>OY728156.1:1119455576-1120066471 GCA_963277665.1 Viscum album
AATGCTGCAGTCCTCTAAGAATCAATCCTCTAAGAAGCGGCATAATCAGAGAAGAAAAAGTCAAGTACATGAAGATGAGCCTATTTGGATGACAAAACCATCCATAAATCTCTCATACTTTATGAATCTATCCCAGAGGATATGCACATCGTCCCACCAAATAGTACCATAAGAGTTGACTCGTGAGATGGAATCCTCATCAGAAGGAGAATTAAACTTTGGTTCCATTAATTTAATTAAATTAATTGATCCATTATATGATGATGAATATGTACATGAAACTAAGTTCCCTACAACCAATTAGGGAACTAGAGGGAGAGTTTATAGGGGCCGAGGGTACAGGGGAAGACACAGTCACTGATGGACTCAATATTCTAGCCGCGTCCTTACCAAGACCATCTACATTGCCAAAACATGTGGGAGAGCCCTCTATATGGCCCAAAAGAATTATATAAGTTCCCCTACATATTCTATGATTCACCCTAAACCTTATCCTAGAATATCAACTAAAGGCGGTGAAATTTTCTGATTAAACTCAGTTAGCTGGTAGACCTATTTGGCCTAACCCACCAAGGATAAGAGAACCTTCAACTCCTATTCCTAGGGACTATCCCCCTGTATCGAGCGATTTAGCCCCTAAAGAACCTACTAAAGAGTATACTAATGTTTGGAAGTGAAAAAATTTAGTATATAATTATGTAATTATAATGCAATTAGCCTTAGTGTCATCCTGATTTTCGAACCTGGATACTCTATGTTTATCAAAATACCTCTGGGAAGCACTCATATAAGCTTTGTTGATCCCTTAGGAGTTTGAAGATAACATTTATACTGCTGAATTATATCATGCAGAGATCGATCCTACAAAATTACACATGATTATAACTTTCATGGAGAAAGATAAATATTCTATTATATAGGGAAACATCAGACCCATGTATGTGTCTGGTATGATAAAGGATATTGATATCCAAAGAGATTTGATTGATAATGGATTAGGATTCAACCTTATTATAGTAAAATGATTCATCTACTAGGATACAATAAGGAAAACCTATCCCCATCCACTCTAATGCTACAAGATTATGAAAAAACCAGAAAAATCACATTAGAATAATCAAGCTCAGAGCTCAGTTTGGGGACCTCATATTCAACTCAGAATTTCTAGTTGTTTGGAATGAAACAACCTTAAATATTATTATATGAATGACTTAGTTTTATCAACACATGAAAGTCCCCACATCATATCACCAATGCCTTAGGTACTGTATTAATGGGAAAATGGTATGCTACATGGTGATAAATACCCATTTGAATCTTGTAAATTGCAATATATTGATGCATGATTCTACAAGAGATAAGGGAAACAACCCACGATTGATTGTGTCACTCAGGTTACTACCTTGAATGGCCTAGAAATGACCCCAACCAATCCACTTGAATATATTATCAAATAATATGAGTTTCTTATCAATAATATTAAAGATTTAAGTCCCAATTCAGGTATATATTCCACAAATTTCATGATACCTTTCATGATGACTAATCTAGTTAGCGCTAAAAAGGTCATAGACCCTCCTAAAAATGGTAAAAGATCGAGTGAAAGTTCCCTTATTCCATCCCATGAGCTTCAACAGATCCCTACCTCATCAACTAAATTAGAAAGGGCTGTCATTTCACCAGGAGAGAGTGGATATATTTATTCTCCATCACTCATCTCCCCTATGTAGCTTCAAAGAAACCCCACATCATCAGTTGGGTTAGAGGAAGCTGCAATATCTTCTAGATGTTAAAATGTTGACCCTCTCCTAAATCTGATATATTCCATTCATCACATACTTCCCCAAATATAGAATAGGAAGAGGACGAGGAAGATAAAGAGTTATATGAATAGGAAGAGGAGGAGGACCTTAGGTATTCCGCTCCAATATTCAAGTAATGTGTCTCTAAAAATATTGATGAACTAAGAAAAATAAACCTTAGTTCAAAGGTGAACTCGCGACCCACATTGATTAGTATGACCATGTATTAAAAATAAAAAAGACCTATATACCTCCTTTATAAAGCATCATTGAGACTTTTTTTTTCTAGAATTAAATAGAAATTTTGGGCCTTGATACTGAGGTGGGAACTCACTGTAGGACCCCAAGACACCCTGAGAGGGGAGGGGTGAATTAGTGTGACCACTTTTTCTTTTAATGTGATGGATCTTGTTCCCACGTGGTTAGAAACTTGTTAAACCTGTATGATAAATATGATCAAAAAGCAAACATTCACATGCAGAGAGATGACACAACACTTTTTACTTGGTTCACCACTAAGGGATACGTCCAAGGAGCATATACCGACAGGTTGTCGGTCATACCAAATTACACTAAACTTCACTAGCTGTGGATTACAAAGGTTTGGGAACAATCACTCTGTCCCAGGCTCACTTCCTTTACAAAGGTTAAAGGATAGCTCACTAAGTCCCTTGGGTCACTCCCGTTGACGCCCCCTGGCTCACTGCCTTTGGTGAAGTCCCAATCAGTTTATAGATGTGAAGGTCTCTTCATCATTTCAAAATAATGCATCCTCTGTTGTATGTAGATTCTCTGTTGTAGTCCAGCCCTCACCCGTAGACTAATCTCACTTTGCACCAAAGTTATCGGGAAATATTACAGCTTTCGTGCAGATCCAAAAATACTGGTGAGCTTCAACTACTCCTGGCGCACTTCTCTAAGCTTGGCGAGCAAGTTTCAAGACGGCGCGCAAGTCACGACGCACAAGTCCAAACCGACATGCAAGTTCACCTCAACCACCTGCACGACACTTACTTCTTCAACTTCAAACTTGCACGATGAAACCCCTTTCTCACCCAAACCACCTTGGACGCGCAGCTAACAACTGTCGCACAACTTCAACTTGTGCGACCCACCACCACTTGCACGACCACTATACCTGCGCAATGGGAGCTCTGATTTTCTCTAAGTCTGAACTTCGTACAGAATGAGGAAGGGTGGTACTCTATTATAGAAAAACTAGGCACCCTACGTGGTTGTGAACAAGTCTCCTCTCGGCACGCAAGTTCCAGCGCGCAACTCCAACCGCCCTAGCCTCTGTCGCACTATTCACTTGCACGACCAAACCAATACTTGCATGACCCTCTTTCCTCTGCCACATTTTGAAGTTTTGATCTTGAAAAACATTTAGTGCACAACTTTCCAATCCTCCTTGGCACCGACGCGCAATTCCTTTCTCTGCGTGCAAGTCACTTGCATGACACATATCTAGCGTGCAAGTCCCTTTCCAAAAAAAAACATTGTTTTCCCCTTTTGTTAATTTTGAGGTCCAGAAATTTGGAAAACACTAGAAAACAACTCCACCTTTAATACTGTTATCTGCTTGACCTGTATGAGTACTTTGCTGGAACACATTCTGAACTTCCTCTGAGGATTGACAAAAAACAAAAACCATTCTCTAATTTATTCACAGATGACCGTGGTTCCAATAGTCTCCCACTTTGGGTTTGTTGGAAGTTAGTAAATAAATTCAATAGATCACCATCTACATGCAAACCAAAAATGCAAGAATCAACTCATCCAACACTCTAAGTCTACATGAGCAATGATCAGTGTAGAAAAAAAGAGAGAAAGAATGAATTGGGTTCCCATCCAATGAATTCCTTCCCATCCTATCACTGAAACTGAATTCTCAATGTGTCACAAAAGCATTACATGCCTGAATTTATTCCTTTCTCCCCCATTGACAATAAACCCAAATCTTGGTAATTGTTCAGCTCAAAATGAACTCCCCCTAGATAGTATCTCCCCCACAAACCTGCATCGTATCCATAAACAAATTAAAAACAATTAACATAACTAGGGAGAGGGTATTTGAATAACCTCCTTATGTACTGGGAGGTGGATGAACACCAAGGTTCAACCGATGCTTCTCAAACACATCTGCTGACAGTGGCTTGGTTAGGATATCAGCCACTTGCTCATTAGTTCCCACATGATCCATTCTAATCAAACCTTGCTCAAATTTTTCTTTGATAAAGTGATACCTACTTTCAATATGTTTTGTAAGATAATGATGAACAAGATTATTCATGAGATCAATTGCACTTTTGTTATCACAGTAAATTACCTTTGGTTTCTTCACCTCATCACCGATATCTGTTAGTTGTTGCTTCATCCATGTCAGTTGAGTGCATGCCTTTGTGGCAGAGATATACTCAGCTTCAGCAGTACTAAGAGAAGTACTTTCTTGTTTCTTGAACAACCAACTAACACATTTATTTCCATTATAGAGTGCTCCACCACTGGTGTACTTTATGTCAACAACATCTCCAGCCCAGTCAGCATAAAAAAATGCTGATAATTCACTGTTTCTTCCTGCATAAAAGTATAAGCCACAATTGTGAGTACATTGAATATACCTCATTATTCTTTTTAATGCTGTCATATGTTCCTCCTTTGGATTACTCTGAAAGCGGGCCACTAGACAGGTTGCAAAGACAATATATGGCTGTGTCGCTGTTAGGTATAGTAGGCTCCCAATTATCCTCCTATTCATAGTGGGGTCTATAGATTCCCCATCCTCATACTTTCCATGTTTGGTTCCAACTACAATCAGAGTTGATATTGGTGTGGAGTCTTGCATATTAAACTTCTTCAACAGCCCTCTTGCATACTTTTCTTGAGAAATGAAAGTGTAATCCTGCCTTTGAATCACCTGCAGCTCCAAGAAATATGTGAGCTCCCCAATCATAGACATTTCAAATTCTAATTTCATGTGATTTGAAAATTCATCCACTGATTTCTATCTACTTCCACCAAATATAATGTCATCGACGTATACTAGAACCATGAACTGATCTTTTGGATAATTCTTTACGTATAGATTGTGGTATACTCCTCCTCTTTTAAATTCCAACTTTTTGAGATATGAGTCCAGCCGAGAATACCATGCTTGTGGTGCCTGCTTCAAACCATACAGAGCTTTCTTTATTTTTCATACCTTTGTTTCATCTGTACCAAGAACAAAACCCACTGGTTGTTCAATGTAGACTTCTTCTTTGAGTTCACCATTCAATAATACTATCTTGACATCCATTTGATACACTTTATATCCTCTTTGGAGTACCATGGCAAGGAACAACCTGATTGACTCCAGTCTAGCCACTAGAGCAAAGGTTTCTTCAACATCAACACCTTTAATTTGGGAGTATCCTTTACGTACCAGTCATGCCTTGTTTTTAAGAACACTTCCATGCTCATAAAACTTGTTCTAGAAGATCCATTTTGTACCAATCACATTGTGACCTTCGGGTCTCTGGACAAGATCCCATGTCTGATTCTTGTCAATCTGATCTAACTCTTCATTCATGGATTTCACCCATGATTCATCCTTTGCAGCTTATTCAAATGAGGATGGATCCACAACTGACAGAAATGTAGATTGTGTGTTATTCCTCATCCTCCTTGTTTGTGTGGGTGCACTCCTATCCCCAATATTGTTAGATGGATCAATCTCATCTCTTCGATTTCTCCTGCGAGTTTTAGTTGCATTCTCTCTAGCCATAGTTTCTTCTTCAGATTCTTCTTCTGAGTCAACATCCTGATGTGACTGCTGAGTGTTTTGAACAACTTCCTCTATTTCTATATTTGTATTTTTTCCATGTTCACTTTCTTACTCACTTTCAATCACATCATCATATGATGTCCTTCAAGCATTTGTTGTTTTATCTTCAATTATCTTAACATCACTGATTTACACAATCCTTCCTAATCACTTGTTGAAACACTTTTAGGCTTTTCTATTCATTGGATACCTAAGAAAAATTCCTTCATCAGCATTGTCACCAAACTTCCCTTGATTTCCTTCTTTATTCTGGATAAAACATTTGCTTCCAAAAACTCGAAAGTATTTCAACGAAGGATTACTTACATGACACAACTCATATGGTGTCTTCGTTTCTCCCATATAAATCCCTGTTCGATTCTAAATGTGCACTGCAGCTTCAACAGCTTCCTTCCAGTAATGGAGAGAGATACCACTCTCAATTAGCATAGTCCTGGCCATATTGTTGACCTGTCGATTCTGGCACTCAATAACTCCATTTTGCTGTGGATTTCTCACAGTATCTACCTCATGCTGTATTACATGTTTTTATAGGTAATTATCAAACTCAATGGACATGTATTCCACTCCATTTTCAGATCGCAACACTTTGATTGTTCACCCATTATCATTCTCGGTGATTCACCGATATGTTTTCATGCAGTCAAGCACTTGTCGTTTCCTGTGAATGACCATAACACATGAAATTATACTGTAATCATCAATGAAAAGGACAAAGTACCTTTCTCCATGAGTTCTGACAACATTTATCGGCCCACATACATCTGTAGGAATTAGATCAAGAAGACGAGATGCTCTTTTCTTCTTTGGCTGATATGAACTGCAGACCAGCTTTCCACGAATGCAAGCATCACAAGAATTTTCACACTCACGCTTCAGGTTGGGAATGTCCATGACAATCCTCAATCTTGATATTTTCTCCATGTCTTTTTTATTGATGTGTCCCAGTCTCCGATGCCACAAATTATTTTCTTCTTCAACAGTCATGTAACAAACATTTTCTTTACTGTCAACCTGATTCATGTTGCCTTCTGTTTTACATCCATTCATAAGTGAATTTCATATTTTTACCTTGATAGTGAAACCTTTCTGATTAAAAGTAACTATAAGTATCGAGTCACAGAGTTGACTCATGCTGAGTAGATTATGACATAGGCCATCTAAGTAAAGGACTTCAGTCTTCTTTATATCTCCATTAGATTATTCAGTACTTCCATTGCCTTTGATTTTTAGGGCTCCATCATTACCAAATCGTACTATACCATCAACTTTCCTTTTGATATCCGTTAACAGGCCAGCATTACCTATCATATGAGATGAACAACTGCTATCCAGAATCTAGGTACTATTGCTTTTGGTAGCTTTGAGGGCCACCTCTGTAAGGTTGGATTTATAAATTTTCTTCCTATCTTTCCATGAGACATTGGATTGAGTATAGAACACTGATGGACTTTCATTTATCTCATCTATGTACATTGGTTCTTCATAGTCGAAGTCTTCTTCGAGAGGAGAATACCTGTATGAAAGAGAAACATTATCTTCATGATGATATTTGACTTGTCTTGAACTCCAGTATGAGGTGTCCATTTCCCTTATCTGCCTGCAATTAACAGACTTATGACCAAAGTTAGAACAATGAAAATAGTATCTATAGAAACTATTTCTTCTATAAGATAGAGGATATGAAGTCAGTCTCCTTTATTGACGTCCCAGATCTTCCCCATTCAAGTAACTCGTTACCTATTTGCAATATGACATGGTATGACCTAGATAGCCCCAAAACTAACACTTTATGATCAGAAATGTCTTCTCACTTGAATTTATTCTCATACCTTCTTCCTTGGGAGAATAGTTGGACTGCCTGTAATTTCTGAATGTTTGAGGATAATTTTCAGTTCTCATTTTAGTTTAGATTGAGGGTTTCTTTTTCATCACTTCTGGAAACATTTCAACATGTCCAACTTTCATCTTGTCTTTCTTTTGGCTCTCTTTACTTACAACAATTGATGTCTCAGCTTCACATCCAATTACACTCTTTCCCATGAAATCAGGTCTTTGAACACTCAATATTTTTCCAACCCCATCTGAACCACACTTGGATCTTTCCATTAATTATGCATATGAGAATATTCCAAACTGTATTTTTTTCCTTGATTCTTTTGACAATGATTCAGTCTCAAGTTTACTCCTAAGAGTAACAGCTTCCTCCTCAAGACCCTCATCAGTCTTAGATTTTTCTTTCAGTCTGGATGTGTGGTCATTGATGACCTTTCCCTGCTCTTCAATTCTCATATTCAGATCCACTACATCATCATTGTTTTCAAGTATTTTAGACTGTACTTTCACCAATTCTTCCAGTCGTTCAATTTCAGATTCAAGTTGATCAACATATTTAGTTGATTCTTCTACAATTGATTTCCACTTATTGTAACTCTTACATTTAATCTTAAGCTTACTAAAAACATCCTTAAGTTGCAACTCAGAATCTGCACTAGTTTTCAACTAATTTTCTTCACTAGTATCTTCTGATATTTCAACAGTGGCCATCATGGAAGCATGGTTCCCAGTTTTAAATTCTAGTTCTTCTTCATCATAGAATTCATTATCATCTTCTTCCTCTTTACAGACAAAAATCTTCTTCAGAACTTTCTTTCTAGATTTGAAGTCTCCTTTCTTGAATTTTTTTTCGAGGCTTCTCAATGTTTTCAGAATCGCTATCATCATCATCGATCTTTCTTAAGCACTGAGAGGCAATGTGCCCGACTTTTCCACAACGAAATAAAGCTAGAGGTAATTTCCCTTTTAATTTCCCCTTTCCCTTCTGGAACTTCTTGGAAATGAGAGAAAGAATTTATTTTTTCGCATCGTCTTCACCACTACTATCTTTTGAAATTTTCAGTTTCTCCATGGATTTGAACACCATTTCCTTGCTTACTCATATAGTAGAATCTTCTGGTTTGACTCTCATTTCATATGCCACTAGGCTGCTCAACAGATCATCCAAAGAAAGTTTGGAAAGATATATTTCCTCAAGGGCTGACACATTTGCATTGTACAGGGGTGGAAGTCTTCTAAATATTTTATTTACAATGTCAATATCTTTGATTTCTTCACCTAGACCCTGAATTGCTCCAACCACTTCAGTAATTAAATTGAACAAAGAGTCTTCTTTCTCATCAGGATGCATCTTTAGATCATCAAACCTATTGTGTAGGACTTTTAGTTTTTCCTCCTTCACTTTGCTATCTCCTTCATAAATATTTTCAAGTTTATCCCACATGGACTTTTCTGAGGTGAAACTCATTACCTTTAGATAGATATAATCAGAAAGGGCGGCAGTGAGAGCATTCTGTGCTTTAGAATCAACATTAAGAATTTTCCTATCGGCATCCGTCATAGCCAGCCCTGTTGGACTAGTAACATGAATACCTTGCATAGTGGAAAACAGAACTTCCATTCCAAGGGATCTTATATGAGATCTCATTCTATTCTTACAGATCAGGAAATTACTTCAATCGAAGAGAGGGACTCCCCTGACGTTGACTGCATTCTCCATGATGACAAAGGACAGATTCAACACCAACAACCTCTACCCTCTGATACCACTTATAGGACCCTGGGACACCCTAAGAGGGGAGGGGTGAATCAGGGTGACCAATTTTTCTTTTAATGTGATGGATCTTGTTCCAACATTGGTAGAAACTTGTTAAACCTGTATTATGAATATGATTAGAAAGAAAACATTCACATGCAGAGAGATGACACAACACTTTTTACTTGGTTCACCACTAAGAGCTACGTCTAAGGAGCATACAACGATAGGTTGTCGGTCATACAAAATTCCACTAAACTTTACTATCTGTGAATTACAAAGATTTGGGTACAGTCACTCTGTCCCAGGCTCACTGACTTTACAAAGGTTCAGGGATAGCTCACTGCGTCCCTCGGGTCACTCCCGTTGACTCCCCCGAGCTCACTGCCTTTGGTGAAGTCCCACTCAGTTTATAGACATGAAGGTCTCTTCATCATTGCAAAAGAATGCATCCTATGTTGTATGTAGATGCTCTGTTGAAGGCCAACTATCACCCGTAGAATAATCTCACTTTGCACCGAAGGTATCGGGAAATATTCCAGCTTTCGTGCAGCTCCAAAAAGACCGGCGAGCCTCAACTACACCTGGCGCGCTTCTCCAAGCCTGGCACGCAAGTTTCAAGATGGAGCACAAGTCTCAATGCGCAAGTCCAAACCGACACACAAGTTCACCTAAACCACCTGTGCGACACATACTTTTTGAACTTCAAACTTGCGCGACGAAACCCCTTTCTTTCCCAAACCACCTTGGACGCACAGCTAACAACTGTCACACAACTTCAACTTGCGTGACCCACCACCACTTGCTCGACCACTACACCTGTACGATGGGAGCCCTGATTTTCTCTAAGTCTGAACTTCATACAGAATGAGGAGGGGTGATCCTTTATTTATAGGAAAACTGGACACCCTACGCGGTGGCGTGCAAGTCTCCTCTCGGCGCGCAAGTTCCGCCGCGCAACTCCATCCACCCTAGCCTCTGTCGCGCTACTCACTTGCATGACCAAACCAATACTTGTGCGACCCTCTTTCGTTTTCCATATTTTGAAGTTCTGATCTTGAAAAACATATGGCGCGTAACTTTCCAATCCTCTTAGGAACTGATGAGAAAGTCCTTTATCGGTGCGCAAGTCACTTACGCAACACATATCCGGCGCACAAGTCCCTTTCCAAAAAAACATTGTTTTCCCCTTTTGTCAATTTTGAGGTCTAGAAAATTGGCAAACACTAGAAAATGGTGCCACCTTCAATACTGTTATATGCTTGGCCTGTATGAGTACTTTGCTGGCACACATTCTGAACTTCCTCTTAGGATTGAAAACAAACACAAACCATTCTCTAATTCATGCATAGATTACCATGGTTCCAACACTCACTATATGGGTTTTACAGAAAACCATTGGGGTAAAAAACAAGCATCCAAAAGTACACACCCGACTCACACCACCAAAATTGATGCTAAATTTGACAATATCATCAAGGATAATTTCACTTGGGAAGTCCAATATCCAAAATGGATATATAATATAGTCCCAATAAAGAAGAGGAATGGGAACATCAGGGTCTTCATTGACTTCAGAGATTTCAATTGGCATTGTATGAAAGATGATTTCCTAGTTCTAATAACAGAACCACTAATTGTTGCTATGACATGATATTAGGTCCTTTATTTCATGGATATATATTCAAGGTATAAAAAAATATATTGTCCCCTAAATATGAATAAGTGAATCGTTTCAAATTTCCCCAAGGGGTGCATTAATATTAGGTAATGCTCTTTGGTTTGAAGAATGTTGGTACTATATACTAAAGCATCATACATCACATATTTGGGGAGGCCTTTCGAGTGCTATGTTTATGATCTTGTGGCTAAATCTCAACAATGTTATAAACACCATAATTATTTTAAGAACATATTAAATAAACCAAGACAACATAGTCTGAAAATAAACCCCTTGAAATGTGCTTTCAAAGTTACCTTGAGAAAATTTCTTGGCTTTTTAGTATGCCATCGTGGCATTGACATTGACCCAAATAAGAAAAAAGATATTCTTGATATTTCACCTCATGAAAACCTCTAATATTTGAGGTAATTATAGGGAATTTTTTTTATATTTGGTTATTTATAGAAAACCACATAGGTAAGTGTTTCTCATTCACAAGGTTAATGAAAAAGGGGGTCACATATTAGTGGAATGAAATCTATTGGGAAGATTTTGATAGTCTCAAGAAATATATTTTGATTCCACTAGTGCTGATGCCAACTTTTCATGGAAATCCATTAATTTTTCATGTGATAACCTAAGAACAATCACTAGGTTATTTACTTTTACAAAATAATAAGGAGAAGAATGAAAATAAACTCAATTATCTCAGTCGAACCATGATCGATACTGAGATTCATTATTCAGATATCGAGAAGAATTGTCTAGATTTATTATTCATGGTTCATAAGATGAGGTACTAACTGAAACACCGTGAATTCCACCCAATATCTTATGATAAACCAATCAAATACATCCTCAAATTTTCTATGTTGACTAGATTATTTGAATGATGGAAAGTCATCTTGTAGTAGTTTGATAATAAGTTCGTGCCTCAAAAAGCAGTAAAGGCCATGAATTAGTATATTTCCTTGAATAAATTCCATCAATAGAAACTAAATCATTGAATACTGAATATCCTGTTGAAGGGATGTTATCTATTAAAATGTTCCCTTAGACATGGGAGATATATTTTTATGGTGTATCCAAAATACCAATAGGGAAGAGAGTGGAGGACCCCAAGATTAATTAAGTCAGGTTGGGAGTCATTCTCATATCCCTCAAAAAATGTAGTCTTACCTTAATCTTTTCTATTTTCATAAGTTTTCACAAACAATTAAGTATAATATTAGGACCTCAATATAGGGCTAGAATTATTACTTCAAATGATAGTGGACCACTTAAAGTTAAAGATGATTCAAAATTGGTAATAAAGTAGGTCAATGGTGATTATGATATCAGAAAAGAAGATATAATCCCCTTTATTGATTATGTATGAGTAATAATGGAAAAATTCCTCACATCCCATGTTCATAGAATGCCCAGGAAGATGAATTGGAAAATGCAGCTACAACTTTGGTGAATCCAGATCGGGATGAAACAATCATTGGTATTGCATACTGTCGAATGGTCTTTCCATTTGTTCATGTTGACATGGAAGAAACCAATGAGGTTAATTCCTTCCCTAAACCAGATGGTCTTATAATCAGTTGTATTATTCCTATTGTGGACTATATTTAAAATAGATCTATCTAATTAGAAAATTTTGGAAAAAAATCTTCTGATGAGAAATTAACTTTTCTCTTTATGATAGCCCTAATCACCATTAAATCCTTTATAAATGGGGCATTGATGGAATCCTTCTTAGGTTCATTGATGGATAAGTGATTATTGATATTTTGAAAGAATTACATATAAAGGATTGTGGTGCCCACCAGTTAGGTTTCATGATTTCCCATAAATTATAGAGTTTTGGATACTTTTAGACTTTAATGATGTAGGTTTGAAAAAAATTCACCAAAAATTGTTATTCCTTCCAAGTGCATTCTAAATTCATCCATCAACCCCCAAAATTTCCACACACCACCAAATAATCCTGTCCATTCTTCATATAGGAAATGGATATAGTAGGAATGTATCCTCTAACTATATCTAAGTAATTCAAATATATCATCACTACTATCAACTTTTTATCTAAATGGTATAAAGAAATACTCAAAGAATTTAGGAACAAAATAATTGTAAGATTCTTGAAATCCAATATCATTACTAAATTTGGCATCCTGTATATGATACTGATGGAAAATAGAACCAATTTCTATTCTTCTAAACTAAAAAGGCTGTATCAGGAGTATAATATCAAATCCAACCATTCATCTCACTATCATGTTGTATCCAATGGAAATATAGAGGCCTTTAACAAGACCTTATCAAACTTACTCTAGAAGATGGTGTATAAAAATAAAAAGTCTTAGGATGAAAATATTTTTTATTCCTTATGGGATTACTAGAATACAACCTAGACCGCCAAATAAGAGACCCCATATTCACTGGTATATGAGATAAAAGAAGTCCTTCCCATTTAGGTCTAATATTCCTCACATCACGTTTTTATCTAGGATAAACTATCTGCAAATGATAAATCCTAAAAAAGGTTGTAATAATTGGAGTGAATTGTGGAGAAAATACTGCATATTGTGAATCACTTGGAATTCAACCAAAATTGGATATCACAGGATTTTAACTAGAGTGTTTGTTGCTACTCATTCCTTCAAGGAGAACTAGTACTGGTCCCTAGGACCCTGATGATACTAGGGAAGAAACCTCCAAAGATTGAGTTGAGGTGGGTGGGACCTTATTCCATACACAAAGTCCACTCTAATGAATATTGTTCCTTGATGTTGATGGATGGAGATATTTTTACGTCCTTTTACAATGTAAGGTTTCTCAAGAAACAATTTTTTGTAATCATAAAAATGGTATTAATCGCATGACCATAAAAGGAATGACTTATGGTCCAAGTCATACAACCTAAAACTACAAGAAACTATAGTATGTGTTGTAGGAATTTAAACTTTATATCCTAATATCCTAGTTACAAGACATTAAAATATATTATCATGTACTTTCCATATGATATAAAACTACATGGTTCACATCCTTATTTCACAACGTAAACCTAAAAAACATTTTGGTTTGTGATTGAGTAGATCAAAATCCTTGGTTGTGGTCTCCCACTACAACTCCATTACAAAACAACATGTGGATTGATTCTCACATAAAATGGATATATAGTGATGCCCAAACCTTATGTCATGGGCCCAACCATGAAGTAAATAAACTGATCCCTCTCCTCCACATAAACAAAGATCTATATAGGGGACTTCAACATAGATCCTTTCACTTGTAGGCACATATTGACAGTTCATAACTACATGTGGGTTGATTAAATTCCTCACGTGATATTTAGTGATTACGAAGTCCCTTAACCTTGTCCTATAAATAACAAAAAACGGGGATTATGTTTCAATTTTCTCCATTATATGAACCCAATCCATCCAAGAGATCTCGATTCAGGTTCCCTCATTCAAATTCCCATCACGAAAAAAATTTCCCCTTCCCTACATGTGAGATAGATCTTTGTAGGAAACTTAAAACTCCATGGACAATGTCAGTCTAAATGATTCATTTGTGATCAGACATATCCCTTCCATGCACTATACTCCTTGTCCTATGAAAAATTAGATATCCCCAATCTTTCCTTATCCATCGATAATAGAATGTCTGATACCGAAGGGAACATTTGATTGACTATGAAATATACGACATAATATGTATTTTTATAATTTTCCCCCAAAAGGATTTCCAACCAAAGGCACCTTCATACTCAGAAGAAAACTCTTCTATCACCATAGGCCCCAAAAACATCATGTTGGAAACCTCTTTTCAAACATGCTCCATGGTCATTCCTAGCATACTTATCCCATATCACTTATACTAATCCAAGAACCCCTGAGCTCATGGTTTATAATTTCTTTCTCCATGTCCAAAATGTGTTGAAACATCCTTGGAATAGTAAAACCTACATCACTTATCATTTCTATATTTTTAGTCCTATTTTTATGACTGAAAACTACAATACACCATTCTCCCTTACCGCATGATGCTAAAATGAATGGTTAACATCCCTCTCATTCAATGTTAAGTTTCTCATAGAACTACATATGGATTTATTCTCACCCTTATGATATACATAGCGACACCTAGATTATATATTCTGGTCCATCCACCACATGATAAAAATAACCATATCCTTTATTATAAATCATCTCCATGCGGTGAAAGAATCCTATTCCATTCCCTATTTCTCACACCAAGCATAGCTCACGTGGGCTTAGGAATTTTGGTAAGGGATCCCTACATGGTCGAGATGTACCAGTTCACGTTAGGGCTAGTATGTTATTGGATGAAAGTCCTTAAAATTAAAAATAAACATATTTAATACATTATGTTAAACTATATGGTTGATGTCTTTTGCATGACATAAAAAATGTGCATTTCTATGGCCCTCACCCGAGAGGACCACTATCCTATAAAAAATGATCCCTCTCTATATGAGGGTCTAACTCAAAAAGGGAATATTCATTCTAAGAACTATGTATGTCTTGATTCTCAACCTATTGTGATATATATTGACACTCAAATTATACATGTTGTCCCAACCACAATACGATAAAATCCATCCTTCCCACACCAGATTGATCAGTGTAGGGAATCTGTCCCAGAACTATGTGTGTCTTTATTATCAAATTAACAAGATACATAGTAAATCCCAAATCCTATGTACTATCCCAGAAAAAATTTTAAAATAAAAAATGTGCCACCTCCCTATATGTGGTCCAGACCTATGAATGGAATGTTGTCCTAATTTTGGGTTGATTTTTTCATAAAATGTTTCATTCATACTCAGGAACCTTCCTTATATAAATCAAAATCTGCATAAAGGGAAATCTAGATATCCATAATATTTCCTTTACCATTGGTAATATAATTTATGATATTGGAGACCAAATTTGTTTTAAATATTCATGATACAACCCCATCTGTTTTTTATAAGTCACCCCAAACGTTCTGTCAACCAGAGGCAACTACGTCCTATAGAGAAACATATTCTATCTCTGTAAGCCCTAAAAAATCATTCTAGAAACATCTTTTCAAAAATGATATAAAATAATTACCTATATACCTATCTCATATCACCTTTTGAATTTGGAAGACCCAAGATTACGATTTACAACATTCCCTCATCATGCCTGGAAAATGATAGAACATTCTTGGCCAGATCATCGTGAAATAAAAAATCACCAATCTTTCGCTCAATGATAAATGACCTTAAATTGAATCCCTTTAAGTATTTTCCATAAGATATTGAAATAAATGTTCCAAATCTTGGTCACAAGATTTTAAACTATGTGATGATTCAACCATTTTTGGGAGGATCCTTCTCTTCTGGCATCATTCATCCACCACAACACTTCGAAGAGTTGTGTATGACTTGGTTTTTATTTCGTCAGGCCATGTAGTGATGTCTAGGACCCCCATCATATGAACAAAAATATATCAAGAAAAATTCCATTATCCATATTTGAGTATGATCAATACATAGTCTTGGTCAACTAGAACCACATATAGCTTTATTCTCATCTTAATGAG
Source organism: Viscum album (assembly GCA_963277665.1). Taxonomy (NCBI): domain Eukaryota; kingdom Viridiplantae; phylum Streptophyta; class Magnoliopsida; order Santalales; family Viscaceae; genus Viscum; species Viscum album. The sequence goes on from OY728156.1 coordinate 1,119,472,052, forward strand.
GTATGTAGTGACACCTATAATCTCTATAAGCTTTCCCGACCACTAGTAATAGAATGTATAATACCAGAGGAAACATTTTTTTGAGTATTAATGATACTCACCAGGTTGTATTTACATAGGTATCCCTCAAAATTCCTATCAACTAGAGGAACCTTCATCCTTAAGAGAAACCTCTTCTATCTCCGTACACCCTGCCAACATCATGCTAGAAATTTCTTTTTATAAATTCTCCATGTTCATTCCCTATATAATTGTCCCAAATCATTTATTTAGATATAGAAATCACAAGATCACTAATTAACATTTCCCTCCTCATATATAGGAAGTGTTGGAGAATTCTTGGCATGCAATCCCAACTCAGGTCATCATCCCATAACTCGTGGTCAATCCTATTCAACCTAAAACATCAATTGCATTATTCCGACATGCAAGACTCTAAAATGAAAATGAAAAGAGGCATAAAACTTGTTAGGTTGAAAAAAATTAAGGGAGTTTGAATAAAAATATGGGATTTTCCTAATAAATATTCTTCATATCCAGCTTAGGCAAAAATTACAGTGATGATGAAAAATACATAAAGTTTTTAGGGTCTTTCATGTGACTCTAGAAACAATCAAACTATGATCACAAGGTCTTGAGCCCTTTTCAAAATTAAGAGAATATTTCTACTCTTATCATTATAATTATATCTCATTGAAGAAATTAATTTTATCTAAATGAACCTTCTTTGGTGTTATGTTATAATTATAAAAAAATAGTGATAAAGATATATATGGGTGGGAGAAATATTCTTTTCATTTATGAAGAAAATTTCAAAAGAACATCAAAAAATTGGAGTATAACTATCATATTTTAAAAAATACCATCAATATAACTCTTGAATTGTTAAAGGGTAACTTGAGCCTCATATAAAGCCTATTGAAGCCCATATATAAGGGTAGTATCAGCCTCCCCAGTAAGGAAAATCTCCTCTACCACAACTACAATAATAATATTTCCTTTAGTTTGAATGTCTTCCAATTAACGGTTAAGTTATAAAAGCTTCCATGTGGAAGTTTCCATATCTTTTTGAAGGTGTAGTATCTGAATGTATTTATCATAAACCAATTTCTTTCAGTCCTATAACTTCTTGGTGTGGTTTAGCTTAGTTCGTGATAATGAATCTCAGATATCATCAGTTTTGTTGATAATTATTTCCCTGATAAGGTACTATTATGATTTGTAATGACCCAATATTTTTCAATGGAAATTCATTTCATATGTCATAAACACATGAAATCACAACATAATGAAATAATAAGTGCTATGTGACCTTTAAACATAAGTTTTTTACTTCTGTGTTTGGAATTTCAAAAATCTGACATACACAGATGCGATCAGTAAGTTATTTAGAGTCCGATAAGAAAAACTTTATTTTTGGGTGAATATTAACCTAACCTTAGGAATATTAACATGACCTTGTGAAAAGTGATATACCCTAATGCCTTGGGTAAAGTTAAGCCTCATGATATGTGATGTGAAATGGGATTGGCAGTTAGCCTTGACCCATACTAAAATGGGAAATGAGATTGATGGTTAGCCTTGAACCATACTAAAATGGGAAATGGGATTAGCGGTTAGCGTTGAACCATACTAAATACTGGTTTTATGATTCTTCCACATTTATATGACTCCTTGTTTAAACTACTACAAAATAAGGCTTTAGCCACAATTTGGAACCGTGGCTATAGGCCCAAAAACCGTGGCTATAGGTTATATCCACGGTTTCATAAACCGTGGATGGTATTGGCAAGGCTATAGGAAAAAACCTATATCCACAGTTTTAAACCGTGGCTATAGCCCTATATCCACGATTTGAAACCGTGGATATAGCCCTATAGCCACGGTTTGAACCGTGGCAACACTCTATAGCCACAATTTTCAAACGATGGCAGAATCCTAAGTCAGGCAATATATATAGCCATGGTTTTAAAACGTGGATATATGCCTTTTTCCATGGCTTTAAACTGTGGCTATATGTCCCCCCATTCCAGAGAAAAACAGCCCCCCCTTCACACACACCCCTGCACACACACCCTGCCCACTGCACTTCCCCCCCAGCCCAATACACTTCCCCCCTGCCCCTTGCCCCCCTGCACCCCTCCCCCCTTCCCCAGTACACCCCCTACCCACTGCACTGCCCCCTGCACACACACCCTTCCCACTGCACTTCCCCCCATCCCACTGCACTCCCCCTTGCCCCTTGCCCCCTACACCCCTCCCCCCTTCCCCAGCACAACCCCTACCCACTGCACTGCCCCCCAGCCCACTGCACACCCCTACCCCTTTCCCCCAGAAAACCACCCCTGCCCCTCACCCTATCCCCTGTACACCCCCTACCCCCATGCACACACACCCTACCCACTGCACTTCCCCCCAGCCCACTGCAATTCCCCCCTCCCCCCCCGCACACACCCATTGCACCCCTAGCCCACTGCACACCCCCTACCCCCTGTACTTCCCCTCCCCCCTAGCCCACTGCACTCCCCCCAGCCCAATGCACTCCCCCTACCCCCTGCACATACCCACTGCACCCCCAGCCCACTACACCCCCCCCAACACACCCCCTACACCCTACCCCTGCCCCTTGCAAAAGAACCCAGCACATCCCCCTGCCCCTTGCCCCCTCCCACCTTAGAACCTGGTTAAAAGCCTTTTGAAGAACAATAACACATTATGATCATGTACGCTAATTGGAGGATGGATGATTCTAATGACCAGGAATCAATTTATTTTTCCCCATTAGTTACCATATCATCTCAATAGGCTGGGGGATGGTTAGTATAGAATTTAACCCTGTATTTAATGTGATGCGGGAATAACTAGAAAGTGGTAAACTAACACTTGAGTGTTCACTGTTTGATGATGATGTGTTACAATTTTATAAGAATTATATTCCTTGAATCATTTGGTGAATAGTTGATGAGAGACTATCATACCTCTGTGGTTTCTGAATCCTAGAGAGACAAATATGGGTGATTAATTCGGGTGTCTATTTTGGTTTCCATGGACCTAGTATAAAATATATGTATGTTTTATATCTGTGAAGACTAATACTATCATGGATTTCCCTTAAGAATTATATCAGAGAGAGATGCACATATTATGCCATGATTTTTGTAAAGGGTTTAATATGACCTTAGGGAATCATCTAATATCGAGCACAACGTACCATCAATATATAGACAGACACTAAGAGTATATGATACATATATTGGAAGATATACTTCAATATTGTGTTCAATAAATCAATGTATCTTGGGTTTAATATGACCTTAGGGAATCATATAATATTGATTGAGAGATTCGATAGCACACTAGTGATTGAAACCAAGAAATTTCAGGAAAATTCATCTAGAGGAGAATAGACTGGTGTTTTTCATGGGGTTGGATGTAGTGATCTGAAAACTACATTGAGATCATTTTTCAAAATCCAATTACTAGGTTGATAGACTGTTGGAAGATCATTCTCAGTTGAAAAATCATATGGTTAGGAGCACCATTATGTTTAGTTGAGGGGTGAACCCCCTATCTAGAACATTTCTGGCTGTGAACCTCAGTTCAAGAAATGAAATTCCCAGGGGTAGGGATTCATGGTTTGAAACCCCTGGTCACATCGTGAATCATTCCTAGGTGGATTTATTTTAATAGGTTAAATTCTATCTTTTTCTGGGTCAAGTGTTTCACAATGATGAGACTGAAGAAAGTATCAAGTTTTTTAAGCCAGTTGTTTGTGTTTGATGAAGTGAAGACAAATATTTTCTTTAAGTTTTTTATTTTTATGAGAATTCTAGGTTGATGTTTTCTCAAAATGAGGACACTATCATCTCTAAAGTGATGGAAATTTCATTTTATACTATTGAGTTGGCTGAAACTTTCTACTAGTCCACGTTGAAGGCTTAGGTAAATCATGTAAAATAGGTGAAAATGTCATTATAAAGAGACACAACCAATTTTAATAGAATATACACATTATATAATAATGAAAACAAGTTTTTAAAATACTCGAGCAATTATAGAATTCAAATTAAAGGGTTAGGCAGAGGAAACTTACCTCAGCCTCAAAGCGCTGCTTTTGACGACAACTCGAATCTTCCCTTTTTTTCCGATTGCATTCATATGCAACTTCACATATATATAAGGACACATATCCCCTATGTACATATTTACATGGACAAATATGCATAAGGGGGTCCTTAGATATATGTTTATACTTGCACATACCCATTTACACTTACACATGTATGCATTTTTCATATCTATATATAAGCACACCTAGCCCCAATATATATATTCATACTACCATGAGTGAATATATATAAAGGGGGAACTTATATATTTATATTCCTACCTATGTATACACATGTAAAACTTTGTCAACGGCAACTCGAATCCACCTGCACCCCCACTGCCCCCAGTTAGAACCAGTCCCCCTGCACCAGTCCCCCCCACCTCCCCACCCCAAAACACCCCAACCCCACTGCCCCCCAGCTAGCACCAGTCCCCCTGCACCACTCCCCCCCATCCCCCCATCACCCCCCTCCTGCACTAGCCCCCAGAAGCCCCCCAATTCCCCCAGCACCACTCCCCCCACTGCCCCCCGACACACCCCCACCCCACCCCACCACTCCCCCACCCCCACCCCAAAACACCCCCACCCCACTGCACCACTCCCCCAACCCCTCCTTAGCCCTCATCCCCCCACCCACCTTCACCCCCACTGCCCCCAACACCCCCCAACTGCACCCCCACAGCCCTCCCCAGAACCACTCCCCCCAGCGTCCCCACCTGCGCCCCCCATCCCCCCCACCTGCACTCCCCCAGCCCCCCCTGCACCACTCCCCCCCATCCCCCACCCCCCTCCGGCACCAGTATTACTCCTCTTCTTCTAGGATATATTTGGTATTATTATAGAATACCATTATTTAGAAGTCAGTATTACTCTTCTTCTTCTTATATATCTTTAATTAAATGAATTCTACGATTCCTTTCCCGAATTGATTCTATTTGTTACTTTAGCTCACTTCCATCAGTCATGACGTTAATGGCCAATTTTTAATAGTCCATGATCTGGACTATTCTTCCATAGTGTAGGCAGTTCATCTCTATTTCAACATCCTCTTCACTTCCATCAGTTGTGATGTTATTATTCCAACATTCACTATACTTTTTTCCAAATGTCTAGTATCACTATTATTAACAAATAAATCAACTTCTCTTTCTATTGTATGTAGTATATCTAGTTTTTATTTCTTTCTATTTTTGGACAACAACAATATGATCTTGATCTTTATTTAGAGATCCAAGTATTTTATTCATGCTCAAAGCCAAATTTGATGATATGGACGGATTCTCATTATTTAATCACACCCATATTTGTATAGAATTTGTTTTTAAACCATGGGTAATAGATAAATATGAATGAGTAACCAAAGATTTATTAGGATAGTTTGCCACATTCCTCCACGAGCTTACCGTGAAAAAAATAGTGGATCAATTAAAGTTATTTTGACATAATTATGAGTCTTTTTTTAGTAATATTATCATCATTAGCTTGTATGGTAGCTACTCTTATTTTCCTAAAAACACGTAATGATTCAACTTGGGTGAATTATTGATTTAAGATCACTATTGTATTTTAATTGAGTGTGGTCACTAGAATGGAGAATGCTCATATAAGAATGTGTTAAAAACAAATGGATAATGAAGACCACTGATGATGAAAAATGGAAGAAAAATTACTTTGGAAAATTTTAAAAAAATGAAGTTGGAAACATTATTACCAAGAAGTTTTTAAAGAAGGAAGATCATACATCCTTGGGTAATAAACCTAAGAAGTCTAAGCCAAGTGCTAAATATAAAAGGACCAGTTCTTCTATCATGGAAGAAGGAGAAAAACATAGATTTATGCCAACAATCCTTGCTTGTATGTAAAAATAGAGGCAAGAAATAGCATAATGGAAGATTTGTCCAAGGAGAATACAAATGAAGGTGGAAGGGGGCTGGTGTGGTAAGTATGTGGTTAGAGTAGGGAAAAATCACGACATTACCGTGGTGTGACTGCGGCGTGACCACGGCGTGACCGCATCGTGTTGGTTCGGTCCAACGACATCTGCGGGGCAGCATCTTCCGGCTAGGAGTGAAGGGAGCGGGAGGAGGCTGGAATGCTGGTTGAAGGGGGATGGTTACAGGTGTTAGGGGGATGGTGTGGGATGATTTGAAGGTGGCAGGGGGTGCTGTTGTGGTCTGGAATGTTGGTGGTAGTGGGATGAAATGAAGGTGTAAGGGGGGTGGTGTGGGATGGATGTGGCTGGAGCAGGGCCAAATCATGGCATTACCGCGGCGTGACCGCGACATGACTGCGGCGTGACCGCAGCGTGACCGTGGCATGTTGGCCCGATCCAGTGACATCCGCAGGGTAGCATATTCCGGCCAGGAGTGAAGGGAGCGGGAGGAGGCTGAAATGCTGGTGGAAGGGGGAAGGTTGCAGGTGTTAGGGGGATGGTGCGAGCTGATTCGAAGGTGGCAGGGGGGGCTGTTGCGGGCTGGAATGGTGGTGTAAGCAGGCTAAAATGAAGGTGGAAGGGGGCTGGTGTGGGACGAATGTGGCTGGAGCAGGGCCAAATCATGGTATTACCGCGGCGTGACCGCAACGTGACCGCAGCGTGACCGCAACATGATCGCGGCGTGTTGGACTGATGCAGCGACATTCGTAGGGTAGAATCTTCTGGCTAGGAGCGAAGGGAGCAGGAGGAGGCAGGAATACTGGTGGAAGGGGGTAGGTTGCAGGTGCTGGGGGGATGGTGCGGGCTGATTTGAAGGTGGCAGGGGAGGCTGTTGCGGGCCGGAATGCTAGTGGGAACAGGCTGAAATGAAGGTGTAAGGGGGATAGTGTGAGATGGATGTGGCTGGAGTAGGGCCAAATCATGACATTACCATGGCGTGACCGCGGCATGACCGCGGTGTGACCGCGGCATGATCGCAGCGTGACCGCGATGTGTTGGCTCGGTCTAGTGACATCCAAGGGGCAGCATCTTTCGGACAGGAGCGAAGGGAGTAGGAGGAGGCGGGGCAAGGAGTGTCATTGTCAAGACATATGCCTGCTTGGGCAATGTAATTTGAGTTAAACGAGTATTTTAAGCCAATTCATATAATTCAAAGAAAACAAAAACTAACTAGCCACAAAAAAAATACCAACAAGAGGCATATGAAAGACTCAAACCAAATCTAAACATGTTACACATAACTATCAGTACTCTTTGGTTTAGAAGAAATTTCACCTCCGTTGGAGGGGTTTTATTATAAAATCATGACATTGATTTATCACAAAATTCATTTAATTATATTTAACATTTACTCTAAAACTCATTCAGCACAAATCAAATGCAATAATTTAAGCAACTAGATCAACATAACTATCACTGTGAGTTTTTGCAGATAGCGCACCTCTGTTAGAGGGGTTTTATTATAAAAATAGGACTTTATTTATCAAATGAAACAATTATATTAAAGAACACTTATTCAAGATATGAAATCCAATATAATTAAGTAGAATTAATAAAGAATCTAAATTCAACAGCATTAAATCCTTACCTCGATTAGGAGAACCAAATCCACCCTAACAAATATGAAATGATCCAACGACCTACTGAAAACATAATATGGAGTCAAAAACACTGAAATCCCCAAATACATGAGGTGCGAGACAAGTAGTAACCATATAATCTTACCTCGGATCAAATCCGACAGACTGAATCAATCTGAACCCCATTCCCCCCCCTTCGCAGAATATAATTACCTTTTCTCCACAGAAAGAAGTAAAAGTCCTAAGTGGCCAATGCAATAAAGAAAATAAAATAAAAACTAAACTAAAACATACTTGTCTCCTGTGACTATACACATCGCCACCCAACATATAAGAACCACAATGCCCCATGGGTCAAATCATGTTCCTGCATGCAAGGGGGAAATAGATCCATGTTTCAAAATGATACTATCAAATATTACATTCCTATTAATTAACAATTATTCTTCCTGTTAATGGTATATAATTAGTTTGGATCAAGTTTCATCTTAATTTGGTTTTGTTCGGTACAAGTTTTTATCCCACCTGATAATAAAAGTTTACTAGAGGACACAATTTCTAATCAAATAGAATATATCATAAAAAAAATGGATCCACACCTATGAAGAAGTTTGAACATGATAAGAAATAATGTTTGATCATATAGTCTGATGAGTTATAAAAGGATAAACCAAAAAAATGAAAAACATTGAGAGTTCTCTAATTTCTCAAGTGAATATGCAATTTTCAAATAATAATAAACATGTGAAAGAAGAGAAAAGTGAACATAATGGCCTATATTTTTAAAATAAAAGGTGTTAAATCCATACCAATAACAACTAGTGGTATCATACAAAATCTGATTTGTTGGAACTAATATGAAGCCATGATTTAGTGAAAGCAATCTGTTGTAAATGGCTCGGTATTGATGCTGATTTTAAATTCTACTAGATCGGGCTGCATGGTCTCTTTCTTCTTCTTTCCATCTCTATGACACTGATTTGTGGTGACTTCTAGTTTTTTGGATTTATTTAATATAGGAAACAAGAATTCAAAGTATGACCATATTTTTTTGAAGGATTTTTCCACCACCTCTTCCTATTTCTCATGGACTTCAAATGTTGTGATAGAACTATGAATTCTAATACAATAACTTCATCTTTTAGTGTTAGAGGTTATGCTTTAAAAATTTCATCATTACCCATACATTTGTCCTCCCCCCTACTTTTTATTCCTCCTCCTTACGTTTAAATTCGGTAATGACTTCTTGAATTGCAGCATCTTTTTTCTCCACTTTTTAAAAACTTGTAAAATCTATTTTCATGATGGAATCTCTATTTTTAGTGATTTATCATCCATTGCTTCATACCCCTTCTTCTTTTTTAGTGTTTTGATGGTTTATTGTATTTCAGAAACTATTTCTTCTTCAATTGTTAGATAACAATCTTCCTTGAAGAATTCATTTAGTCCACTGGTGTCCAACTCCCTATCCACTTATCCATCTTTTTGAACCTATTTTGTCACGAACTACCTTCACTAGAAGGAGGGAAGGGTCAGCAGATTTCCAGGACCTTCCTTCTTTATGTTGAAGGAGAGATAATGACCCCCAAGACCCACCTTCAATAGGTCCCGGAGTGGCGAGTTACACCAAGGGTATAGAAATTACACACAAATGGAAGGAATTACCCCTTTTTTTTTATAGGATTGGGAGATAAGAAGATGAAACCCAACAACACCAAGGTAAAATAAAAGTATATCCAAAAGTAAACCATTCCCACATGCATGTTCCAAAAGTAAAAGCCACAATGTACAAAAGGTGACTACAAAGGTAATCACTGAAGGAAGAAAAACAGCAACTGAAACTGCTCGAAAGGTCCGAGCTAGTATGGTCCTGCATGATCCTTGAAGTCCTCCTGGAATCCTGAAAGCAGTTTTATATACGTAGGGTGAGCATACAAGTACACTCAGTAGAGAAAACCAAAGACTCTCGTGCACAAGTGGGGGAACGTACTAAAGTCCCGTGAGAAAAGGAGTAAGCCAAAAACCTATCAAGGTAAACTATCCACCCAAGCCTCACCAAGGCACACTCCCAAAATAACACAAGTCAAGTAATATATACAATAAGAGCACATCGATGTTTGGGTACCCCGTGCCACTTTCCCACTGGTTATTGAGACATCCTACGCATTGAACCAATCCCGCCATTCTCACTGCAGTCCCACTGCCACACCCGCCCGCACACCTGGGCCACAACCACACACAATCCCACTGCCGAAATCCCACCCACACACACCTAGGCTACAACTGTCACATGTAACCATGTCTGCAAACACCTAGACAAGAACAACCACCACCACGCCCGAAGACACCTGGGCTAAGAGATCCACTGCCATGCCCGAAGACACCTGGGCCTCATCCCGAAGACACTTGGGAAACCACCTTCCTCACACACCTGGCCAACCACCACAATACCCCGCCCGAAGGTTCTTGGGCTAATAATGGACCTGAGGCCATCACAGTCTGCCCAAAGATACTTGGGCTATCCGGGAAAGGGAGCAGAAAAGGAGCTAATAACCAGCCACTAATGATAGTGTTGGAAAAAACACCCTCCCCCATGAAATGGGGGTGTTCGGAACTAAGTGCTCAACTTGGGCGGGGTGAGAATAAGAAACACAAAACTAAACATATAGATATAGGTAACAATCACTCACCCAAAGTTTAGGTTTTTCTTCAGTCCTCCTAAAGAGCACAAACATCACTGTGTCCAAGTCACGACTCTCGCCAACAAAACCCATTTGTCCCATTCTTGTTTCATGTTCAGTAATAATGTTTAAATAAGTTTAAGCACTACTGGGAAACTAGTAAGCATAGGCACAAGTCCAGGAAAGTAAACAGTCAAGCATCAACCATAACACCCACACCCGGTTCTCAACAACAGAGGATCCCACCCCAATTCGTGATATAAACAAGGTAACCACCCGGTCTCAAAACTCACAAAAACTGAATCCATAACAATAGGGGATCCCATCCCCGATTCCACAACCATTGAGAGTATAAAAATAGGGGATCCCATCCCCTCCCACATCTCCAACAACCGGCCCATGGAAGAATAACAAACAAACCACTACCATCAAGTAAAACAGGCCCATGCGGTATTTTCAGATTTAAAAGATTTTACACGCTCCATGATTTCAATTTCCGTGTGTTCTAACTGGGGGTTATCACAGAAGGATCGATCCTGGTGCTCTCAATTTATTGAGCCGGGTATACGTGATTAACCGATTTACTTTTCACAGCAGGAGTTTATAATTACAAAACAAGACATTTAAAACACTACGAGGGGTTCATTAGTGCACAGACAACGACCACTAACAACCTCAATTTTCAGAAGGCATAAGCCAACATAACTCAGGAAGATGATCATAATATAAACAACATCAACGATCACGGCCCCCCTTCTTTCCTTATAGAATCCATTCATTATCTTTATTTTGGTCTGGTTTATCCAATTCTACAGAAACAAACGAACGGCCACCCCGCATGATACACAAAATAGAGAGACGAAGGAGAAAATTCCCTACTTGTTGATCGACGATCGACACTTAGGCCGAGGGTGGAACTTCACGGATAACAATGCAGTTTGACTGAATGAAAGTCGCCTCATCTATCAACGCTTAGGCCGGGTGCAGAACTTTACGCATAACGATGCGGCTCGCCCGATGCACCAAAATCTGTTCGTGAAAAGCCGTAATCGAGGAAAGAAGAAACCATGCCTAACCATTTAGTTTATAAGGGTTGCAGACGGTTGAGATAAGAATGCGAAACCGCGTAAGGCGCGGGGTCGTGGGTTGGCCATGTGGCCCCACACGTTATTAAAGGGGTCGATGGTTTAAACCGACACATTAATTCATTAAGTATTTAATTAAAACACTTATGGGTGTTACCAGTCTTTAAAACATGCTTAAACGAGTTAGAATAGGGTTTAAAACCCTAATTGCGCAACAAGGAATGCCACTGGAAAGAACCTGCAGGGGTAGGCCAGAGCCACCAGTAGCTGAGAGCTAATGGTGGGTGACAACTACCGGTAGCTGGGCTATCGGTAGGCTGCAGCTACCTGTAGGCTGAGCTACCGGTAGGCTGGAGCTACTGGTAGACCGAGCTACTGGTAGGTCGGAGCTACCGGTAGTACGAGCTACAGGTAGGCTGCAGCTACCGGTAGACCGAGCTACCGATAGGCTGCAGCTACCGGTAGACCAAGATACCGGTAGGCGGAAGCTACCGGTAGACCGAGCTACCGGTAGACAGAGCTACCGGTAGGCTGCGGTTACCGGTAGAACGAGCTACTGGTAGGCCTGCTACTGGTAGGCTAAGGCTACCGGTAGGCCTACACCACCGTGAATCCCAGACCTGAAAACCCAACACGAGGTTTTCACAAAGTAATGGACCCCAAAAACACGGTCCATTACATCAGATACCTCTTAAACGATTCTCATCCTCGATAATCAAAACAAACCAGAAGGAAAGAGGGGTCCAAACAACCACCTCGAAAGATACCTATTAGGAGTGAACCCATGCTAACTAAAAACACTTCCCTGTCAAGAACCAAGCAACATACCATGCCAAACTACCCAGGCATGTGGGTTTGGGAGTCTACTCCCCCATGTTAAGATATTATCCACTTTGGGTGGCGCTGACTCACCCACACGGGTTTAATCGCATCCACCTTAATGCGTCTTGATTAGGGGTCGGGTCATCTCCTCCCCCATAGCCAGGGCTTTTCACACACATCCAGAGGAAGAAAACCAGTACATTCCATAGCAAAAAGACAAAACATTCTACTACAACAGGTACAACAAAGAACAAAACTCAAAACAACTCTCGGTACTGGGTACGCATCTGTGCTTCCCTCTCCCACGTACTCTCCTCAAGCCCACCATGTCTCCACAACACACGAACCAAGGGAATGGTTCTCCCATGAAGCACCTTCTCCTTGCGATCCTCGATCATCAATGGTCTCTCCACAAAATTCATGTCATCCTCAATGTCCAGATCACCCCAATAAAGGACGTGTGAATCGTTGTGCAGATACCGGTGGAGCTGTGACACATGGAAGACATTATGTATCCTTAGTAGCGGCGGTGGTAACGCTAGCTGATAAGCCACTTCGCCGACCCGCCGCAACACTTCGAAGGGTCTGATGAACCTGGGAGAAATCTTACTCCCCTTGCCGAACCTCCGCTGCCCACGCCGAGGGGAGACCTTCAAGAACACGTGGTCTCCAACCTCAAACTCCAAGGGCCTCCTCCTGGTATCAGCATACGACTTCTGTCGGTCCTGGTCCACCTTCATCCTTTCTCGTATGAGCTGAACCTTCTCTGTCGTGCTCTGCATCACTTCCAGACCAAGGATGCCTGCCTCTACTACTTCGGTCCAACACACAGGTGAACGACATGGACTCCCATACAAAGCTTCAAACGGGGCCATACCGATGGTAGAGTGGTACCTATTATTGTATTAAAACTCTACCAGAGGCAAGTATCGCACCCATAATCCCCCTGAGTCCAGAACACACGCCCACAACATATCCTCCAAGGTCTGGATGGTGCGCTATATCTGTCCATCTGTATGGGGGTAGAAAGCAGTGCTAAGGCATAGCTGGGTGCCAAAAGCATGCTGCAATCCTCTCTAGACTCGCGAGGTAAATCATGCATCCCTATCCGAGACTATAGACCTCGGAATACCATGCAACCGCACCACCTCATCCATGTACCTTCGCGCCAAATCATCCACTGCACTCGACTCCCTGATCACCAGAAAGTGTGCCAATTTTGTCAACCTGTCCACTACCACCTAGATGGCGTCGTATCCCCCTTGGACCTTGGGTAGTCCCGTGACGAAATCCATCGAGATGTCGTCCCACTTACACTCGGGGACATATTGAGGCTGCAGTATCCCGCCTGGAACTCAGTGTTCAGCCTTCACTTGCTGACACACTAAGCACTTGGCCACAAACTCTGCCACCGCTCGCTTAACTCCGAGCCACCAAAACTGCCTCTTCAGTCCCTGGTACATCTTGGAAACTCCTGGGTGTACCGCCAGGGGTGAGTTATGGAACTAACTGAGAACCTTTCCGCACATCGCCTCCGGAACAAACAACCTTCCCTGGAAAAGCATCCAGTTCTGACCATCCTCTGTCCATCCTTCCGGAGCATTTCTCTGGTCAACTCGGTGACACATCACTTCACACTCTGGGTCTCCCCACTGAGACTCCTCCACTTTCTACAACAGAGAAGACTACATTGTCATCTGATACAGGAAACCTCTACCGCTATCCATCCTCGCATCCAGGTGTAAAGCAGCAAACTCCTCCATCACCTTCTAGGCATCCGCCGACTCGCAGACCACATCCTTTTGCGTCCTCCTGCTCAAGGCATAAACCACTACATTTCCCTTTCCCTCAGTATAAGAGATCTCGAAGTCGTAATCTTGGAGGAACTCCACCCATCTCCGCAATTGCAAGTTTAAGTCCTGCTGGGAGAAGATATACCTCAAGATTTTGTGGTCTGTAAAGACCAAAAATCACTCTTCGATGAGGTAGTGCCGCCATAACTTCAGCGCAAAAATGACCACTGCAAGCTCCAGGTCGTGGGTGGCGTAATTACGCTCATGAGGGCATAGCTGCCTGGATCCATAAGAGATCACCCCTTGTCGCTGCATCAACACACATCCTAGGCCCCGTCCTGAAGCATCACAGAACACCTCATAATCCATCCCTTCTTCTAGTAATCTCAGCACTGGGGCACTAACCAACTTCTCCTTCAGATAGATGAAGGCTGACTCGCACTTCTCACTCCACACGAAAACCTGATCTTTCTTGGTCAGAGTTGTCAAAGGGGCTGCTACTCGGGAGAAATTGGGTACGAACCTCCGATAGTAACCTGCCAGACCGAGGAAACTATGGACCTCTACCACATTATTGGGTGCTTCCCAAGAAACAACTGCCTCAACTTTTGACGGGTCCACCGCTACCCCCTGCTCGGACACCACGTGCCCGAGGAAGTGCACTTCTTGTGTCCAGAACTTGCATTTTGACTACTTCCCATAGAGATGATGCTGTCGGAGGACCTCCAAAACTGTCCTCAGGTGCTCTGCATGGTCCTCCTCTGATCTCTAATAGATCAGGATATCGTCGATGAACAAAACCACAAACCGATCCAAGTACTCCCGGAAGATGGAGTTCATAAGCCCCATGTACACAGCTGGGGAGTTGGTAATGCCGAAAAGCATAAACACAAACGCGAAGTGTCCATACCTGCATCTGAACGCCATCTTCGTGATGTCTCCCTCCTTCAATCTCAGCTGGTGATACCTAGACCACATGTCGATCTTCGAGAACCATCCTGCCCCTTTCAGCTAGTCGAAAAGATCGTCTATACTCGGAAGGGGGTAGCGATTCGTGATCGTCACCTGATTCAACCTCCTGTAGTCTATGAACAACCTGAGGCCACCATATGCCTTCTTTGAGAACAAGACTGGAGTGCCCCACGGTGACACACTCGGGCAAACATAACCCATCTTCATCAGATCATCAATTTGGATCTGCAACTCCCGCAGCTCTAAAGGTGCCATCCGGTACAGAGCCATCGAGATCAGATGAGTGCCGGGATGCCGGTCTATCCCGAACTCGATATCACATCGAGGGGTTAGAGTCTTCACATCCTCAGTGAAGACGTCCACAAATCCATAGACGATCTCTAACACTTCCACCATTTCAGCATCTATTGACCCTACTGACAGCTCAGCTAGCAAGGAGACGAGGGGTTCCTCTCGCCTGTCGCCCTTCTGACTACTCCGCTCACCGGTGAAAACAACACGCCGGCCACCCAAGTCTGATAACATGACCCTTCCTCGGAAACAGTCTATGAATACACACACCGAGAATAGCCATTCGATGCCTAGGATGACATCATATGGATGTATCTGTAGAAGAAGAAGATCCCTAACTGACTGATGTGGACCTATCATTAGTTTGCATCCCTGAAAAACAAACAACAAGTAGGTTTGACCCCCGACTGGTGTGATCAACACCAGGGGCACTGGGAGTCTCTCGGAATCTAGACCCAATGCACGGGCTAGACTAGGTGCAACAAAGGAGTGCGAAGCTCCGATATCGAACAAGGCATAAGCAAGGGTACTAAAAAAAACTGATCGTACCTCGAACAACCTCCGGCCCTGCTGGAACTACTGCCTCTGTGGCGTGTAACTATCCATGCCCAGCTCCCCTGCCCCTCGGCTGTCGGCCAACTCCCCGGCCATGCCCCGGTCGAGGTCCCTAAGGTGCGCCCTGAGGTCGGCCTCCTCCTCCTACGTCTGCCCTCGGAGGAGCGGGAGCTCGCTGTCCCTGCTGCTGCAGCTGGAAAGGTTTGGCTGGAAGCTGATGCTGGGGTGGGTGGTGGGAATGTCCCCCACCGCTGTACTGTACCCGGTCTGGGAACTGACTCTAGAGATTCATAGGGATCCCACAGACGAAGCATCGCGGTCTCGGGCCCGAAGGAAAAGGGCGAGGAACAGGGGATCGAAACTGAAACTACTGCAGCCTGCTCCTTACCGGTCAGAACCTGTAGGGTCCTGATGCTAGAGGCCTGGTGCTGACAGCCTTCCCCTTCGATGGTCCCAGCTGGATCCCCTCTAATGACACTCCTCCTAGAGCATGCATCCTCTCCAACACTTCGGCCTTTTTTTGGACCTCCAAGTACGTCGGAAGGGTAAAGGGGGGTAACAACATACATGAGGGAGGGTCGGAGCGCCTCCTCCAAATGTCTTTCCCGAGACTCCTCATTGGGAAAGAGGTCCAGAGAAAAATGTAGGAGGTCCTTGAACTTGATTTCTAGCTCCCTCACGGACATACTCCCCTGCTGGAGGGAGAGTAGCTCCTGTCTCTTTTCCGCCTTCATCGTCGAAGAGAGGAATTCCACCCGGAACTCCCTCTCAAAATCAGCCCATGCCACCTCAGCCTCTCTCCTCTCCCCCAGGTAAAGTTTCCACCACTGACGTGCCGCTCCCCGCATCTAGATTACGGCCAGAGGAACCCAGTACTTGGTCGGGGCCCGAATCAGGCCGAAAGCTATCACTAGATCCTCTAGCCAGCCTTCCGTCTTTATGTCAGAGGTGCTACCATCATAATTCTCGAGGGTCTGTCACTGGAAGGCCTGAAGAGTCCTCTTCCACTGGTCGTCCTACTCTTCTCAGTCAGCTCTCTACTGATCGGCCAAAGTAGTCTGTGGGGCCTCGATCGCCTATACCACACGCGGTCGCCTTCTAGGTGCCATAACTTCAAGGTAAACAAAGAATGACTAAGCCCAAGTAGTGCAGAATATTGTTTTTAAAACATCTTAAACTTTTCGTTTATTCTTAATTCCCAAAAAACCCCAGAAGAACGAGAACACAAGTCATTATGATGCATTTACCTTTCCTAGGGTCTCTACCCTGCAATCAGCATGGCATCACTTGGTCGTTAGGTAGGTCCAGAGTCCTTGCGTTGGATCACAGGGGGCCCTAAAATCCCATGTCCTAGCCGGTCTTCCCTGGCCTAATTCACTCACCGAGGTCACCCAACATTGTTGCCCTACCATCCCATGAAATCCTCACTGTGCCTAACTCCAGACTCCATCCTATCTCTCAACAACCTCCCTCTGATACCATTCTGTCATGACCCACCTTCACCAGAAGGAGGGAAGGGTCAGCAGATTGCCAAGCCCTTCCTTCTTTATGTTGAAGGAGAGATAATGACCCCCGAGACCTGCCTTCAATATGTCCCGGAGTGGTGACTAGCACCAAGGGTATAGAAATTACACACAAATGGAAGGCATTACCCCCTTTTGTTTTATAGGATTGGGAGATAAGAAGATGAAACCCAACAACACCAAGGTAAAAGAAAAGTAAAGGCAAAAGTAAACCATTACCACATGCATGTTACAAAAGTAAAAGCCACAAAGAACAAAAGGTGACTACAAAGGTAAGTACCAAAGGAAGAAAAACAGTAACTGCAACTTCCCCAAAGGTCCGAGCTAGTATGGTCCTGCGTGATCCCCTAAGTCCTCCTGGAAATCTGAAAGCAGTTTTATATATGTAGGGTGAGTATACAAGTACACTCAGTAGGGAAAACCAAAGACTCTCGTGCACAAGTGGGGGAACGTACTAAAGTCCTGTGAGAGAAGGAGTAAGCCAAACACCTATCATGGTAAACTATCCACCCAAGCCTCACCAATGCACACTCCCCAAATAATGCAAGTCAAGTAATATATACAATAAGAGCACATCGATGTTCGGGTACCCCACGCCACTTTACCACTGGTTATTGAGACATCCTATGCATCGAACCAATCCCACCATTCTCACTGCAGTCCCACTGCCACACCCGCCCGGACACACCTGGGCCACAACCACACGTACTCCCACTGCCGAAATCCCGCCCGCACACACCTGGGCCACAACTGTCACACATAACCATGACTGCAAACACCTAGGCCAGAACAACCACCACCATGCCCGAAGACACCTGGGCTAGAAGATCCACTGCCATGCCCGAAGACACCTGGGCCTCATCCCGAAGACACTTGGGAAACCACCTGCCACACACACCTGGACAACCACTACACTACCCTACCTGAAGGTTCTTGGGATAATAATGGACCTCAGGCCATCACAGCCTGCCCAAAGATACTTGGGCTATCCAGGAAATGGAGCCGAAAAGGAGCTAATAACTAGCCACTAATGATAGTGTTGGAAAAAACACCCACCCCAATGAAATGGGGGTGTTCGGAACTAAGTTCTCAACTTGGGTGGGGCGCGAATAATAAACAAAAAACAAAAAATATAGATATAGGTAACAAGCACTCACCCAAATTTTAGGTTTTTCTTCAGTCCTCCTAAAGAGCACAAACAGTACTGCGTCCAAGTCACGACTCTCTCCAACAAAACCCATTTGTCCCATTCTTGTTTCATGTTCAGTAATAATGTTTAAATAAGTTTAAGCACTACTGGGAAACTAGTAAGCATAGGCACAAGTCCAGGAAAGTAAACAGTCAAGCATCAACCATAACACCCACACCCGGTTCTCAACAACAGAGGATCCCACCCCAATTCGTGATATAAAAAAGGTAACCACCCGGTCTCAAAACTCAAAAACACTGAATCCATAACAACAGGGGATCCCATCCCTGATTCCACAACCATCGAGAGTATAAAAATAGGGGATCCCATCCCCTCCCACATCTCCAGCAACCGGCCCATGGAAGAAGAACAAACAAACCACTACCATAAAAAAAACAGGCCCATGCGGTATTTTCAGATTTAAAAGATTTTACGCGCTCCATGATTTCAATTTCCATGTGTTTTAACCGGGGTTTATCACAGAAGGATTGATCCTAGTGCTTTAAATTTATTCAGCCGGGTATACGTGATTAACTGATTTACTTTTCACAGTAGGAGTTTACAATTACAAAACAAGCCATTTAAAACACTATGAGGGGTTCATTAGTGCACAAACAATGACCACCAAAAACCTCGATTTTCAGAAGGTGTAAGACAACATAACTTAGGAAGATGATCATAATATAAACAACATCAACGATCACAGCCCCCTTCTTTCCTTATAGAATCCGTTCATTATATTTATTTAGGTCTGGTTTATCCAATTCTATGGAAACAAAAGCACGCCCACCCCGCATGATACACAAAAGAGAGAGACGAAGGAGAAAATTCCGTACTTTTTGATCGACGATCGACACTTAGGCCGGGGGTAGAAATTCATGGATAGCGATGCGGTTCGCCTGAATGAAAATCGCCTCATCTATCAATGCCTAGGACATGCGCGGAACTTTACGCATAACAATGCGGCTCACCCGATGCACCAAAAGCTGTTCATGAAAAGAAGCGATCGAGGAAAGAAGAAACCATGCCTAACCCTTTAGTTTATAAGGGTCGCAGACAGTTGAGATAAGAACACGAAACTGCATAAGGTGCGAGGTCGTGGGTTGGCCATGTGGCCCCACACATTATTAAAGGGGCCAGTGGTTTAAAATGACACATTAATTCATTGAGTATTTAATTAAAACACTTATGGGAATTACCGGTCTTTAAAACACGCTTAAACAAGTCAGAATATGGTTTAAAACCCTAATTGCGCAATAAGGAACGCCACTGGAAAGAACCTGTAGGGGTAGGCCAGAGTCACTGGTAGCTGAGAGCTACCGGTGGGTGACAGCTACCGGTAGCCAAGCTAGCGGTAGGCTACAGCTACCGGTAGACCGAGCTACTGTTAGGCTGCAGCTACCGGTAGACCGAGCTACCGGTAGGCTACAACTACCAGTAGACCGAGCTACCGGTAGGGTGCAGCTACCGGTAGACCGAGCTACCGGTAGACAGAGCTACCGGTAGCTGCAGATACTCGTAGACCGAGCTACCTGTAGAAAGAGCTACCGGTAGGCTGTAGCTACTGGTAGACCAAGATACCGATAGGCCTGCTACCGGTAGGCTAAGGCTACCGGTAGGCCTACACCACCGTGATTCCCCGACCAAAAAACCCAACACGAGGTTTTCACAAAGTAATGGACCCCAAAAACCCGGGCCATTACATATTTAAATACATATATCTTCATCATTATAATTTTCTCCATTCTCAACCACCATTTCATTAATTAATTTTGTCATGTTCAATTCTTATTGTTCATGTTAGTGCTTGAGAGATTCCATTTATTTTTCTTCAGATGAGTATTGAAGGGAGGGTTCATTTTCTTCTTTAGGATTCAAAGGTTCATCTTTTCTAGAAATATCAAATGTGCAACAATTTTCATCCTCATCAATCTTATTTTCACCAAGAACCTTCACTTCATAAACCTCCTTCGTTTTATCCTCTTTTTCGATCCATACATCAGAATGTAACCACAAATTACTCACTATGGAAGATAAAATCATAATACATTGGGATAGGTTATTGGTAAAATATTCTTTCTCTTTATGTCCTTCCTCATGTTTTTCCATCATCATGTCCAAAATTTAATTAGTCTTCATGAGAAATTCCAAAATTATTTCATCCGAATCTATTTCATGAGGTACATGAAAGGCAGGTCAATCTTTATGGTACTGCTCATCCCACCCCCAACCCATCCTAAACCCCCCATCCCTAGCCCTTTCCCCTGCCTTTAATACTAACCCTCCCATGGAAAAGCCCCTGCCTCTAGTCCTAACCCTCCCCTTGTATTTATGTCTGACCAACGAAATAATGTCAATAAACCTTAAATTTAATATAAACCAAGGATAAAATAACTCATTATCATATTGAAGTCTTCAATATCAATCAAAATTATTCTATAAAGATAAATCAAAACAAACCGCAACCTAAAATGATATATGGCTTGTGATGGGATCCTAATATAGAGTGGGTAAAACAAATAATATTGCAGAAAAATTGAATGAAAAATGCTAACATAAATAGAGGCAGAAGAGATAATTTAATTACAACGTACCGATTTGAAGTGGAAGAACAAAAATTACTTGAATCAATCATCAGCTGGTAAGTGGGGTTAACAGTTCAGAGAAATCTCATTTAGGGAAAAATCTTAGAGATGGGTTCTAAAGGAAGTGCACTCAGAAATTAGGGTTGGCATCCTAGAGAGATCCATTCTGGAGAAAGTGAGCTCGTGACGGAGGAAGTGAGCTATCCAAGTAGGGTTCATGATAGGGAAGTAGGATTGGAGGAGAGATCTCATTGGAGGAGTAGATATCATAGAGTGGAGATATCTGTTCTAGGAGGAGAGATTCTATTCGATGGAGGAAGTGGGCTCACGGGTTCGGGCTCGGGAAGCAGGGTTCGATGGAGGAGAGATTTTGTTCAACGGAGGAGAGATCTATTCACGGGTTAGCAGAGACACCTATTAAATGATGGGTTTAATGGAGGATAGATTATGTTCATGGGTAGGGGGTATTTGTGGGGTTTTTTTCCAACAGTTCTTAAAAACCGTAGAGAAATATTAGAAAACCATATATTACCAACGATTTTGTTAAACCGTTGGTACAATTACCCCTAATATCCAACGGGTTTTGCAAACCGTTAGAAAAAATCACCATTTTTCCCCTTCACTAACGGTTTCATTGAACCGTTGCTATAGGTTACTTAATCCAACAGGGTTTTCAAACCGTTGGTATGGAGGTGTTGTTATAGGTGGAGATTCCACTAGTGAATCTGTAAAACGATCTGTAAAAATGTAATATTATAACCTAAAAACATTGAAATCTATAAACATGGAAACCTTTGAATATCCATCATGCATACCTTACAAACAAGAATACCTTCATCCTGTAAACCTAGCAACTAAAACCCACAAACCTAATAACCAAAAAAACTAGAAAATTAGTAACATGTAAATGTGTAATGCACAAACTACCAAACCTGCTAGCTTACAAGCCTTCAAACCATGCAACCTATAAACCTGCAACTAGAAAACTTGAAAAAATGAAAACATTCAAATAAAAAAGTAGAAAAAAATCATTCTCTTGAAAATAAAAAAACACAAGACCTATAAAATAAATAAAATAGTAACAATATGTATACATGTGTGGGAAATGAGCATAAAATTAAGCTGTTCACTAAAAATAACTACTTTAATATATCCCATAATATGTTGGATTAGTGAATATAAAGTAAAATAAATAAAATAGTAACAATCTATATACAGATAACAAGGGTGGTCCACCAAGTTCTAACAATGTCACAACGATACACAAATAATCTCTAATAAATTGGTTGTTTGAAAAATTCCTTATATCATCATTAAAAGAAAGAAAACATTAAAGAATTTGAACTAAGGATTCTCAAAATTCATACAAACTAATGTAGTGAAATCTGATTAATTACATGGTAACAAAAACTATGTAAACTAGAAAGATGTCCATTCAAGTAAGTGTTGTTTAAACATAGCATAAACTTACAAATCATCAAGGGGAATGCCAACAAGGGCATCAATTAGACCAGTGAATTGATTGATCTGTAAATACCTGAATAAGTCCATAAATACATTAAAAAATGATAATTATCTTAACTAAAGTCTCAGTTGCTTACAGTGTACTAAGGCTTGAAAGCGACCCGAAACTATGAGGTAAGTTCCCCGTCATTGAGTTGTCTGAGATATACCTATATGTGAAACAAATCATTATAAAATAATATTCAATTGAACAAGAACCTTATAACATAACATATTAAGAAAAGACAAAAGTGTACTCAATAAATGAAAATAAAAATATGAAATAACTCTAAAAGGATAATTTACAGAAGCCCCCCCGAACAGAAGCCCTCCTGCTGGACCCCCTGGACAGCAGCCCCCCCACCCCCTGCTGGACCCCCTGGACAGAAGCCCCCCTTGGAAAACCCCCCTGGACAGAAGCCCCCCTGGATAGAAGCCCCCCCTGCTAGATCCCCCTGGACAGCCCCCTCTGCTAGATAGCAGCCCCCCCTGTTGGACCCCCCTAGACAGAAGCCCCCCCACCCCCTGCTAGACCCCCCTGGACAGCAGGCCCCCCCGGACAGCCCCCCCCCAAAACAGAATCCCCCCAGACAGAACCCCCCTGCTGGAGCCCCCTGGATAGCCCCCCCTGCTGGACAGTAGCCCCCTGTTGGACCCCCTAGATAGCCCCCCTACTGGAAAACAGCCCCTCCACTACTAGAGCCCCCTGGACATCCCCCCTGCTGGACATCAGCCCCCCTACTGAAGATTTTTATGTTGAATGTACAATTTTTTTAGAAATAACTATTTAAACTAATATGTGCGTAATGGAGATGTAACAGATATTCTAAAATAAAAATCTGTTTGAAACATGATGAAATAATAAAAACTTACCCAACCTCAGTGCTGCAACTAATTTGTAAAGATACACAGATCCAAAATGAGTCACTAAACCCCTTTCCATGATGGTGTATTTCTCTAAATTATAGTGTGACTCCACCCCTTGACCCTGTATGTAGGATCAAGAACATCCCAACATAGTTAATGTTTACTAATGATTCATCACCCATTCTCATTCTAAAGCTGTTGTAATCCTCTAATCATATGTGAAAATTTTAAATTTTCAACAAAACAAATAACATATAAATGAACAGACTATTCAAATAATAACTAATAGTTGTAAAAGTTTTTAAGACATCATCACAATATTAGTAAAAATTAATTTTATATGAAAAAGAATAAAGATTTATTTGTACCATTGAGAAATCAAATATATGAGGTAACATACTGTTCAAATAATAACTACTAGTAATGAACATTGAAACCGAAACACTGTAATTGTGAATGTCAACATAATGGAAATAGTTTTGAAACCAATAAAATATAAGAAAATCTATACAGAAAAAAATTAATGGTGAAAAGAAGGGTGTGTGAGGTTACAAAAGCTGCAGTTTATTAAATGATAATCATGTTGTACCTTCCACGATGGTGTATTTATCCAAAATCTAGTGTTACTCCACCATGTTCCCTTGTATGCTGGATCGAAACATTTCATTAATATTGATTATATTGAATATATTTAATGCATAAATTAGTGGTACAAAATATTTCCATAAAAGTGGATTAAATATGGACACAGTTAAAATAGTAGAAAACATAAATGATAATCACATTGTACCTTTGTACTGATGTTAATCTGACAAATTGAACAATATCTATACATAATAATTGAAAAATTAGAAATATAATGTATAAAATTATAATAAATAACAAATCAAATAAACTATATCATATTCAGTAAGTCAAAACAACTAAACCATAACCAAGAAAAATCTGACAATAAAGAAGACAATAAATTGAAACCAATAAATCATACCAAATTCAAATGAGAGGAGGCTAACGATCTGTAATAAAAAAACCACCTGAACACCCCCTGTCCCCTCCCCTGCCCCCACCTGCACACCCCCTCCCCTGCTCCCCACCTGCCCCCACCTGCACACACCCCTCCCCCTACCCCCAGCACACCCCCCTACTCCTCACCTGCACACCCCCTCTCCCTGCCCCCCAGCCCCCTGCCCCCCCACCTGCACACACCCCTCCCCCTTCCCTCAGCACACCCCCTGCCCCCTGCCCCCCACCTGCACACCCCTCCCCCCAGAAACCCCCTGCCCCCTACCCCCCACCTGCACACACCCCTCCCCCTACCCCCAACACCCCCTACCCCCACCTACACACCCCTCCCCCAGCAACCCCCTTACCCCTACCCCCAACCTACACACCCCCTCCCCCTGCCCCCAACACACCCCCTGCCCCTACCCCCCCACCTGCACACCCCCTGCCCCTCCACTGCCCACCCCCTGCCCCCTCCCCTGCCCACCCCCTGACCACCCAACACCCACCCTCCCCACCCCATTCACCCCTACCCACCCTCCACATTTCATTCCACTTCAACCAATTAATGAAATATGTATATAAAGGATCATTCGTGACATTTTTTTTTCAGAAAAAACATTTTTTCCCTAGATCAGGATGATGAATGATTTTCAAAAATCCAATCTTGAATTTGGAATGAGTAGTTGTTTCCATTATGATTAATAAATCTTGATTTTTTTGGATAATCCAGAATACTTTCCAAGGATGTGTATCCATTTCGTGGGGAGTTTATAATTACCTATATCATTATGAGTCAGAGATTTCAAATGAAATTGAATTTTTAGTCTCCAAGTAGCGAGATTTTCAATAAGTGGTATTTAGAAAAACAATCTGAGTGTTGGGATGTCTCTTGAGGAGTTTTTATTCCTATTTAGGTGTTCATGTGGTTCATGGGGAAATCAAGTAGCATTTAGAGGGTTTCTAGTCCATTCCACTTAATTTTAAGACCCATCAATTACCATGTCTAGGTACACTGGGTACCAAGTCTAATAAAGGTAAAAATAGTTGATTGTGAGTTTTATAGTGGGGTATCCTCTAGTGGGTAACTAGGTATGGCTTAATGGATAGCCATGTGCTAGGTTTACGGTTGTGTTCTCTATGTATTTCATACTCCCTTACTATATTCATGTAGGCCATGTCTTGAATGAGATAGTGGTGGTACATGATATGATAAAAGACACGACCTAAAGAATAGATTGGTGATATGAGATGAGATATGGGACCTCAACCTATGTGAGTGGGTGATATAATGAGATGATCATTAATAAATCACTTTATTTTTCAAACATCACTCATTCAGCTCAAATCACAATGATTTAAGCTATGATGAATAACCCAAGAATCAAATCAACATTATCTATTATTCTTAAAAACTCATGATGTTTTTTTATCAAGAAGCTCTTTTACCCCCTGCCCCTGCACCAGCACCCCCTGCCCCCCTCTTTCACCCCCTACCCCTTCACCAACGCCCCCTGCCCCCCTTTCACCCCCCGCCCGCCCCTAACACACCCCTCACTACCTTGCACCCCTCCCTCTGCCCCTTGAACCCCCACTGCCCCCTCCCCACTGCACACCCCCTCACCATGATCATTTCATGATATCATGCCAACCATATAAATATCAGATCTTGGTATAACCCATGCATACCAAATTCTCAGGTCTAAATAACCAACTACTCATCATGAATGGCTCCATGAATATATTTCAAGCATCCTGAGAATGTCTATAAACTCCAATAAAATGAATGGATTGATGTTGATTCCTATGCACCTTAGGTAATCACTGAATAAAAAACATCCCCCAAGTCACCATGCCAAATGGTCAGATCCCATGCATCCTGATCAAGAATAAGTAAAATCATCATGATTGACTGGCTAATCCTAGGGATAACATATTCATCTCATAATAATAATAATCTTGAATAAAAATAAGTAATCCCATAATCCAACTCAGTGGGATCCTACTTAGGTTGGGCATCCTAGGGACTTGTGGCATCCAAAGCATCCCATATAGACTTGAGGTAGAATCCCAACATCCCAAGAATTCTTCACATGGTTCAATATCTGAATCCCAGGATACATGTCAGGAATCCATGATGACATCATCATGTATAATTTGTCTCAAAACCATACCACATACGGCCGAAGGTCGGATCCTAGGAAACACTCTTAGGAAACCACCATACCATCGTCACATCAGGCCCATAGGTCAGGTCCCAATAAGTACATCTAGGAACCATGGTTGCATCCAAAATAAACATATGAAGGTATAAACAAAAGTTAAGGGTTTTACATTTTTCCAAACCCATCACTTACAATTCATAACCCCATGGGATTATACATTTGATGCAGGTTTTAAGGTGACACTCACTACCATCTCTACCAAGGTCATATGAATCCGCTTAGGGTTGGTTAGTCAACATGGAACCCATTGGGGTCCCCTAGTAATAGAGGCACCCTCACACAGGTCATTGGTCTCAATCCAGATCTTGGTTCAAGAACTGATGCTCAAAGTAATACTATTTTTCTTGGCATCATAATCAATAGAGCACAATATTTTTTACTACACAAGATATGTCATGTTGACAAGACTCAAGAGATGGCACATGACCCATTTTGGTCTTCAAGGTCTCGCAAGGTCTATCTGCTCACCCAACCTAAGTACATAACCTAGGCTAAGTGTGTCTCAAGTTAAGACCTAGACTATTAGTGTCCAAGGTAAACCATCTAGTACCAAGGTCCATCAAGGCCTTAGCACTTTATAAATCATAACCGATGAATTTCAATTTAATTAATTAAAAAATTTAATTAATTAAAACCAATTAATTTATATATTGGTTATGGGGTTAATTTAATTTAAATAAATTGATCACTTCATTAGCAAGACTGCAAGCCATGAGAATAAATAAAAAGCATAAATACCACATGGTAAAGTATGCATACCGCCTATCTTTATTCGACGCTTTTCTAATTATTTCCCAAAGGTAGGAAGAAGTTTCCAAGGCACACCAAGGACTTTCCATGCTCAGTCCCATCCCACATCACTAAGCAAGATCCCAACTCTCTCTAAGAAGATTAAAACAGTTATCTAAAACATTTTAAATTAATTTATCAGTTTAATTATAAAAGGGAATAATCATCAAACATATAACTGGATACCTTATTACACTGGAACCAAGTCCAACGACATCCCAAGGGTCTATCTCATATCCCCGGACCTACATCAAGAAAAATCCCCAAAAAACAATGACAATAAAATTTTAAATTTAATTTAAAATTTAGTGAAAGACTAAGAAAATATACAATGATAACATAACTTTCCAAATCGCTGAGAAACCGGGTGTAGATGGAATCTTGGGATATCCTCATCCTAGGTTGTATGAAAGACCCTTGAGAAATGCAATCTGGTTTCATCTCAAGACATTTTCACATGCTTTTCAAGACTCACACATCATAAAGTACATACAACTCATATAAATTGAAGAAGAAACTTAGGGACCACCTACCACATAGTTATATGAGCCTCTCCATCCGGTATTGATGGATGGAACAATCTAAATCAACATGATTCCTCAAAATAGATAAAATCCCCCATGTTATAGATTTAGAATGAAATTCCAAGAAATGGTGAGAGAGGTCGCGATGGGTACCGTCGGGGTTGGAGGGTCACGCGCAGAGGGTATCTGGGAAGAGGGCACCGCCGTGAGATAGGTGTAGGGCGGAGGGTCACGGATCAGGGGAGGATGGAGGAGGAGGGTGCTGCCATGAGAGAGAGGTTGAGGGTGGAGGGTCACTGATCGGGGGAGGATGGAGGAGGATGGCACAGAGAGTCGCATATTAGGGGATAACGGAGGAGGAGCCTGACGGATTTTGGGGGGGAAAAGGGGGGATGGAAAATGGATCTGGGGAGAATGGAGGAGCCCGGCAGATTTTGGGGGAAAAAAGGGGGATGGAAAATTTTAGGCATGGTTTTTAATTAAACCGTGGCTATAAATTGGCTATATCCACGGACCAATATAACCGTGGATATTGCCTAAATTTCTAGTAGTGTTATATGATCCCATGATTATATGATATGGTTTCATATGTTCCATGATTTGGATATCATTATGTCATGCCTCCTAACTCATGTGCTTAAGATGTTTCCTTATGTTCATTCCCTTACTAGGATTTTTAGCTCATCCCTTTGTTCATGTGTTCCCCAGGGTACCCTATGAAAATGTAAGGGCTCAAACGAAGTTAGGATATCTTTATAGATATTAAATAAATAAGTGTTTTTTAGCCCCATGTTTTATGTTCTATGAACCTAGTATTCCAAGACACTAGACTTAATGATACTTGGATTTTACTTTGATGTATAATTATGTTTAAAAACATGTAATGTTATATGTAAAAGGCTATGGTTTCTACAGTTGGTATCAGAGGATTGTATAGTTATTTTTTGAGATTAGGAATAGAGCACCTTAGTGAGAACCTTAAGGATGAGACTAAGTATAAGAAAACATTAATAAATTTTGGTGAGTATTGAGTAAGTGTTTTATCAAGAAAATACATCCCTATCTAGATATGAGCAAGTATAGGTGGCTCTGAAACAGATGTATCTAGGGGTAAAACCTGAAAACACCATTTTGAGCTAGACTCGAACAGGAACTGGTGCACGACAATGAGAATTACTGCACTATTGGTTACGAAACTCCTGATGGATATGCTTTTGTAGATTCATGAGCTTAGTAAAAACCATTATTAAGGGAGAAAAAAAATCCTATAAGAATATATGTTAAGAAATAGATGTAGGATAACCTAGATTTAAACCTGAGGAATCACTAGATAGGATATACTTCTCCTTTATAAGTTTATCCTTTTTTGTTCAAATTTTCCTTTTTATAGTCAATGGATAAGTATTAAATACCTCTAATTATACATTATTTTTCTTAGTTAATGGAGGTAAATAGAAGAAAACGTTCCAACAATCAATGTGATAGACAATGTGAGGATTTCTCTAATGATATTACTAATATGACGGGAATGAGTTCTCAAAACTTCATGAAAATACTTGCTCATCTAGCTCGAGTTATGCATAATAACTTAAATCATACCAAACATCCTCCTAATCCAAGAAAGAGAAAGTTTCCATAGAATTATTCATGCGGAAAAGGCCTCCCATGTTCATCAGATCTTCTGATCCCCTCCTCACCGAATAGTGGATTAACTCCATTGAAAAGATATTCTTCATCCTCTAGTGCTTGGAAGAAGAGAAAGTTGTACTGGAAATCTATCATTTTTATGGGGAAGCTGATCAGTGGTGGACACTGATCATAAATACAAAGTTCTAAGTGGAAATTGATTCCATGGATTGGGAGGAATTCAAGAGTATGTTTTTCAATAAATATTTTCCTAGAACCCTCCATCTCAAGATGGAAAGAGAGTTCCTAGGACTAAAGTAGAAGGAAGATGATTCCATCAGGTCATATGAAGAAAAATTCCCAAGACCTTCAAGGTATGCCTATGGATTTGTCATGAACACCAAAAGAAATCATGATCACTTATTTAGTAGACTAAAGCCGAGTCTACAAAAAACATTGTCTATTTGAGACTTCAACAGTTATGAGGAGATTGTATGTTGTTCCCTCAAGGTTGAAATAGAGATTGGATACTATCAGTGGTCTCATGGGACTAGTGACAAAAAGCTAAAAATGGAGGAAAATATGGGTGGTTTGAAAAACAAATCCCATGATGGAAAGAAGCCTAACTTTCCACCTTGTAAAAGTTGTGGGAAGAAGCACCCTGTGAACTATCTGAAGGGAACCAAGTATTGCTTCAAATGTGGAAAGTTTGGTCATATGGCTAAAAACTACCAACGAGATATGAAGAATTCCACTAATGCTGTATAATAAAGGAAGGTTTAGATCAACTCTTATCCTTTAGTGTAGTGTTACAACTGAAAGGAGCATGTTCATTATGAAAGGTATTGCCCTAAGCCGAGGATTGTCACAGGCAATCCGAAAAAAACTCCAAAGTAACAAGGAAGGGATTATTCTATCACTACTACTTAGGTGGAGCTGGAAAATGATGTGATGAAAGGTACACTAGTTATTCATTCAAGAATAGTGAACATACTATTTGATTATGGTTCTACGCATTTTTTCATATCTTGCAAGTTTAGTAGAACTATTCAAACACCACCTTAAAATTTGGATGAAAATTTATCTGTGAGAACAGTGAATGGGGAAATTATTTCATCCATGGTTTATAACTCCTTCTCAGTTAATGTTTGTGGACTAAACCTCCCATAAAATCTCTTCATACTTCCTTTAGTGAAGTTCGACGCTATCTTGGTCATGGATTGACTATCTTTATACAAATACAACATCAACTTTTGAGAAAGGGAGATCACTTTTAACATCCCAAAGCATCCTCCGATTCATTACAAGTGTAAGGAGGAAGATGAATCTCCTTTAGAATCTTTTTCTCAAGTGTGGATATTGCTACCTTGTGAGAAGAAATATCTATCTAAAATGATTGAGACAAAGGAGAGAATCATGATTTAAGACATGCCCATCATGAGGGATTATATTGATGTATTCCCTGAATAGTTTCCTGGTCTCCCTCATGACCGAGAGGTTGAGTTTTCAATTGAACTTATCCCTGGATCTTTGATTATCTCAAAGACACCTTACAGAATGGCCACCATAGAGTTGGAAGAGCTGGAGAAGAAATTAGAAGAGAATATAGAGAAGGGTTTTATACGCTTGAGTGCTTCAACGTGGGGTGTGCCAGTCCTCTTAATAAAAAATAAGGAAGGATCAATGAGACTATGAATTGATTATCATGAGCTCAAAAAAATCACAATAAAGAAAAAGTATCCCCTGCCACGGATAGATGGCTTGTTCGATCAGCTTCGTGGGGCTAGTTATTTCTTTAAGGTGGACCTTCAGTCAGGATATCACCAACTAAAGGTGGGGAAGGAATATATTCCTGAGACTGCCTTTCGAACGAGGTATGGAAACTATGAGTTCATAATGATTCCCTTCAGACTCACGAATGCTACGGAAATTTTCATGGATTTAATGAATAGAGTATTTAGAGATTACCTCGAAAAATTTGTGGCAGTCTTTATTGATGATATTCTGATCTACTCCAAGAGCAAGGAGGAACATGAGGAGCATTTTAATACTGTGTTAAAGACTTTGAAAAGGGATAAATTTTATGAAAAGTACAGTAAATGTGAGTTCTGGATGGAGGAAGTATCATTCTTGGGGCATGTTATCACCTATAAAGGGATATCTGTAGACCCTTCCAAGATAAAGGAAATTGAAGAGTGGCCCATGCCAAGTTCTATAAGATAGATCCACAGTTTTTTGGGTCTAGCTGGGTATTATCAATGATTTGTGATGAACTTTTCATGATTTTAAAACCTAATGAACAAGCTGACATAGAAGGGGGTAAAGTTTTTCTGGACTTAGGAATGTGAAAACTATTTCACGGAGTTGAAAAAGAGGCTTATCACTGGGCCAGTACTCACACTCCCATAAAGTGGGGAACTCTTTGTGGTGTATAGTGATTCTTAAAAGAAGGGATTAGGCTGTGTAATAATTCAAAAAGATAAAGTGAAAGCCTATGCCCCAAGGCAGCTGAAAACCCATGAGAAAAACTATCCTACGCATGATATGGAGTTGGTGACAGTGATCTTTGAATTGAAAATCTAGTGGCATTATCTCTATGGGGAGAAGTGTGAGATATATACTGATCAAAAGAGTATAAAATATACATTCACACAAAAAAACTTAATGTACGCCAGTTAGGATGGATATATCTCATCAAGGATTATGACTGCTCAATCCACTACCATCCTGGTAAGGAAAAAAAGGTGGTGGATTCTCTAAGTAGAAATAATCCTACATCTTTATCAATGATGAGAATTGAAAATGATCCCATATTATTATTTTTGCAGAGGATGGACATGGGAATCATTAAGGAATGAACATCATCAATACATTCTCAAATGATTTCTCAACCATATCTCATGGATAAAATAAAGGATTCTCAAAGAAAAGATGTGGAAATTATGAAAAGGGTGGAAGCTATCAGAAATGAGAAATCCTTGGAGTTCAAGAATGATGAGGAAGGAGTTGTAAGATTTGGTTCACAATTATTTGTACCATCCTATACAAAGATAGAGAAGGAGATTATAAATGAGACACATAGCTCAAGCTTCTCTATCCACCCAGGGAGCACAAAGGTGTATCGAGATCTCTGGAAAAACTTTTGGTAGGACAATATGAAAAGGGTGATTTCTGAATATACATCAAAGTGTCTAGTATGCCAGAAAGTGAAGGATGAGAGTAAAAAGTATAAGGGGATGATGAAACCACTACCCATACCAATGTGGAAGTGGGATAACATTACCATGGACTTTGTCACTAGACTTTCAAGGAAATCCAGAGGAAAAAAAATACTACATGGGTTATTGTGGATAATCTTATAAAGATAGCTCACTTTATCACAATTTGAGAGGACTTCTCATTGGATCAACTTGCACAGATATATATCAAAGAGGTGGTAAGGATGCATGGAGTTCTACTGTCTATTGTATCTGACCATGGTATTAGATCCACCTTAAAGTTCTGGAAAAGTCTCCAATATGCTCTAAGCACTGAACTAAACTTCAGTACAACCTATCATCCTCAAACTTATGGACAATATGAGCGAACTATTCAGACATTGGAAGACATTTTGAGAGTGTGTTCTATGGAATTCAAAGGAGGATGAGACTAACATCTTCTACTAGTTGAGTTCTTCTACAACAATAGTTTCCACTTGAGCATCTGAATGGCACCATATAAATACCTTTATGGGAAAGGTGTAGAACACCGACGTGTTGGGATGAAGTCGGTGAGTGTAACATACTAGGACATGAAATGGTTGAAGAAATAGTGGAGAAGGTGAAAACCATTCAACAAAATATCAAGGAAGCCCAAAGTTGATAGAAAAGTTATGAAGATAACCATAGATAGGACCTTGAGTTCAAAGTTGGAGACATGATATTTCTATGCATATCTCCATAGAAGAAGGTCATGAGGTTTGGGAATAAAGGAAAGCTAAGTCCTAGGTATATTGGCCCCTTTGAGATTCTTGATGGAGTCGGAGTAGTGGCCTATCGATGAGAACTTCCACCTACCATGTTGAAAGTACATGATATATTTCATGTATACCTGTTAAGGAAGAACATACCAGACCCTTCACATGTACTCTCTTTAGAGGTGGTACAGTTGGAAGATGATCTTTCCTATGAGGAGCAGCCAGTGAAGATCTTGGATCGTAGAGATAAAGTTCTACATAACAAGACTACTCACCTAGTCAAGTTACTATGGCAGAACCATAGGTACTAAGTGACAACATGGGAACTGGATGAGGCATTGAAGGAAAAGTACTTGCACCTGTTTACAACATGGAATGTAAAATGGAATTTTGAGGGTGAAATTTCATAAGGGGGGAAGAATGTAACGGACAATTGTTTTTAAATGGGAATTCATTTCATATGTCATAAACACATTAAATCACAAAATAATGAACTAATAAGTTCTATGTGACCTTTAAACATAATTTTTTCACTTCTGTGTTTAGAATTTCAAAAATATGACATACATAGTTGCAATCAGTAAGTTATTTGGAGTCCAAAGAAAAAATTTAATTTTTGGTGAATAGTAACTTACCCTTATGAATAGTAACATACACTTATGAATGGTGATATACCTTAATGAATAATAACCTTGACTATGATAGTATAAAAATAATATTCAAGTAAAAGTATGATGTACCTATATTTTAGAATAAGTAAATTAATGTTTTAAAACTAGTTTTTAATAATAAATTACGAGTTTAATTAAATATTAAATTAATCATATTTAGAAAACTATTTTTGAAAAATGGACTTCATTTTTGGATTCTACACATAAAAAAATTGTTAGGGTGAATTTTTGATATTTTTTTGAAATACTTGAATTTTTGATGAATAGTAAAATTTGATAATTCACAATAAATGCTAAAACCTGAATTTCTGCATCATTCTTGAGTGATGGATGATGTAAATGACCATTGGTTAGAACTCACATGAATTTATTACTATTATTGTTCATGGAATATTCACTATTTCTGGTCTTGAGGGAAATTAATAAATTAATGATTATAAAATTATGAAAACCCTCCTCTCCTCCACTATAAACCCCCTCACCCCTCTTCTCTTCACGACTCTCAAGCCTTGTTCCTTGAAAATATTCTGCCCAAATCTCTCCCCAATATCCTCCTCCACGTTCAAAGGCCCCTAGTCTCTTCAAAATAGTGAAACCTCTTCCCTTAAGAGGTTCTCAAATGAGGTATAATCAAGAGGTAAATTCCTCTTACCAATTCTTTCATTTCTTTTAAGTTCTTTTATTTTTGTTTATTTCCTCAACTCCCTTCACCCAAGTGGTATGAGGACTATAGTAACATAAATGTACTGAAATTATATTATTCTAATGGTATAATTAATTATCTTCTCTTCTCTACCCATATTTTATTTGAAATAAATGAAAACATCGTTTGAGATGTGTAAATTTAACACATTCAAGGACAACAATTTATCAATTTCTATTATCATATTTAATTCTGGTCATGAAACCATTTGTGATATGGTTGAAATAGATTATAATATATGTAATATATCTTTATTATGGTTCTGTAATACTTTTATACTAATGGTATAATGTTATAAAGAAAAACATGTTTGTTGTAATCAAACCCACCGATTAACCAAAACGGTTACCACTAAGGTTTTATATAATATTTTGACTTCAATATAAGTAAACAAATTAAAATTTTTACCATTTATTCTCTTTTATTTTCAATGATAACATACAACTTTAATTATGGACAGTCACTTTCATCATATTTGTTTATCCTAACATGAACCGATCATTAAAACCAAGGAAGCAAACATACCTAAAACAATGAAATTGAACCTTATAACCAATCAAAAAGGTCTTTAATGAACTAAAAATTGTTACTCCAAATTAATTAATTATAGAATAGGTTATGTAATTATTAATTAATAAACCTACTTTTTTATTTAGTTAATTAATAACTAGTGGAGAACACCACCAGACTTAAGGTAAGGGATCCTTTTCATTTATCTCTTAATCAAGATTGTCCCCTATATTGTACCTTTTTTATGTGTAATCCCAAATGATGGGGTATGGTTTTTCACCTCCCCCATACTTCCCTCATGATGTATAATTGATGAGAAACCCCTTTTCTCTCTCATCAATCCCTCTTAGATACACCCGAAACCATGCCAATAAACCGTAACAAATTCTACCTGAACCTTCTTTGTTCTTTCGGGTTGCCTTATATTTCTTTATATCAAAATAGAGTTATCTTATCTGTTTATTTAAATATTATAAATTATGTTTAGTTTTACAAAATTAATTTATTAATACCCCTTTATCACTCTCTTTTAGGGATATACATGTTTTTAAAAGATTCTCTCCTTATAACTTTCCGATAAACAAACCTGTTTTAAGGGAACTTCCTGAATTTTTAGCCAATTGTAGGTGAACTATATCCTCTATTTTAAGACACCTTTGTCTTTATAAAATCATTATTTTTTATCATTAAAACCTTCTTGGTTCAATTATAGGTTTATATAAAATATTTTCCTCTTTTCTATTTTAAAAGCTCTATAGTATTTTCCCTAAAAGATCACAAAAAATGTTTTAATGCTAATGTTTCTCAAATACATTTCTTATATGTTGTCACTTTTGTTTGACACCAATTACCATGTTATATGCCTATTTTACCTTATGAAAATCCAAGTATTTTCTAATCCCTTTCCTTCATGGACACTTTCATGATACGCCCATTGGTTATGCTTTATGTCATGATTGTGGTAGCCAATTCTTTCCTTGGGTACCATTATGTTTATGTATGGTTGATTATGTATGATTATTTATATGTAAAGAATATTCATGAAAATGTTGAGATGGGTGCACCCAAATAGCACTCTAATGCATTGGATAAAGTTAAGTCTCATGAGATGCAATGTGAAACGGGATTGGTAGTTAGTCTTCACCCGTACTAAAATGGGAAACCGAATTGGGGGTTAGCCTTGACCCATACTAAAATGGAAAATGGGATTGGCGGTTATCCTTGACTCATAATAAAGAAATGTTTTATGATTCTTCCACATTTATATGACTCCATGTTTATATGACCCCATGCTTATATGATATGATTTCATATGTTCCATGCTTTGGATATCATTATGTCATGCCTCCTAACTCATGTGATTAAGATGTATCCTTATATTCATTCCATTACTGATTTTTTAGCTCATCCCTTTGTTCATATGTTCCCAAGGTTACCCTATGTAGATGTAAGGGCTCAAAGTAAGTTAGGAGCTCTTTATGGATATTAAATAAAGAAGTGTTTTATCCCCATGTTTTATGTTCTATGTACCTAGTCTTCCAAGACACTAGACTTAATGATCCTTGGATTGTATGCTGATGAATAATTATTCTTAAAAACATGTAATGTTATATGTAAAAGGCTTGGGTCACTACATGATTCACGCTCTTTCTCCTATGAGAGAATGATCTCCTTCAAAAAAAGTGTACCATGCAGTAATTGAATCCACCATACCCCAACATTCCAAACATGATTTGGAGGATTTATGAAGGTAGATCATCCATAGGTTTCCTCAAGAATAACTCTTATATGTCATACCATATAAACCAGAAACATAACTAGAAAGAATCCTGAGCATCATGGACTATCATAGATCTGGTCTCAATAAGAGAGGTGTGATTTGGAGTTAGTTCACCTATGGAATCAACTTGCATTTTCCTTCTTGGAGTGATGTATCCCTAGCCTTGCACAATTGGTTAAGTTGTTGTGAAGGATTCCCCTTTAGGTTAGACCATTGATACTGATGGAATTCAAATATGAGTGCAATTATTCATCAGAATTAGAAGATAGTAATGAGAAAGGAAAAAGGGGATCAAATCAGTTGATAACACCCACCCACTGACTAATTAGTTTCTTGGTTGGATTCCTCTCTATCATCCTAGAACATAGTGGTTTGAGGCTAGATTTTCTAATGAAAAACATCCTACTATGTTTTCTTAGATCCCAAGATTTAATGATCACATTGATCTACCATATCAAGACCCTCACTTATTGATCCCTCAACAACAGGAGCATGATGAACCTCAACACCCATACCACACAATGCCATGGGAATGTTTTCCATAAAAAAGTTGCATGAATTAAGTATTCATGATTAAAAAATAACGTGTCAATTTGGTTTCTGAAAAATTAAGGATCATGACTATATAATTCTCTATTGAATCCCTCAAAATATTCTAAATATCTAGGGATATTAATTTTTGCAAGCATATCTTCAATTATCATGTCATGATTTTTTATTTCATGAATTAATACACAAATCCTTGGTGCAACATGACTCATGTAAGACACATTGGATATCATGATTGGGACCTAGAAAAAAATCCCCCTATGATGAACTGATATCTTGATCAACTTCCCTCAAGATAGTGACAAAGTTAGAAGTGGTTATCACAGGGTCCTATAGTATATGAAATATATCTAAAATATCATATCAAATAGAAGTCAATGATCAATTCATGACACCTTATGGTGTGCATCTAACATTCCAAGGACTCTCCTCCCTCCCTATGGTAATAGTAATAGATGTGATTTCATCTCTTGGAACGTTTCCTGTTAAAGTAATGGAATCATTAGTGTGAGTCTATGAATCATTTGGAATGTACCACTATATCCTTAAGGGATCAGCTCCAGACACCATAGGGGTGGAAAGTGAATTAGATCCTCTAAATAGAAATAATAATTAGATAGGTATCTCAGGTGGGTTAAGGTACTGAATCAAATTATGGAGACTTACTATGGTGCATATTCTTATCCAACATATTTAACCTTTTCTATTTATTCACTTTAGATAGTGAAGGGCCCTTGTTAGTCTTCTCAAATATAGGAACTGGAGGTGGAAAAGGTCCCCCATAATATTATTTTCCATTAATAATTGACCTAAAAATAAATACCTAGGTTCATAGGTAGACCCTCAAATTCGATCATGGTACCAATCAAATTGTATCTTGGGGAGGCTTATTCTAGTGACACCTCACTCTATAATCCAAAGTGGATCCTTATTAGTTGTTCCTCAAATTACAAAAAATTATCATGGATTCAAGGGAAGTGGAAATAATATTACATCACCAATATTTAAGAATTCTCACCATTTATCATTATATTGGATAACTACTCCCTTATTAGCACATAAATCCAGCATATTGGTCACCCTATTTATGGATGGGTACCAATAATCAGTCATATATACCAACATCTCCAGCTCCCAAATATATTCCCCACTTCATAAAAATTGGTGTCAGGTCGAATATTGGAGGGAAATCAAATATCTCCAAGTTGTAGGATATATATGCTAGCTTAGAAAAATACCCATAAATCTATGATGTCATAGGTTATGCCTTTCCAAGCTTGGAATACCATAGAACACACATAATTAGATGTTTATGTGGCCGTTTATGAGGAAAACCCATCATATTCTTACTTTAAGGTATTTTTAGACCTCTTTACCCTGAAGGGTGGATAAGAGACCAATGCTTGTATTTTCTTCCAATGTTGAATATTGGACCGCCTTTGATCCAAAGATGCGGTCTTTTCAACTCTATCCTGCTCTGTGGGTCATTTCTAAGATTGTTTATAAGATTTTGGTGCTTCAGTGCCATCACCCATAGGATGAGCCTTTCTACAATTCTTGTCCCGCCCAATAGTTTTTGTGGCCTAGACTTGGGGAAAGCTTGTTGTCAACACCCCTTCAGTGTAGAAAGAAATTGAGGCATTGATATACCCAGAGTTTATCCCAATGGATTCACCTGGAAACGGTAGCTTAATTGACTATTAGGATACCTCCAAGTCCATGAGGATCTAGAATTACTATGATACTATAATATGTTTCTAAAAATTAACATGTGTGTGTGTGGGGGGGGGGGGGAAGACATTCAGATATTATAGAGAGTTGAACTGGTGGACAAATCAGTATAGAGCATATGCTTCACATACGATCTCACTGTTTATACTAGTTTCTAACACATTGTCTCTGAAAACTATCATATATGACCTCATTTCGTCATCACCTTGGACATTGTCAATGAAAATCCTGATTGGTGGATCAACTTATGGGAAGAATTTAAATTATCCTAGTATATTAAGATTCTTAAGAGATTTTCCATGTTTCGAAGATAAGGGTTGAATACTAGAAACAACGTGAACCAATGGAAAAAACCAACCTTTACAAAGTTAAACTCTACTAAGAAAGACATAGGAATTGAAGTGTGTTGCAATCCACCCCCAAAAAACTCGAAATGTCCCTAAGATTTGGTATGGGGCCTTCCCTGCATATACATGAAATAATAATTGGTAAATTTTCACCAAAATTGGGGTAAAACCCTATGTGGTTCCATTTATCTAATTTGGATGCTACAAAAAAACACCCTCGTCCTTACATCTCCATTAGATTCATGGACCAAAAATAATTATATGATCAAACACATTGCTAGAAAGTTAGTTAGGTGGCTACTCATAAGGACATAAGACTTGACTTGACATCTCCACTAGTCATACTGGACTTGCTCTAGTGTAGTCCATAATTTATTAGGAATTCTATGATTCTCTAATGAAGGGAATCCTATTGGGCACTAGAATCTAGGACCTTATCCCTGTTTCTCTTATAAGGCCTTCATCCAAGTATCAAGATGAATATCTCCCCTAGGAGAGGTTTTTTTATACACTATCTGAGCCAAATTTACAAGTTAAAAGGATGAATCTAGTGTCATTTATATATCATCCCATATTGATTTCGGTGGGATGAATTTGTCATACATTTCTCTAAGAAAAATAACCCCTAAGATCATGTAGACATTCAATAAGACAATGCTGAATTCACCATGTGTCCGATGAAAAGTATTCATATGAAGGCTACATCTAATAAATATATTGAACATGATGTCTGTATTCTTGTAAATGTATTTATAGGATACCTAGAAATATTTATAGATCCTGAATTCTTCCAATTCAGTTTAATATTTTCACAGGTTTGGTTCACCCAGTATGCCCACATCAATTCGGATTCGATTCCCCCTCCAAAATAGAAGACCCAATCCTCCTTCAATACTTTTTATTGATCTATCTTATAAGTGTGGATGATTGAATGATAGTAGTGATGTTTTAATCATGGGGTGTGAGGTTTCAGATATAAGATACATATATTATAATGCATGATGCAAGAAAAGGGTACCATTCCTTCATTGTTGAGTAATCCTCTAGGGGAAATATTGGAAGTGGGACTATTGGTGTACTCTAGAAACCAAGAATTATTTAAATAAATTTGTGGATTTTGGATGAATGCATCTTTCAGAATATTATGGTAAAAAAGAAAATTTAATCACTTAGTGAGTACTCACAATGGTACTTATTCAAGTATTTTTCTAAGTTTAGAATGGCAGAGTTACACATATCATGGGGTCAACAATATCAATCATTTAGTTAACATGTGAAACATATTTTTAAATATATATCCTTTTAGAAGCCATTTGGAAAACCTATATGAACAAACCAAGTATATCATTAAAATTTCATGATTAGGGAAATTTGGTAAAGGGGTGAACTCATGTCTGTCACTCACCTAAGTGAACTCACACAGGTCGCTCAACCAAGTGACCTCACACAGGTCTCTCACCAAAGTGACCTCACACAGGTTTCTCACCTAGGTACTAAAGTCACACTTATAGTGATAAGAACATACGATAAATAAAGAAAAGCAATGTAGATGAGAAATGCAGAGGAGCAGCGGGGACGAGCAATGTGGGTGACCAGAAAAAATCACTAGAATGAAGATAGAAGGTGAGAAACAGAATTGTGTGGATACTAAAGATACCAATGACCCTATTTATAGATTCTCTACCACTTACATGATCAAACAGTGAAGGTCACCTGTGTGATCAACCTGTATGGCTAAACTATGCGACGGACCTGCATGACTGGACTACATAGTTTACATCTATTCTTGATCATCCATCTCTATCCTTCATGAAAGAAGCATATATTTTCAAAGAGAATATAAGAGTATGAA
The DNA here is from genome assembly GCA_963277665.1 of Viscum album. NCBI lineage: Eukaryota > Viridiplantae > Streptophyta > Magnoliopsida > Santalales > Viscaceae > Viscum > Viscum album. Next base: position 1,119,513,806 of record OY728156.1, read on the forward strand.
ATAACATGGAAATAAATGAGTGAATTATTCATTATCATCCATATTCCTCTATACCTGAGGATCAAATCCTCTTCTTCTGATCAAACCGAAGCCCGAGTGGGGGGGGGGATTTATTGACACTCCATTTTTTACATGGGGATAAAATGATTTAGCAGAAAAATACCTTAATTAGTAAAAGAGATAATTGGGGTCAAATAACCTTCCTAATTCAACCTGCGCACACCGTAACTACACATCAAGAGGCTAATTCTGTCCCCACTTGTGCGACCGAGCGTGGGGGTCTAGTACCTTCACAATGGGTCTTGTGTGAGACACTTGTGTGATGGACCTTCATGAGATGTCTCCTTCACCAAGGTTTTGGGGTTTTTCATATAAATATGACCTTTGGTATACTCATTTCACATGAAGGAAATACAAAGAGACCACTTGGATCTATACTCACCCAATTCTATCACCCAAGTCCTCCAAACTCTCAGTTAGTTCCCTAAGCCTAGAAAAGAAAGGAAAATTAGTAACAGTTAATGTATTGAGGTCCCTAAAGGTATATAATTCCAAGAAACATGATAGGAAACAACCCTAGTCAAAACTACAATGGTGAAGGACCCTTAAATAGCATGAAACTTGAGTGACAGTCGTCCAAAGACACCGAAGGATACCTTTGGAGTCTAGAGAAAGGAATATCCCAAGTGTTGTTGTCTAGGTTTACCTTGTCCCAAAGGAATATTTAGCTTGACCATGTCTACCATATGTGAGACACCTTTAACTCTTGTAGCCTTCATTTGTACGAAGTACTTTCAGCTCGCATAGAGCTTATCTAATTGAAGCTCCTTAATCTTTTGCAGGCCCCACCTATACGAATCACATTTAGTTATCCCAAGATTCACCCATGAAATCCACCCTTTGAGCCCCCTTTCATACAAAAAATGGCAGGAAACCTCCTTCCTTGGATCCCTTGTCATAAGGGGACCAAGGAAAGGCCTCCCCCAAAGCCTCTAGATACATACGATTAGAGCACATGGCACATCAACATATCCAATAAATTATACATTTAAATGGAAATTTAAGTTCCATATTCATTATAACTAATAGGTGGGATCCTCATAGTGTTCTCAATTATAAATTTTTATGGAAATGAGGGTTTTATCCTTATAGATGGTGGTAGATGGATTCTCGAGCTAGGAAACTACATATGTGGTGTAATATCATGACCTTTTTGGAGTTTCCTCTTGCTTATTTTAAAGTATCCCTTTACCATTGTTTTGATTATACCATGGGTGGGTTTTTTCTTTAGTGTTAATTTGGGTAAAATTAGAGATATTTGGAAGCTCATGGGGCTATCTACAATTGGCGCTTAGTTATGAAAAACTGTGCAGTTTTCTACATAAAACCATGTGCCTATTTTGGGAGCCATTGGGGGTAGTTCATGATTTGTCCAAAACATGTGGACCCCATCCCTAAACCATGCACTCTCAAACAGAGGGGGTTTGAATAGTTGGTTCATGATTTTTCAGAACATTCACCCACTTAGGAGTAACCGTGCACACCCTAAGTAATGGTGCATGATTAAGGTGTACATTTTAGAAAACCATGCACCTATAAAGGGAACCATTTGTTTGGTAATTAAACACAATTTTTTTTTATAAAAATTCCCTAACCCCACAGGTTTTATAGAAAATCATACTGGCTTAGATTTACCTAATTTACTTCAATTTTTGGAGGCTCTTAGAAGTATTTCAAGGGTTCTAAAACCACTTCTGGTGGGAATGAAAGATCCCGTGGAAGGTTTCAACCCCACTTCTGGTATGTGATCTATTATCAGTGGTTTCCTTTCTATATATTATATTTTTATCTTATTTTGGATGGTTTATTTTTTTCCATTGGAAACAGGTTTGGATATAAGTTTTGATTGATCTAGTTTATTTGTATCTTGGTCCTAGGATTTTATCCTATATCTTCCACACTATTTTGTTTTGGACTATTCAAAATCAAATTTAGGGTTATTATTTAGAGATAATTAATCAAAGATATTAAGGTAGGTGGCCCAATTTTTCAATTACCATAGTATTTATTGTAAATTTGTGTATGTAATTTTGAAATTTCAATTTCCATGCTGGGAAATTTCATGAAAAATTGATTTAATTAATTAATTCCCTTGATATTGTGAAAGCATTCACAGATCCCATTGGGTCCATTGATGATTATGAGAATGAAATTGAATGGAAACCCATGGGGTGTGAAAATACACTTCAATTGATGATTTATGGGATTATGAAATTGGTTGAATAATTGAAAGTGTAAATGGTTGATAAATGGGATTATGAATTTGGTTGAATAATGGGTTATGCAAATTGTTGATAAATGGGTTATAAATATGGAATCATGTTATGTGATATCTAAGAATGATGTGAAAAATGATTTGTGGGACATGGAATGATGCTCCAAATACCCATAGGGTTTCATACTACTTCTCTAGTCCTCCATGATATATATCTATATATATATTTTCATGCGATCACTAAGTTGTGGGACAGTGACTGCTACTCCAATTATCAACAGGGTTCTAGAATACTTCTCTAGGACCCTATTATATGAATTTGAAACTGTAATTAAATGGATAATGATATACCATGAATAAATATATTATGATATTCCTATGCTATATGGTTCAGACTACGACACAGGTCGATATAGGTTCGATCAGTTCAGTTATCAAAATAAACCTGGGGTATTATGTGGTTAATTAAAGAATATTAAATTGGAAAATGGTTTACTATACCATTTTTATTTTATTCTTTATACATATGCATACACTATTATAGACTAGATATTTCTTTTGACACTGTTGGTGGTGGCCTACTGATTTGTACTCACACCCTACATGGGATGCCTGATCGGTACCTGAATAGAATTCATGTTTTCATGATAATATAAGGGAAAGAGCCCTTCGTTATATGGATGATTTCAGATGTAGGATATAGCATGTATGAGAGAACTAACCATGATTTTGAGACCCACCAAGGAGTTTTCAGTGTGTCTTTATTTTGGTTTTTTATTTTACACTTGAAACTTATATGGAATTACATATCTACCACTTTTGTTTTTGCACATTTTTCCTTTTTTTATTCATCATGTGATGTTGGATTTTTGTTGATTATGGTGTTATCTTGGTTACTATTTATTATCATTTGACTATTTTTTATTTATTTATGATATTTTTATTCTTTGATAAAGAGGGTATAGTCTCTGCACATTACATATTAGACCCTCACTGCTAGTCGGAAACCACTAGTTCATGGGGAGGAATTATTAAGGTTATGTAGAAAATTGGATAGGGGAACTAGCATGTGACACCTAGTTCAGGACATCAAAAAGTGGTATCAGAGGGCAGATCTTATTTTATTTTCAATTGTCTTAATATTTTAGAAAGGTAGATAAAAAACTAGGATGAGTCAAGCCTTTTTCATGATCTTGTACATGGAAGTAGCTAATCCATGTACTAGGTAAAACCCAAGTACCTAGGGTGGTGTTACTGTTATTGATGTTTACTGTTACAGTTGGATGTTATTTCACCATGGGTAATGCACTTGCTCTGTGATACTATTGTTTTCTGATATTCAACTCATGGCTCAGTATGACATAGAAGTCGATTATACATGCATCCTTCTAGGCACTTATAATTTCACATGACATGCATCATTTTAATCAAGCCTAGAAAATTAGGTTTTAGGTAAGTGATTGTAATGAAAACAATTTTCCTTATTTGAGTATTTTTAAAAATGAAATTGTTTCAAATAAGGAAATTTAAAATTGTAAATGATGCTAAAAGTGGTAATCTGAAATGGAAAAAATGGTTTATTAATGATAAAATTGAAATATGAAAGTGTTTAACCCAATTTTAGCCATGACTTAGCTGAGGGATGGTTAAAGGTAGTGATAGTGCCTCAATTTTGACCATGTGTTGAGATATAGGGGATGATTTGTTATAAACTTTTGTGTAACCCTATTATATAATTGTAAAAGTAATGTGTTATGGGTCCTAAGACATGTGTTTGGTATTGTTGATGCATGCTTCCATGACAATGTTTGTTTATAGGATGACAGGAGGGCATGACTAGAAGTGTGCCTCCAGTAGTGAAACCAAAGGCACTGATAGTTCCAGTTATGGGAGTTGGAGATAAGTTCCATTATAAATTTACTCTCTTTATGAAGTTCATGTATAGATACCTAGGATGGGTCTTTTGGAATATGACTGACCTTACATTGGAGTTCTAGTTGCAGTGCACTTTGACATTCACCGGAGATGTTGGACTTGAGGTAGATGAGTTCTGGATTGAGTCTATCAAGATGATTCTTGAATATTTAGAGAATTATATAGAGAGGAGATTAAAATTATAATCTAAATTCTGTTCATATATGAAAATATGTGGTGTGATATTCAGACTTGGGATGAGCAATTAAAGAACATGGCATGAAAATAAATTTAGGAGAAGTTCCTAGAACACTTTTACCTAGAGACACTCAGACTGGAGAGGGAAGTTTTGTTCATGTGGTTGAATTAGGGGTGTATGTCCATGATGGACTATGTTGGCCTCTTTATCGACCTAAAATTATTTTTTATGCCATTTTAAAGAGATGAGGTAACTAAAAAAACATTTTCAAGATGGATTTAAATATGATATTAAGTCCCAGGTTAATATCTTTTGGCGGAAGAAGTTTTATGAGGTAATGAATCAAGCTCTCATTTATGAGGGGAACTTGAAGGAGGATTATAGTGAAATATAAGTGGTTTCTACTTGATGAACAATAGGTACATATTCCAAGAGTAGGAAGCATCTATATGAAAGCATCAACCAATGAAATGGAACACTAAGTGGAGAGGGAGAAGGATTAGTTAATCAGATCAGAAACCAAATATATTTCCACCGGTGTGGTAGGTTAGGTCACATTCATATCTAGTGTCCACCACCAGTGGTGTGTTGAACCTGTAGTATGATGGGTAACTTATAAAGGTATTAGAGAAACCCTCGATTTATGGGTAGTGATGAAAGAGATAGTTCGAATTAGAGTACTGGAATAGGGTATTCTACCCTATTTAGTCTATAAGTTAGAGTTCTTATGGCTATGGAAGTTGAGGTGGTGGACGTGGTACATTAGGGAAAGAGTACCCTTACCAACAAAGTGGTGTATCTTAGGGGAATTAGACTACATGATAGGGCAGAGGGATCAGACAATTTCATTCTATTCAGTCTACACTTGCGGATAGAGAGGCTAGACCATCGATAATCAGACGTACTATTCTTGTAGCTTCTATATCTTCTAGTAATTTGTTTGATATAGGACCCTATAATTCTTTTATATCTATTCAAATTGTGAATTTTTTGAGTCTGATGGTGAATTTTTTTAGTGGAGTTGTGACAATAAACACACCTTTGGGAGTACAGTCAAGAGAAATAAATTTATGTATGGGGTGTTCTCTTGAGGTTGGGGAGTATCATTTCCTTTTTCATATATATATACTCAACATATTAAGGGTTAAATTGATCTTGGGTATGGATTGGTTGGTATCGTACAGATCCCACATCGATTGTTAACATAGGATAGAAACCTTTAAATCTCCTAAGGGTAATAGTTATGTTCATTGTGAAGATTGGGATATCTAGACAGGTCATGCATGGCCAATTCATCAGCATTTGAGGGAGTTCACTGACCAGGTTGTGATTCTTTTTCAGGATGAATGAGGTGTGAAGCATGGTGTATTTCCACCTATAGTATACAGGTTCCAAGATATATTTCTTGAATAGTTCTTAGGTTTTCCACCTGAGAGGAATGTTGAGTTTATAATTGAGCTCAATCCTAGAGCTGAATCAGTTTGTATTCTACTTAATAGAATGGAATAAATAGAGGTTCAAGAACTTAAGACCTAGCTGTGAGAGTTTATGGATAAGTTATTTATCCATCCGAGTACGTCACCTTAGGGTTATCTAGTTTTTTTCTAAAAATGCTAACATGATGTTCATTTGTGTGTTGATTTTCAAAAGTTGAACCATATATAAGTGAAGAACCAATATCATCTTCCACATATTAATGATTTATTTTAATAGTTGATAGGAGATTGTATGTTATCTAATATTGACTTTATATCGGGGTATCATCAGTTTAGAGTTATAACTTCTGATATACCATTGACTTATTTCAGAAGTAGGTATGGACTATATGAGTTCATCATGATTCTCTTTGGGCTAATGAATTCTATGAATGTGTTTATAGAATTTATGAACCTAATCATTCACCTATATCTAGATTAGTTTGTGGTTGTTTTCGTAGATGACATGTTGGTGTGATCCAATACTCATGACGATCATTTCTAATAACTTGATATTGTCCTGAGTACACTGAGAGAGAATTGTCTATATACCAAGATATCTAAGTTTCAATTTTGGATCAACATGGTACATTTCCTAGGTCACATAATCTTGGAAGAAGATGTGTCATTGGACCCCAAAAAATTTCAGGAAATTGTTTCTTGTGAGAATAACAATAATGTTTTTGACATATGAAGCTTTCTAGGATTGGCATGTTTTTATTAGAGGTTTATCTAGGACTTTTATATTTTGGAAGAATAACTTTTGAGCTTGACCAAGAAGGGGATCATGTTTGAATGGTCTGGAAAATGTGATAATGTTTTCTGGGAATCAAATAATCTTTTTACTACCACATTAATTTTGATCCTACCCAAGCCGGGTGAGGAGTATACCATGTTTTGTGATGTGACCAAGGTTGGACATAGAGAAGTGTTGATGGTGGTAGATCGAGTTTTGGTTTATTGGTCACAGTATTTGAGGCCAAAAGAATAGAATTACCCTAAACATGACCTCGAGTTAGCTGTGGTGGTTTATGCTATAAATTGTTGGCTGAATTACCTATTAGGAGAATAGTTTACTATGTATACCTATCAAAATATCTAAAATTACATTTTCATATTGTTATATTTGAACCTCAGGTAGTGGATATGGGTTGAGTATATGAATTTGTTTTATTTAGACCTATTATATATTCTTAAAAAGGTAAATAATGATGATTATTCTTTGAGAAGGAAGACACAGACTCAAAAAATTCATGATTCTAGTTCTGAGTGGATGATTATGACTTTGCTGGATGAGATTCATATTGATGTTTAATAGGTCCAGGAGTAGATGAACCTCACATCTTTATTAGTAGAGTCCAAACATCTGAGATAGATCTGGGAGATGAAATATGAGGATCCATAGTGTTTGGACTTGAGGGAATACCTTAAAGGTGAGGAGTCAGCTTCCAATTAAACTATATATGAGGGTGTGATCATCTTTTTATGGAAAAATGTTGTTAGACCTATGTGTATATGTGAGGAGATGATGTTTGAGTTTCATTCCTGTAAGTGGGTGGTGTATCCTAGTTTGAACAAACTTTACCAAGATTTACATCGACAATATTGGTGGTTGGGCATAAAAACAAAGTTTGCATGTTTCATAACATGATGCTACACCTGTTAGTTGGTTAAGTCCAAGTATAAATGACCAATTGGTTTAATACCACCATTTCCCATTCTGAATTGTAAATGGGATGATGTTATTATAGAATTTGTGGTGTGTCTTCTAAGAATACCTAGTAAGAATGATACGATTTGGGTAATTGTGTCCCAATTGACAAAGTTATCCTATTTCTTGCCTATCTGGGAGACTTTTACCATGGATTAGTTGGGTGATACATATGTTTAGGTGATAGTATTTTATCATGGGGTTACAGGGTTTATAGATTTAAATAATGAATTGTGATTTACTTTCGGATTTTGGAAAGGTTTACAGAATACATTGGGTACCCAGGTGTTTCTAAGTATGAATTTCCACCTACAGACAGACGGGTAGTCAGGGCATACTATCTTGGTGCTGGAGGACATGTTGATAGCATGAATCCTTGATTTTGGTGGGTCTTGGGAGAATCAATTTGTAGTCATTGATTTTGCCTATAATAATTTTTATCCAATGACTATACATATGGAACAACATGAGGAACTTTATGGTAGTCCATTCAAATAACTATTTTATTGGATAGAGGTAGGAAAGTTCGAGTTATTGGGACTGCGTCTTCCATAGTAGACATCAAATAAGGTTTAGTTATTCTGTAAATGTATGTATATGTCACATAGTTGGAAGGATTTTTATGATGATCATCATCAGCAACCTCTTGAGTTTTTATTGGGTGATTGTGTGCTCCTTTAGGTGTCATTGAGATTGTGTCACCATCAGATTCAGAGGCATGGAAAGCTGACACCCAGGTTTGTTATAACTTTTTATATTGTAGAGAGGATCAGACTGGTGGTGTATTGATTGTCTCTTCCATATAGGTTTAGTTATTTACAAGGTTTTGTTCATTTTTCAGATATTCATAGGTATAACCACAACCCTTCTCATGTGATAAATTTCGATGATGTTGAGATTAAGGATGATGCTACCTTTGAGGAGCATCCGATTCGTATTGTGGATCCCCATGAGAAGGTTTTATGGGGAAAGAACGTGCTGTTGGTCTAAATACTATGGAATCATGGATGTGTTGAGGAGGAAACCTAGGAGAGAGAAAAAGATATGCCGGATCAGTGGACTAATCTTTTTACCTTGAAATATTAGAGATTGTTGTGAGTACAACATGATGATGATCTCTTATAAGGTGGGGATATTTTAAGATCCTGAAATTTACAGAGTTGTATCGTGCTCATTTTTAGATATTCCTCGACCCTTTTATTGATTATAACTTGTGTGGTTTTTTCTCTGAGGTTAATTTAGGTGAAATTGGAAAAAGTTGGAAGCCCATGGGGCTGTGCACGGTTTGGGAAAACCGTATGGTTTTCCCCATGAAACCATGTGAATTTCCCTAGGAAACCATGCACCCCTTTTTAGAGCCATAGGAGGTGGTGCACGGTTTGAACAAACCATGTATCCTCTTTCCCCAAACCATGAACCCTTAGATAGAGGGAGTTTTCATAGTTGGTGCATGGTTTTTCCAAACCATGTTCCCACCGAGGAGTAACTGTGCACCCCCTAAGTAAGGGCACATGGTTTGGAAAACCATGCCCATCCTCTTAGGAAATCGTGCATGGGGGAATTAAATTCAAATTTGTTTTTTATAAAAAATATCTGAACCCCCTAGTTTTTACCCCAAATCATCCTAGCTTGGCCTAAAAAAAATTACTTCAATTTTTGGATGCTCGCAATATTATTCCAAGGATCCTCACACCCCTTATAGTGTGAATAAAAGATCTGGTGGAAGTTTTTGAACCCTATTTCAGTAAGTGATCTCTTATTACTGGTTTCCTTTCTCTCTCCAATATTTATATATTCATTTGGAGGGATGATTTTATCAATTGAAAATGGGTTTAGATCTAGGTTTTGATTGATCTAGTTTCTTTAGATCTTGGTTCGAGTATTTGATCCTAGATCTTCTACTCCATTGTGTTTTGGAGCATTCAACATCAGATAAATGGTTAAAATTTGGTGACTATTCATCAATGATCTTGAATTAGGTGGTAAAATTTCCATTTACCATAGGATTTATTATAATTTGTTTATATAATTGTTAAATTTTAATTACCACATTGGGAAATTTCATTGAAAATTGATTTCATTAATTGATTCCCTTGAGATTGTGAAACCCTTCACAGATCCCGTTAGACCCATTGATGATTATAAGACCAGACATGAATGGAAACCCATGGGGTGTGCCAATTTTATTTTAATTATGATTTATGAGATTATGAAATTTTTTGAATAATATATTATTAAATTGTTTGATAAATGGGATTGTGAATTTGGTTGAATAATGGGTTATGGAAATGGTTGATAAATGGTTTATAAATATGGAATCGTGTAATGTGATATCTAAGAATTATGTGAAAAAATGAGTTGTGGGAAAGGGAATGATGCTCTAAATACCCACAGGGTTCTAGACTGCTTCTCTAGCCCCCCATGATATATATTCATGTGATCAATGAGTTGCGGAATAAGGACTACTTCCTCAAATACCCATAGGTGCCATACTTATTCTCTAGGAGCCCATTGAATGAATGTGAAATTGGTATTAAATGGATAATAATAACCCATGAATAAATGGATTGTGATATTCCTATGGTTTATGGTTCAAAATATAGCATGGAATGAAGTAGGTTTGATCGGTTCAGCTGTCACCATGAACCCAAAATCCTATGTGGTTAATTAAATAATATTAAATGTAAAAATGATTTCCTTTATCATTTGTAATTTATTCTTTATACAACTATATACACTATTATATATTTCATATTACTTTAGACGTCAATGGTGGTGGTCTACTAAGTGTTACTCACACCCTACTTAGGATGCTTGATTAATATCCGAATAGGCTTCATGTTTGTAGGATAGAATAAGGCAAAGATCCCTATGTTATATGTATGAATTTAGATTCAGGATGGAGAATGGATGAGTGAACCAAACATGATGTCGGGACCAACCTGGGAGTTATTAGTGTGTCTTTATTTTGGGTTTTCATTTGAAAATTTAAACTTATATGGAATGACATATCTATCACTTTGGTTTATGGTCATTTTTTCTATTTTGGATTCATATTATGAAACTATATGGTTGTTGATTATGGAATTATATTGGTTTCTATTTATTGTCATTTTATTATTTTTTTTGTTTTATGTTTTGATGAAGAGGGTATAGTTTCCCCATGTTACATATTAAACCCTCACTACTATTTAAAAAACACTAATATTCTGGGAGGTGCACCTAAGGTCATGTGGTAAACCGGCTCAGGGCACTAGCATGTGGAACCTGGGTCAGGACGTCACACGTGGCTCGAAGAGTGAAGAGAATCAGGCCATATACTTATGGATATGTAATCCATGATCCTTGAGGTTCAAAAACATTAGAGTATATAGGCACATATAATCCCCATCTCTTCTATATCCCCACCCTCGTCCACCAGAATACAAAAGAGATTGTTCAGTTTTTTAGATCTTCCACTTCCTCTTGTTTATCACATCTAGAATGTCTCATATGATATTATATTTTAGTGTTGATAATGAAATCCACATGATCAAATACCTATCTTTGAAGAATTTTCTTTTATTGATCTTCCACTCACTTTTCCTTGGTCTTATTATTTGGTGTAATCCCAAAAACCATGTCACCACCTCAAAGGTTTATATTCCCAATGAGGAAACACCCTTTTCCCTCCTCTATAGGTTCAATCTCCAACATTATGAACTGCACAGTATTTGATTCCTACCTAAATAGGATATGTAGGAATCCACATTGAGGTTCAAACCCAACACCCCAAACTCACCCTAATCTTCACTAGCCCATATACATAGTAGGTTCATATCCAACTCAAAGGCCCATATTACTTTTTGGTCTTTTTTATCACCAACCCTATTAGAATATATTCCTAATAAGATTATCCACAACCTAGGTGGACACATCCCTTTCAGGTCCCTTGGTCCACCTCAATGTAAGTCCCACACAATCCCTTGACTAGACACATTTTTCCTTTAAGTCATTTCCACATGACATTAAACTGCACAATTTGGTCCTCATCATATGACCTTAAAAGGTATGATGTGTCCCTTTAATTAGAACTGGACTATGTGAGTTCTGATTTATTTCACAAGTAAATGTAGGAATCCCTTTTCATGGGCCAAATATTGATATCAAAACACTTACCATCTTCTTAGATAACGATAAACTCCAGAGTTCCCCACCGTGTGCCTTAAAACCATTATCATAATAATAAATTACATAAGAATCTATAATCCATTTAAAAATGGTTCTATTGATGGAAAACCTATGATACATTCAGATATATCCATTAACGAAGAACCTCAAATATATACAGATAATTATAAATAAAATACATGCTAATAATTTATTATTAATACTAGGGAGACCCATTTTGTATTTGGTACTTAATGAAGGATTCATGAATATGTATTGAATCTATAAGAGAGTCTTGGAGTAGGCAATAATCCCCCCCCCAAAAGGTGAGATAATCCAAACCTACCATCATCTCGACCATTATGAGTCCCTTTATATTGTTGGAACCACATCCCAATGACCACCTACATCTATAAAGTAGGTTTGTGAGAGCTAGAAAGTAAGGGAATTATTGAGTGTTTCCAATTCCATGAATAAAACCCATTATAAACCAATTGGAAGATATTTTATGAATGAGAAATTTACATTTTATGTTTTCATAAGCTATCCCACCGATGATGGTAGGGAAATTGATAACAAAATATTTTGGAGTGTGTTTTGTCCAACATCTAGGATGGAGAGGGAATGAGTAATTTACTTCTCCATATCCCCTACCCCCTCTATATCTAGAAGAGTAGAAAAATCCTGAACTATGATGGATTATGGTATATAGTGATTTCATTTATGGGATTTTATGGTTCATAGTTTTACTATACATATATGTGTAGGCTATAACATCTTGAGGTAGAGAAGATATTTATATCTAGATGTGGCATTTTCGGCTTGCCATGTGTGTACTTTCATGGGCTGTGATGGATTAAGGTATAATGAATTACATAGGGTGTAGTGGATTCTTGCATCACACTTTCTTACTACTAGATATTATGAGGATAAGATATGATGGGATACTTAGGATACAATAATGAATGTGATAATATTTTATGAGGTTTCAGTTGTCTTGTAGGATGGAAGATCACATGATGTAGAAGTTGGGGCATGAGAGAAAAAAACTTGTGTATAAGTGTATAAGAGGAACCTTCATTCATACACACACACACTCACTCACTCACACACACACACACACACACACACATATATATATATCTATTTGTGTGTGTGTGTTTTGATAAGAAATGGTTTACTTATATGCATTATTTTTTGAGTGAGCCATGGAGAGGATATGAACTAGTATTACCTACTAATGTGATGAGTTAGTTTCATTTGTTTAATCACTATGATTAAATTTTATTCTTTTAAATTTTCATGAGAGGTTTTAGGGAGGATCCTCCTATTTATAGATGTTATGATCACCCTACATATATATTAACTATTTTTCAGGTATGTAGGAACTCGCTAATGATTAGGCTGGACATTACTAGCTTAGAGGAGTTTTTAAGAAGTTATCAGGAGTTACAGTGTTATTGGTCACTATTTAGTTTTAATTTTAATACTTTTTAGTTTTCATTTATGTTTATGTATTATATTACATGTATTGGGATTACTTATTTTATTTATTCATGGTATTGGTTAGTGGTTTTCCTCATCTTATCTCTTTCGCCTTAAACTTATATATAGGTTAATGCCTCTCATTTGTTTGATAGATATAACCTTAGGGTTTTTGTCAACCTATGACCCATTGGAGGTGGGATTTAGGTGTCATTATCTCCTTTTATTCAATGTTATACCAGAAGGGTTACCTTATGAGGTAGGGGTCATGGAGATATTGTTGTCCCACACATGTCCTTTTTTATTTATATGATAGAAAATTCATTATAAATCTTGGTGGAAATGGAATTGATGAAGCTTAGTTGTACCTCGAGGTGGTAGTAGTAGACAATGTTTGTTTTTGGAGATTTTTCATCATAGGGACCTCTTCAATAATGTTTTCTAGGTTAGTGTTTTATATTTTGTTTGTTTGGTTTGTATCCTACCCATATTAATTGATTTTTTTTTCATTATATATATATATATATATATAATTATGGATCCTATAGGTCTTTTCATGCATCATCGATTGCATATAGATTATTTTACTTATTATAGATTTTTATTATGCATCATGGGAATATTTTTATTGTGTAAATGTCAATTAGGATAAGGCCTCCCATCATGTTCCTTATGACTACTCAGTGCTAGCCAGTAAACCCCGACCAATTAGAGGTGGGATTTGGGGGGTACACTCAACCTACCACTACCCCGAAGGGGTCCCAGTGGGTCGGGCTGTGTCAAAGTGGAATCAAAGTGAGTTTGTCCGTGGGATAGAGTTAGAAATTATGTGTTTGGTGGGTATTGGATTGGGAATATAGTGAAATATTGTTAAGGGTTCCTGGGTTTTTCTTTTAGGAAAGGAAACCCAGTGCTGGTGTGGTGACCAACACCTCTATTCACTTAGAATATGATAACCTTCTTGTTGACTTGGTAAACTAAGATTCAAGTTGTAGGGAATAAATAAATGGAACATTCATTATATAATAATGATTCTTTCACTTCAATGAAATTCTTGATCCTACTCACCAAATATTCTTTATTGACTATGGTCTATCTTTTTAGACTGTAGGATACCGCCACATAGGAAACCAACAACATTTGGAGGTAGGGTCATGTCATGCCCATGTCAGAAGTGGGGACCCACATCAATGATCATATTAGAAATAAATATTCTTTCCAGGGACCATTCCATAATATTTTTGTATTGATAATTCATCTTAATGTACCTCTACACATCATACAATGAGTAGACTCACCTCCCATAGTGAAGGTAGTCGTTTCTCTTCATATTGAACACACTATTGTTTCTGTGGGATAGAATGAGGATTCACATTTGTTGAATTAATTTGAAAAGTTATAGTGGGAATTATCACCTTGATTTCAAGGTGATCTTGACCCCCAGGTTCCCAAGAAGTGGATTCAGTCAGTTTTTTGAGTATTTCACCTCATTCAGATGCTTACCGATCAGATGGTAGTGCCTATATCCCATATTCTTCATGCAAATGTGCGTCATTGGTGGATCTTAATTATCTATATCCATGGAATATTCCTTGGAACTTGTTCAAGATATTATTCCATGCAGAGTACTACCTGGTAACACTATGGTCCATGCACATTCATGATATGATTGACATACAATAGGGTAGCAAATCAGTTTCTATGTATATATGAAGATCCACTAATATCATAAGGTTATACCTCAATATAGTATATGATGAGTTATTTCAGGAATTTTGACCATGGATAAATTTTATCAAGTGTAGTTACACTCTATAACCCAACCAATGTTGTGGTGCGGGAGCGAGACTTTGTGACGGAGAGATTCAAAGAGGAGGGGCAACAGTTAACATGTGTTCATGGTTGTCATCCAGGTGTGGAGTTATCAGGTGAAACTGCCCAATGATAGTTATAAGATTAATGATGTAGGAGGTTACCACATGCATAATATCATACTTGAGGATGAACAAATTACGAGTTAGATAGTGGATCCAGTCATTTGGGGGACATAATTTACTATGCCTATAAGGTATGAGGGCATATGGTACAAGAATTCCCAAAATTTTGAGCATTAGAGGGTAGTCGGGATGTGGATGTGAATCAATGTTAGAGGAAATTATCTGAATAGGGGCCTCTCAGAGACCATTAGGGTGGACCAAAGGGAGGAAACTTTGGTAGTGTAGATGATGGTTCATCTAGAGGAGGATATGTGGTATGATTATTCTATGATCCATTCCCACCACAGCTAACCCCATGCAGTCCATGCTAGGTTTATATGGCCGGTGGTGAGAGGCATGACCAAACTAATTCTATAGAGGGTTATGACTATGTGATGCCTAACATGATCTGGGGCAAGATTTGTGTATAATCTACTTTAGTTACTATACTTAGAGATACCTATACGAGCCATTATTTTGTTATTGTATCACTAATTTGAGATTTTTAGATTCAAGAGTATCCCCTATCTAGAACTATGTGTCTAAAGACTCCTATTGGAAGATATACCATTCTTAACCGCATCTTCTAATGATGCGAGCTTTCACTTAATGAAGATAGGTTCTTGAGTGACCTCATTCTTGCTATGATGAATCCATACACCACCATTCTTGATATAAAATAACTATAAAAAAATTCATTCTCATATATATAAATATATATCATCATAGATTTATGAGCTTCCTAGATGATGGATCAAGATTCCACTTTATTGGAAAGTTAGACCATTAGTCAAGATGAGCAGGGCCTATGCATAGAATATGATAGCCGATCACCCATAAGTTATATATTTTAGTGTGGTGTGTGGTATACACCTTAGTTAGTTTTATTATAGAAGTAGTGGAAATTATATATGTATTTACCAATGATGTTCCATGATTTATCCCTCATCGAGTGGTTGATATTTACATCGATCTTCACCACGAGTTCGACTAGAAATACTTCACATCTTATTAGGTAGCATCGACTAGGCTTAGGGTGATAAAGGTATAATTGGAGAAATTTATTAAGAAAGGCTTAATTATCCATAGTGTATCCCCCTAGTAAGATTTAGTGTTGTTCACCAAGAAGGGAGACATGAGTTTAAGGCTCTGTATTGATTATCTTCTTTTTTAGTTAGGTGATAATCAAGAAAAATTACCCTCTATTGAGGATTAAAAACCTATTAGATGAGTTAAAGGGAGTGAAGTGATCCTTGAAGATTAATTTCAGGTTTGGATATCACCATATTAAAGTTCATTGGTAGGATATCCAAAAAATGTCATTCCAATATTGCTAAGGTCGTTACAAGTTTATGGTGATTCCCTTTCATGTGACAAACACCCTGACAATGTTTATGAGTCTTATAAACTAGATCATGAATCCTTTAGTGGATCAATTTGTCTTGGTATTCATCAAAGTCATCCTAATTTATTTAGTATTGAATGATGACCATGAAATGAAGTTAATGATTATGTTAGAATTACTCAGGGAGCACTAACTATTTATAAATATCTCAAAGTGTTAGTTCTAGATTCTATTTGTTTAATTCCTAGGGAATTTAATTTGAGGGGGAAGAGTAAAAATGAATAGAATAAGATTGAGGAAGTGGCATCTTGAGAGCCACCCAAGAGCATGTTTTAGGTATAGAGGTCCCCTGTGCTAGTAGGGTACTACAAAATATTTTTGGTACACAACTTGAAGATAATGGTCTTGATGACTACCTTTAACCAATAGGGGAAGAAATTCACATGGTCCAATTGAGGCTAAAAATATTTTTAGGAGATAAAGTGGAGGTTGATGAGTATTATTATCTTGAGGTTTCTATAGGAGGGAGTTTTGTCAGACCCACAAGTTCATTTTATGGTATAAAATTCTCCACATAATAATTTTTCCTCTTTTGGTTTGCACTTGTTTTACGGAATTTCTAGTGTTTTGGGGTAAAATATAGTTCTAATCTATAGTTTGTCCATTCCATTGATAAGATAGGTCCTATATGAACCAACCAATCTAGTGGAGATATTTTCTAGGGAGTTTATTTAACCCATGAAAAAGGTAGGTTTCACTGTGACTCTAAAGGTTTTGGGGTGCAGTTGAAGCGATCAATCCCATGGACAATAATGGATTTTGTTAGTTTCTTTAGATAAATACCTAGAACTAGATGATAGAAACCCCAAATATTCAATGAGATTATCTTTTCACATATAATTTATAATTAATTTATATAAATAAGAATTACCTTCTCCTAAAATCCTTTCTTAGTTGATTAATTGATTGAGCACTCTTGTTATACTGTCATTGTGATGAAATATCTAATGGTAGAATCCATATTGTAGTATCCACATGTTCTCAATAAACCATATAACATTATAATAAAATCCATGAGTAGTAGAATGGATGATCCTAACCGCTTGGATCATTCACCGTTGACCACAGCCAGAATCCTTTATGATATTGAAGTATTCTCTCTAGTTCTATTGAGAGTTTAGAGGGAGGATAAGGATCAATGATCTCAGTTATTGAGAGTGTTCTAGAGTTCTATCTATGGATAAACAGAATTAACTAGAGATAAATATTGTTCAAAACAAAATTTTCACCATATAAATGATATAACCGTGTTTATATACCTTTGTTAGAGAATGATTTGTTTTGTAAAGGCCCTTAAACAATTTATTAATTTCTAGTAATCCCTGTGTTGAATAATAATAATAATAGGAATACTATTTCCTTAACATGTGATAAATTAATGGATATTTAATTTTTTTTTCAACGACACCCTTAACTCAGCACATCAATCATACTAGGAATTTATCAAAACATTAATAATAACTATTTATTATAAAAAATAAATATCATTATATTATTCATTGAATAAATATTTACATGATCCACGTAACCAGAATAATAATTATTTCTTGAAACCGGAGAATAATAGTTTTTCTAATATTAAATCCATATATAATTTAACTGAGGTTTTGGATACACTTAGCGATCAATACACTTGGACTATTTCTCTATGTAATTATGAAAAATAGCTTATAATTAAAGATAAATGTATAGAAAACATGTCTAGGAACCCATATATAAACAAGTTAATGTATTAATGAAAAAAATCACATATGGATACGCACTGTGTAATATAACCCCCTTTTCATAATATCTCATCAAACTAGTTTAATACTTAACTCATTAAACTATTTGATTGATATTTCATACTTTAATTTTTTAAATGAATTTATTGATAAAAATCACTATGGAATTGGACTTAATGAAGAATTTCCATTCTAATAAGGAGGTATAAGATATTTACTTCCATTAACTCATAAGGAACAAATCCTTTCTTAGATTATTCATTAATTTTATATCTCTTCTGTCATACCCAATGTATCATGCCTACCCATGAGTATAAATAATTATCTTGTTTTTCAATACATCTAAGTACACTAATCATGAACTATATTAATAATAATTTAAATTATAAGTACTAATACAGACATCTATAGATAGAAATATCTATGGAAATATATAACCTATGGAATTCCTATGGATGGGTATGTTCTTATAAACTCTTATCTTGGATATTATCAAGTATGAACTTCATAATAATAAGTCTCAATGTATTATGAGCCTCTAAAACATGGGATAATGGGTTATTTTTTCTCTATAAATTTTTTTATCTAGACGTAGAATATATATTTAAAAATATCTTCTTGGAACTTCTAGGTTCTCATTATAGTATAGAACTAATATAACCTTTTGATGCGACAAATACTCTAAGTACATTATCACATTAATGATTTATAGAATAAAAATCATCATTTGACAGTATATTTAATAATATTCATGAATTTTAATATATAGGTAATTAGAAGTAAATTGTTTTTGGTTATGTGAAAAAAATTACAACTTAATCAACCTAATAAGAGGGTGTTTTTTGGGGCGGTGAGTTGTGCTGTGATAGGGGTAGGTTGTGTAATGACCCATTCTACACTGTTTCATAAAAAATTGAAATTATCACTTTTCCATTACTCTTTTTAACTCTTTTATTCCCTCTTTATTTTTCCATTTGAATCCTTAGGCCCTTTATACACTAAGCTCCTCGCCTTCTTCCCTCAAGATTGGTTTCAACGGTATTTTACAACATGTTTTTTAAGAAATAACTATGTAAGTCTCTCCCTTATTCCATTTTGGTTCTATTATCATCCTTTTAATTATTTTATTTCTACTCTAAGGCTATGGTGGCCTAGGGTTTGTTTTACCCATTTCTCATGGTATGCATTTTTATTTTCAGGTTTTTATTTTTTCCTTCCAAGGGTTATTACTTTTTATTTATTGTACGTTAACACTATTGGAAATAAATTTCATTAATAAAGCTAACTAGTTTCACTATTTACCATTTTTTGGAAAACCAAAAGTTATTTGTTACTTTAAAAAGAATGTTTTTAATTATTTTAATCATATTATACAATATTTGGAAGCTAATATATGTGATATGAGTGGTTGGTATTTTTCTCTTTAAATCTTGGTAACCAAAGTATTTTGAAAAGTATATCTTGTACATGGAATTAAGGTCTGAATTTTATGAATTTGATGAAATACACATTTTTATTGAAATCAATTTAAATGGATAAATTTTGATTACATTAAAAGGGGAATATCACATGGGAACCCAAATATTAGGTATGATGATCATGGAAAGTACTTCTTAGAATGCATTTCCCTATATAGCCTTGGATTATTCCACACTAAAAAAGTACTATAATATTGATGTAAATTACCATTAGGAATTAACATAACTCTCCAAATCAAACCAAGAGTAAGACTATATATGATTAGTTTGATCACTATGATAGTATGAGTATCCTAGAGTTCTTTGAACTTAGATACCATATGTATTTCCCATGGTTCTTACTTATTAAATATTTATTTATATATAATTTATATTCATTCTTGAATAGTTATAGAGATGTAATGTGTTGCTTTCCTTTAAAATGTTAAAAGTATATTTTCACTTGGTTTACATTCAAAATATCATTCTTATATTTAAAAAAAAGGTTGATCTTGAAAAACTTGATGGGATCCTACTGGGTTAGTTGTGCTCACACCCTAAATATACCCAATGGGTGTATATAGTCATTTTTTTGATAGATAAATTTAAATGAAATTTTACATGTATAGGGGGTGGGTAAACTTATTTTTGGATCTTGGGTTGGAATTGGTTACTTGGTGGGAGTGATACCTTGTGTCACATAGAGATGGATAACATCGTTTTGTTATATTTTGGTTATGATGGTTATTTTACACTCTTGTATTTACACCAGGAATTTATATCCCATTCCTTTTTGTGTATGTATGATTATCCCTTATTTTTTTAATGCTATGGATGTTGTGTTATCTTATCTTTTGTGGTTTCTATTGTTTCTTTGATATTTTATTTATATTATGGAATGTTATTGAGTTATTTTATTTTTTTAGTCTTTTTCATGTATAGACCCACTAAATTATGATGAGGTTATGTCAGGTTCTTGGTTAGAACCTTCTTAAAATATTTTTTGGTCAAACCATCCCCAACGGATGTTCTTGATTAATAAGTACTAGTTTCTAACCCCTTTATATTTAAAACTAGTACTCCACCCGTGCGATGCACGACACTATAAAATAATTCTTATTATTTACTATAGATTACTATTTATAAAACATAATTTTTTATTATTTGTCTTATTAAGAGTACTATTTGTAATAGTTGTAATGAAATGATAATGTTTAATTTATTTTACTCACAAATAAGTGGTGAATAATTTGGAATTACAAGTGAATCTATTAAGAAGACATCAATATAAAATGTTAAATTAAGACACATCAATTGTAATGTGAAACACTTTGGAATAGTCAACGATGGAAACCTGACTTCAATATAAAATGAATTTAGGAAAACAATATTGCATACTTTGAATAAAAAATTTGAAGAGAATTTACATAAAGAATAGTTTATCTAATAAAAAATATTAGATGTGCCGAGGAATAATTATAATATAAAAAAAATTGTTGTCCACAAATCGAGATGTTTTGATGTTTAGACATGGAGTAATTTTCCAGAAAGTTGAAGATGTTCCCAATGCATTTCATCATTGCCTCACCAATATATTATTGGTTGGAATATTCTTTTTCTAACCCATCATAAGAGTACCTAAATATGCAGCATAAGAATACAACATAAGTATATAGTATAAGAATACATGAATATGCAGAATAAGTATTAATGTCACCGCGTAATGGACATGAATGAAATATCCAACTGAAAAACAACATTAAAATGGACATGAAGCGCACAACATAAGTATATAAATCATAATATATAAATGGAAATGAATGAAAAGAACATTCAAAGTAGCACATAGGATTGGCGAGATCACATAATGCAGCTCAATTGATTCATCAAAGCCTCTTACAATCCCAAGGCCTGCACACTGAGGTAATTCAGAATCATAAGCTAATTTCTAATCCAACAGTAGTTGCATCAATTCTGTAGAAAATTTCATACCTAGGGAACCGAAAGTGGAGATGTCTAATTGTAATATAATATTTGGAGATATTATAAGAGATTCCTATGAATCCTACCCACCCCCTGCCCAACCACTTCCCCCAGTATCCCCCTCCCCCCTACCCTCATCCTCCCCTCCCTCCCCTTCCTTCGATCATACCCAACCCCTCCCCCCTTCCCTCATCCTCTCCTCCCCTACCCACCCCTCCAACCTACCCAGCCCCATTCCCCCTCCCCTCCCCTCCCCACTCCCCTCCCCTCCCCTCCCCACTGCCCAACCTCTTCCCCCAGTAGCCCCCTCCCCCCTGCCCTCATCCTCCCCTCCCCTCCCCTCCAACCTGCCCAGCCACTCCACCCCCTCCTGCCCAACCTATTCCACTAGCATCCCCCTCCCCCTACCTTCATCATCCACTCCCCTACCCTCCCCTACCCTCCCCCAACGAAGGTACTCCCCTCCCCCTTGGCGAGCTTGTCATCTCCTTTCCTAGCATGTACTCCTACCCCCAAGCGCATCTCTCCCCATCCCCTCCCCAATCCCATACCTTTCCTCCATCCCCTACCCACCTCCCTACCCCCCCACACTCCCTACCCATCATGTCAACCCACCACCCAATCCCCACTCCTCTAATTGTCATCTCTCCCCTACCCAGCCCCTCCCTTCCCCCCCTGCCCAGCAAGAACCCCCCACCTCAATTTCCCAGCACGTCCTCCTACCCCTACCCAGCTATACCTCTCCCCTCCCCCTCCTTCGCTTGTCTGCCACCCCATCCCAACGCCTCCCCTCCCTCATCATCCTTCCCTAGCCCAACACCTTCCCCCAGCACTCCCCCAGCCCATCCCCTTCGCACAATAACCCAAGTTATAGAAAATAATAATGAAATATGAAACATGAAAATTGGAATGACAAATGTAAATAATTGAGACATAACAGTACATATAATTAGATGACTGTCAATGAAAAAACAGTGATAAATGCAATGTCAGCATTATTTTTTTGTTAGTTTTATGAGTACAGATACAACATAAAAATGTTTGGAAACTCATATTACTAAATGCGTGGAAGATTTGTGAGTTTTTTCCATAGAGGATCCCCAAATTAAAATGATGGCTTTGCAATACAGTCCCCCGCTATAGTAGCAATAAAACTAAAAAATTTTCAATATACTCCACCACTGTAGTAGTAAAAAAATTTAAAAATCAGAAATTTGGAAACATGTTTTACCGAAAACAAAATGTAATATCAGAAAATGGGAAATATATTTTGCAGTGTATTTGAACACTATAATATGAGTAGACATAAAAATTGATATGTTTTACAGTGTATTAGTATAGTATAATATGATTATTCATAAAAGTGGATATAACATTAATGAAAATGTAGAAAATAATAATGACAAATGAATTCATTGAAGTAGAATTCTAACGGTTTCCAATAGAGAAGAAGAAATGAAGGATATGTGATAATCAGAGGAAATGCATATGACATGAAAAAATTCAGTATTGTTTGTTCAAATGATTTTATAATAATAGTAATGAATTAAAATAGAAAATACATACCTGATTAGAAGAAATATTTGTAGTTGTTGCAACATAACCTTCTTCAGTGTTGAAAACGACTCCTAATGATCCAGTGATCTCATATTCCTATCATGCAAGGATAAAATGAATAATACAATAATGTTGTCTTTGTTTTATAATTAATTTAAATGGACAAAATAAAAACAATATTACATATTTATGGTCAATCATAATGCTAAATCGTGAAGATTCACTAAAAAAATTCCTATGAAAATAGAAACTAAATCGAATCTGTAAAAATATTAACTACATACAGAATATGAATTTACATATAAGTGCATACAATTTCAAAAAACCAAATATTTCCTCATAACTATGTGTTCTGAACTGATTCGAATGCATTGTGACTAAATAACACTAATCCATTCATCCCATATAAATGAAATGTGAGAAAAATTTTAGTTAAAAATATTAAATAAAGACTTCATTAAGTAAATATATATGCAGGTTTTAAAAAATATAAAAATAAAAGGAAGGAAAAACAATATATCAGTATGAAAGATCCATAAAATTTTTTATTGGAGTGGGTAGTAAAAATATCATTATAATGGAATATGAGTTTGAAAATTGATCGGAGTGGGTATTCAGTACATAAAAACCATGGTAGCCTAATAATATCTTAAACAAAGAGACTTTAACATTTGTACAATTAAAATAATCGAAAATATCAATTATGATGATTATAATAAATTCCATATTACGTAGGAGGTAAAACAATTTACAGACTTAGCTATAATAGGTTGTGCCATAACCCACAATCAGAATGTCTTTTATCTTCACAAAATGACTGTCCACAATAACCTGCATCAATAACATTAATCCCCTCTAAATAATAGATTCATTAAAATCATGATAATAGGATATTGAAAGCTCTAGCATAGTGATTATGAGGTATGCACTAATAATCTGAAAATATAAGAGAATACAGTAAACTGCATGTTATAAAATGAGAATTTTAATATAATTGAAAGAATGAAAAACTGGACTGGAAGTATAAAAAATTTGTGATATTACCTTCAAAATCACAATTCTTTACCCGTCCTTGTGACATTAAAGTATGATCTCTTGAACCATTAATGTAAAATGAAGAAATCAAAGAATCAATAACAAATAAATGGCATAAAACGGTTGAGGAGTAATGTAATAATATGCATTGTCAGTAATAATAAATTTGAACACAATGAAATTTAATATGATACAGAACATGGTGAATAATAAGGCAACGAAATGCATTCTGAAATCACCTTATTTTGACCTTGACCATCGATTCTTTCATACATGTTATTTATTATTTGAATATTTTAAAAATTATAATGGCGTAATATAGATGTAATTAAAAAAATTACTGTAGGGATGCAGTAACCTACAAGAATAACTCGAATCCCCTCTTAAGAATAGATTTATTTAGTTCAAGATGTTCATGGAAAGATAATATCACTAATACTCCTCATGAGGTGTGCACAGGTGATTCAAAAGTACTTGAAAATGCAGTGTAAACTATATGTTATAAAATAATTTTTTTAAAAAAATGGCATGAATAAAGAACCTAATGAGTAGTATTAGTCATTCAGGGAAATTATCTCCCAAAACATCTTGCATGAATGTCTGAACATTATGTAAATATCTTGAACCTTGATAGAAAAAATTGAGAATAAATGATTCAGATTCATGAAACAATAAGAGAAAATGTACGATGAATAATGAAAAAATAATCACTGATTTTACTTACAAATTCAATGATTGTTAATTTAGAAATAAATAATAAATCACAATTCATTATGGATAGCTAATAAATTTTCCATTGATTGTGTTCATAATTGAATTCGTACCTTGATAACATACTCATATATGATACCCCTAACCCAAATTTGAAGCAGAGACCTAAAAAACACCTTAGGCGGGATGCACATGCAATAGGATGACAGTCAGAGAAATATGAACCACGTAAAATAGTTTATGAATTCCATCATAGTCAAACCAGTTCCCAGGTTTTAAGAAAAGAACAAAATCAATTTTACCAACTTCATACCTACAATGGGTTAGTAGAAAATGGTTAAAATGGATTTCATAACAGAATAATAAATAAAATTAGATATGATTGCATCGAAAACTCATTGTAAAGATAAGTAACTATAGATAATGGAGAAGTAATAAGATTAAACACAAATTGAATACCCTGTGTTTCAGAATGGGTTGTACATACGGTGCTAGTGATTCAAGTGTTGATTCCTTCACAATATATAGATCATCTGTCAAAGCTAGCGTGAGTAATAAATAAGCATTTAATGGATGCCTAAAATTTGTATACATTCACCAAATCCTCATTATAATAAAGGAACATCATACTTTATAGAAATGAAGGATGTATGAATGAATTAAACATCATGAAAGCATATGTATTGTATAAAGATATGGAAATTTCATATGAGTAGTGTGAAATGAATTACTTAAGTGGATAAGTATGACACAAATTAGATATGAATGAAAATTCACCATATACAGGATGCATCTGCAACACGATGAGTCGAAGTAATCTGAACCATGGGAAATAAATTGATAAAGATCATGTAATGGTGAAATTAGAATAAAAATATATACCATTTTACAGATAGGGGATAGTTTTTCAAGGGTATGATAATGTGGTTTTCATAATGAATGAAAAAAATAGTCAACATTGTTAATTGAAGTTACCATCAGTGACTGTAGGTGACAACGACATTTGTGCTCCTCTTTTCATGCTTACTGTAGGTGTTAGAGGTTCAGTTCCATTAATATTTTCAAGACATGTTGATCTTGTAAAAGTGAAAATAGTGCCTATTAATGGTGAAGGAAATCAATAGAGAAAGTGTTGAATGAAAACTCACCTCATTCTGGTTGTGTTCAGAGAAGGTTCAATCTGCTTGACACATTAATGTCCACCCAACTTTTCAATATGAAAATAAAGCGGAAGATAGATATTCAAATGAAATAGTAGCCATCGAGATATGCTGAAGTTCTTTGTGAAGAGGTTGTTGGACGACAACCACTGCAGTCAATGGTGAATTAACAATCGAAATGTTTCAAGAGGTATAGCATGGATGATATTAAGGTAACCATGATTCGTATGAGAAGGAAATGAAAGTTGAGAAAAGGAGGATAGGTATTGGATCGAAATTGAGTGGTGGTAGATGGATGAGAAGTACCTGGTCGAAGATGATGTATAAATATGAGGCGTGGGAACCCAAGAAGATTACCGAAGTTTGAATCAGGTAGTCGAGGACTTCATTGTACCGGAACCGTAGGTCGACTGGAGATGAAGCGCGAGTGGGATGACAGTGAGGCTAAAACATTCTAAGGAAGAGAGAAGGGAGGGATGGATCTGGGAAGGGGGAGGGGGGGGAGCTGGGTAGGGGGAGGGGGATGGGTAGGGGCAGGGGGAGGAGGGGAGCTAGGCAGGGGCAGGGGAGGCTGGGCAGGGGCAGGGGGAGGGATGGAGCTGGGCAGGGGGGAGGGAGGGGGATCTGGGCAGGGGGAGGGGGGCTGGGTAGGGGCAGGGGGGGATGCACCTGCAATAGGACGACAGTCGGAGAAATATGAACCATGTAAAATAGTTTATGAAGGCCATCATAGTGAAACCAGTTCCTAGGTTTGAAGCAAAGACCTAAATCAATTTTACCAACTTCATACCTACAATGGGTTAGTAGAAAATGGTTAAAATTGATTTCATAACAGAATAATAAATAAAATTAGATATGATTGCATCGAAAACTCATTGTAAAGATAAGTAACTATAGATAATGGAGAAGTAATAAGATTAAACACAAATTGAATACCTTGTGTTTCAAAATGGGTTGTACATACGGTGCCAATGATTCAATTATTGATTCCTTATCAATATCTAGATCATCTGTCAAAGCTATCATGAGTAATAAATAAGCATTTAATGGATGCCTAGAATTTTTATACATTCACAAAATCCTCATTATAATAAAGGAACATCATACTTTATATAAATGAAGGATGTATGAATGAATTAAACATCATGAAAGCATATGTATTGTATAAAGATATGGAAATATCATATGAATAGTGTGAAATGAATTACTTAAGTGGAGAAGTATGACACAAATTAGATATGAATGGAACTTCCCCATATACAGGATGCATCCGCAACACGATGAGTCAAATTATTCTGAACCATGGGAAATAAATTGATAAATATCATGTAATGGGGAAATTATAATAAAAATATATACCATTTTACAGATAGGGGATAGTTTTTCAAGGGTATGATAATGTGGTTTTCATAATGAATGCATAAAAATAGTCAACATTTTTAATTGAAGTTACCATCAGTGACTGTAAGTGACAACGACATTTGTGCTCCTCTTTTCATGCTTCCTGTAGGTGTTAGAGGTTCAGTTCCATTAATATTTTCAAGACATGTTGATCTTGTAAAAGTGAAAATAGTGCCTATTAATGGTGAATGAAATCAATAGAGAAAGTCTTGAATGAAAACTCACCTCATTCTGGATGTGTTCAGAGCAGGTTCAATCTTCTGGATGCATAAATGTCTACCCGACTTTTCAATATGAAAATAAAGTGGAAGATATATCTTCAAATGAAATAGTAGCCATCGAGATATGCTGAAGTGCTTTGTGAAGGGGTTGTTGGGCGACATCCACTGCAGTCAATGGTGAAGTAACAATCGCAATATTTCAAGAGGTAGAGCATGGATGATATTAAAGTAACCATGATTTGTATGGGAAGGAAATGAAAGTTGAGAAACGGATGATAGGTATTGGATTGAAATTGAGTGGTGGTAGATGGATGAGAAGTACCTGGTCGAAGATGACGTATAAATCTGGGGCGTGGGAACCCAAGAATATTACCGGAGTTTGAAGCAGGTAGTCGAGGACTTCATTGTACCGGAACCGTAGGTCGACTGGAGATGAAGCGCGAGTGGGATGACATTGAGGCTAAAACATTCTAAGGAAGAGGGAAGGGAGGGATGGAGCTGGGAAGGGGGAGGGGGGGAGCTGGGTAGGGGGAGGGGGATGGGCAGGGGAAGGGGGAGGAGGGGAGCTGGGCAGGGGTAGGGGAGGCTGGGCAGGGGCCGGGGGAGGGATGGAGCTGGGCAGGGGGAGGGGGGGGGGGGAGCTGGGCAGGGGGAGGGGGCTGGGCTGGGGCAGGGGGGATGCACCTGTAATAGGATGACAGTCGGAGAAATACGAACCATGTAAAATAGTTTATGAAGGCCATCCTAGTCAAACCAGTTCCCAGGTTTGAAGCAAAGACCTAAATCAATTTTACCAACTTTATACCTACAATGGGTTAGTAGAAAATGGTTAAAATTGATTTCATAACAGAATAATAAATAAAATTAGATATGATTGAATCAAAAACTCATTGTAAAGATAAGTAACTATAGATAATGGAGAAGTAATAATATTAAACACAAATTGAATACATTGTGTTTTAGAATGGGTTGTACATACGGTGCCAATGATTCAAGTGTTGATTCCTTCACAATATCTAGATCATCCATCAAAGCTAGCGTGCGTAATAAATAAGCATTTAATGGATGCCTAGAATTTGTATACATTCACCAAATCCTCATTATAATAAAGGAACATCATAATTTATAGAAATGAAGGATGTATGAATGAATTAAACATCATGAAAGCATATGTATTGTATAAAGATATGGAAATTTCATATGAATAGTGTGAAATGAATTACTTAAGTGGATAAGTATGACACAAATTAGATATGAATGAAAATTCACCATATACAGCATGCATCTGCAACACGATGAGTCGAAGTAATCTGAACCAAGGGAAATAACTTGATAAAGATCATGTAATGGTGAAATTATAATAAAAATATATACCATTTTACAGATAGGGGATAGTTTTTCAAGGGTATAATAATGTGGTTTTCATAATGAATGCAAAAAAATAGTCAAAATTGTTAATTGAAGTTACCATCAGTGACTGTAGGTGACAAAGACATTTGTGCTCCTCTTTTCATGCTTCCTGTAGGTGTTAGAAGTTCAGTTCCATTAATATTTTCAAGACATGTTGATCCTGTAAAAGTGAAAATAGTGCCTATTAATGGTGAAGGAAATCAATAGAGAAAGTCTTGAATGAAAACTCACCTCATTCTGGATGTGTTCAGAGCATGTTCAATCTGCCGGACGCATAAATGTCCACCCGAATTTTCAATATGAAAATAAAGTGGAAGATAGATCTTCAAATGAAATAGTAGCCATCGAGATATGCTGAAGTGCTTTGTGAAGAGGTTGTTGGGCGACATCCACTGCAGTCAATGGTGAAGTAACAATCACAATGTTTTAAGAGGTAGAGTATGGATGATATTAAAGTAACCATGATTCGTATGAGAAGGAAATGGAAGTTGAGAAACAGAGGATAGGTATTGGATCGAAATTGAGTGGTGGTAGATGGATGAGAAGTACCTAGTCGAAGATGATGTATAAATATGAGGCGTGGGAACCCAAGAAGATTACAGGAGTTTGAAGTAGGTAGTCGAGGACTTCATTGTACCGGAACCGTAGGTCGACTGGAGATGAAGCACGAGCGGGATAACAGTCAGGCTAAAACTTTCTAAGGAAGAGAGAAGGGAGGGATGGAGCTGGGTTGGGGGAGGGGGGGGGAGCTGGGCAGGGGGAGGGGGCTGGGCAGGGGCAGGGGGAGGAGGGGAGCTGGGCAGGGGCAGGGGAGGCTGGTCAGGGGTAGGGGGAGGGATGGAGCTGGGCAGGGGGAGGGGGGGGGAGCTGGGCAGGGGGAGGGGGCTGGGCAGGGGCAGGGGGAGGGGGCTGGGCAGGGTAGGGGGGCTGGACAGAGGGGAAATAGTATACAGAAATTTATTTATCATTATTATGATGTATAGATTTGTTAATAACCATTGTAAAAAAGGGTTATTTTATTATTATGTTTGTTATAAGTTTTCAAAGAAATAAATAAAAATGAATATCAATAACACAACTTCACTTGCAATTTCATTACCTCGTATTATCCCTATGACATGATTGCTGTAAAATCAATGTGAGAAATAAACCAAGAAAAATGGAATAAAAAAATATCAAATGAATATGGTCAAAAAAACTCTGAAATAGTGGACATATCCATCAGGGAGATTTGGAATAATTATAAACAATTCATTCCACATGATGACAATTTCATACATGTTCTTGTTTGAGTGCTTCCTGTTGGTGTAACAGGTTCAGCTGCATCAATGTTTTGAAGATACATTCTGCCTGTATAATTGAAAATACAAGAAATATGTTAGAAAATCAATGATAAAAAATGGAACAATATCAAGACTATAGATTAGAAATATGATCACCTTATTGAATTATTCGAATAAGAAATAGTATTTTGAATTTATCATTACATTTTGATAACCTATAAGGAATCTAAGATGCCAAATTTGATAGGTATTGATGGATAGAAGGAGAATATACCTGTTGTGGATAGGTTGCTGTATATGTTGTCTGACGAATGTATGAGTGTGGTTAGGTTGTCCTCCAAGAGCTTGTCAATCATTGAAAATAATGGTTGTCACTACAGCTAGTAACAGAAGGTATTGCTGGAGGTGAACCGAAGGAAATTCTGAGGGTAATCGCGGGCAAGTTAGATGACTATGGTTTGTAGAAAAAAAGGAGGAAGAGTAGGTGGTCGCTGAGAAAGATGGAGTTAAATCCCTAGACCGTGAAGACCGAATGGAGAAGCCTAACTGGGGGGGGGGAGAATGAATGGATAGGCGAAGGAAAACCTAGATTGGGGTTTCCGAAGGAGGTGAAGCCAGATTTAGTAGTTATTGTAGGCAACGATGGAGTATGTTATCATCGATAATCCAGATGCAGAGATAGAGGATGGAGGTGAAGGATGTGAAGGCGGTCAATAGCGAAGCACAAACCCTATTTTTGTGCGACCGATGAAGGTGAAGTCGACAGACGTCGAGGATGGAAATTCGGGGGAGCTATGTAAATAGGAGATTGAGGAGACGGAATTCGTGGAAGAGGTGCAGGATCCAGACGTGGAGAAGTTGGAGATGGAGGCATAGAAATCGGAGGCTCCGAGGGTTGTTGAAGAGGCGGGGATAGGGGTTTAGGGGTGGGGTTTCATGGAGGAGAGCGCGGGTCGAAGAAAATTCCCGAGCAGGGGAGCGAGAATGGGATAGATTTGAGTGTATGGAGGGAAAAATTGAGAATTGAAGGTGACGTGGTAGCTTAGAATGGTGACACGTATGCAAGAAGAAAGCCAATTTTATTATAGATAATGGATTACCTTTGGTACTTTCCAAAGACATGATCTGGCACCTAGGCTAGGGGTGTCCTGGGTTGGTTTATTATAATTTGGGTATGTTCCATTCTACGATGCCTCTAGAGATGGGATTAGTTGTGTGCTAATTTCAAGGCAAGAAATAATTTCTTATGGGTCAGGGTAGTTGATACCCCATGAAAAAACTACACAACACACACATTGAAGTTGGTAGTGGGAGTGTTCTCCCTAAAGTCTAGGATTCACTTTCTTCTTGGTGAGTAGTTTATAAACTATACTGAGCATAAGAGTATTCGGTAAATATTTACTAAAAACAATCTTTACCAGAGATAGAGGTTCTGGTTGGAGTTCTGATAGGAATATGAATTCAATATTTTCTATACTTTGGGGAAGGGAAACATGGTGTTTTAAGACCATACCAATAGGTCTCATTATTAGTTATTATGAGAGGAATATGAGAAATGTTTCTCATTACAACTATCCTGATAAGATGAGGGATAAGTGTCTTATCTCCAATTGATGGAGATGACCTCGTAACTTCTTCATCATATAAGGTAGTCCCAATTAGGTGACATCAATTGTGATATTTTTTATTACCGGATATTCATAAGTGATGTAAAAGATGGATATTTATAAAGTTGGGAGCATATCATCCTGTTTTGAGGACAAAAAATGCTACTAGTCATGATGTGTGAGGAGTTATTGAGGGTTTCCATAATTCACCATGAGTGGAAAATCAGGGAATAATGAATTTATACTAGGACCTCTAGTATTAGTTTTTGTGGGTTGGAATGAAGCATGGTGTTCCGGAGTTTATATCCTAGTGCCTTACCTCTTAGTAGGTGAAAGCATAGAACTAGGTTCCACTGGGTTTGGACCAACCCTTCAAAGTTATAAAGTGGAATTGGGATTTCATATCCCTGGATTTCATTGAAGGGCTTCCACAATCATTATGATTTCACAATTCTATTGGGAATATCATCAACTGACTGACCATATTATCCCATTTTCTTTCATTTATAGAGTAGTGTTCGATAAAGATTTTGGGATTCTTGTACATAGAGGATATTTTCTATTTATATGGGTTACCTTTAATGATTTTTTCAATTAGATGTGATAAATTTATATGATAGTTTTGTAGAGGAAAGACAGAGGCATTCAAGACCTAGTTTCAGATGAGAATGACATTCTACCCTCAAATGGATGGTCAAACCATGTGAACCATTCAGGTTCTTGAGGACATTGTAATGGATTTCATGTTATATTTCAGGCTAAGATGGGTGGGTCAGTTTACTTTATTAGAGTTTTTATACAAAAACATAAAACATTCCACCATAAATATGTCACCCTTGAGGGCTTATATAGGAGCTCTTATATGTCATCCTTATATTGGATAGAGGTGGGGGATTTGTCAGTGCTATGGATGTAGTATATTCAAGTGATGAAATAAAAAGTGAAAGTGATATAGGAGTGGATGAGGATTGAATGAAGACATTTTATGTCCTAAAAAAATTGATAATGGAAGAATTTAGAGTATTATAAGGGGATCATGTATTCCTTAAGGTCTCTCAGTAACATAGTTTTCATAGATTTTATTTGGGAGAAAAATATCCTCAATATTTTTCAGTCCATTATAGATCCTACATAGAATGGGAGGGGTTTCTTACCACCAAGATTTTATCCCTTAGTTGGATCAGATTCATGATGTCATCCATGAGTCATAGTTGAGGACATATATGGATAAACCTCATCAATCATTGGCTAAGTCAATATAAAAATCAAGGATAATTACACTTTCTCATAGAACCTTGTGGAGATCCATGACTAGTATGAGAAGACTCTTTATTGTTGATCTATTCTACTACTTTACATCCATTGGAAATATGGGAATCTTCAAGAGATCTCATGGGAGCATGAGACAAAATGTAGGCCCAGTACTATCAACTTTTTGAGTATGTTGGTCTTTTCAGAATGAAAATTGTTGAAGGTGGAGAGGATGTAGTGACTATAAGTTTTTATATTGGACCCTTAAAATAATTTAAATAATATTTTTAGAATTAATTATGGTGTTGATGTATAATTTAGGGCATAATGGATCCTTGATAATGATATATTAAAAATAATATTTTAATTTTAGTGACCATACATGAAAATCCACATGAATCATATTTTTTGTTCAAATCAAGGTCTCATATGGAAAATCTTAGCCTACCATTGAGTCTAGAAATAGGTTTTTATCTAATTTGAGTTCACATCAACAATTGAGTCTATAATTTGAGTTCACATCGACAATTACTAGTACTGACCCTGATGATGGGTATTTTAATAAAATATTGTAAAACCTAGGATTTATCAATTTAAACCTATTATTCTCAAATTCTAGGTTTATCCTATACAAAACCTATAATTATAGAGGGTAATAGGGAAGGAAATATAGAAATATTTTGAGATATATAAATAGATTTTATAGTTCTAGGAAATCTATGAGATTGTATAATAGAATTCTTTAATGAAATCATCAACAACATTCGACGCATAAGTGATATTCATAAATGAATGATATAAAATGAAGGAAATGGATTTGTAATTTTTGATTTTCTCTATTCCTTATGAATTATATAATTAATCTATGATTTTGTAATCTCTGATCTACATGTTTATATTTGGTAAGTAATTTATTATTTTCTAAATATTCATTGTGATTTATCAAATCTTTTTTTATTTGATTCTTAATCCATATTCCATGGAATTATTATGGTAAAAATTATTTAACCCTAATTGTGTTCGTTTTTATTACATGCTTTTTGGGGTAGATAGAAGAATAAAAAGGGTCTATATTTTTTTTCTCTCCCATCTATCTTCTATTCTCATGAAAATTGTGGGAGGTCGTCGATCCAGGGTTGGATGGTGGGGGGTATCTTGGTGAGGTGACTTACGAGAGGCATATTTGGTGTTAGGTGTCCCAAGAATGGAAATAAATGTGAGTAGAGGTGGCATGAGACAACCATCATGAAGGGATTCTATATAAGGTGAGGGTGGAGTGACAATAAATGGTAGCTGTGGGGAAAGAAACATAGATCGAAATAGTGTGGGGGTAGAGAGGACTATCCACATTTTGGTTTTGACTTTTATGAGAGGTAGATACCACTTGGAAACTATAGAACAACCCAATTAGTGGTTTTTGATGTGCTAGTGTAGTTTGGGTATTATCTAGACCACCTAGGTTAACCTAACATTTAGTGACGAATCACGTGGGCCATGTCTAGTTACTAAGCCTAGGGGGCCCTACCTAACCTAACTCACAATTGAGTGGGATATGTATTCCAAGACCTTTGACCCTATCCACTTGAAATATGTGAATCCTGACATATATGGGAGCCATACTCCCACACACCTCCATGATTTTAGGGAGCACATAGGCAAATATCTGAAACCAATACCCCATGTGGCACACTTGGAGGTTGCTACGTGACTTGATCTTCTCCTGTATGTAATTTTTCATGAATTCTTCACAATATGTTTATTTTTAGAGAATAAAAATACTACCTTAAATTTTTTCCACTTAGTTCATAGTGGGGTGGTCCATTTTTATATATGATTCTGTTTGTGAGGTGAGACATTAAGTTTTAGGGATTATCTCTATTTGGTCGATGATGGGGTTTTAGAATGATAATCAGAGCATTCATAGGGTTTCAAACCCCTAGAAGTGTAGTTATTTTAGGGTTTAGATCCACTATAAGATCCTATAGTTTTACAATATGGAAATTCTAGATGGAATTTTAATTTTTCTATTTCTAGATGAGATGGTTTTTTATCAAAGATTCAAAATGAAATTCCAAGGGTTGGAGTGCCTGAAATTGATGTTTTTAGATGCATAAGGAGGCTAAAAAGGTAGATCTAAGGTTTTTTAAGTTTATCAGGGGTTTGAGTCTTAGATTAGATGTTGTGGAAAGTGTAACATGGTGTGAAAAGTTAGTGCTAAATTTATATCCCATATTTCATTAGTGTAAGACTTGTTAAACAGTGTGGGAGTCCCTTAAAAACTAGATATATTTTGAAATGAAGTGTAAACTTTCCACATGATTCACGTATGGTATGTTGAAATATTCACTATGCTTGTGTAAGGTGTTTTATGATTGATCATTGGGGGTGCATTGTTGGTATATGGTTTGGCCAATCTAGAACTCAAATAGCGCAGCTCATTAAAGGAGGGAAAATTACCATTTTCCCTCATAAAAATTTAAGATGTAAGAACTATCTTTCTACCCTTTTCCTCACTCACAAGAGCTAACTATCCAATCCATTCCTCACCTTATTCAACCCACTTCAAGGGGGTGTTGTTGATAGATTTATGTGGAATTTTGAGTTTCTATTTCTCCTCCATTATGCTCCTTGAGTATTCTATTCTCTTCTTTCATAATTTAAATTTCCAAATTAGAAATTTTTATATATATTTTAAAGTATAATTGTAGAATTAGATACTGGTGATGGGAATTTTTCTCTACCAAGGATGTGGGTGACCTAATATGATGTCCGCACTTCACCACTTGTTGTTTCATTAAGGTATATCACCATAGTGATTTTATAAAGATATAAAAACTAATTTAAATTTCTTGGATAATTTTATTGATTTAATTTCTTAGGAATTATTTCTAATTAAATGTTGATGATGTACCATGGGGTTTTGGTGAGAATTTGGTCATGGATTTGGTGTGACAGGATCAACCAGTGAGGTTTTGGTTTTATGAATTTTTAAATAAAATTGTTCACTTTTTTTATAACTATTTGAGATTAATAAATTAATTAGAATGTAATTATTATGGATTAACTTCTTGTGGTTTGATTATATGACACAACCTTGTATGAAT
This sequence comes from Viscum album, assembly GCA_963277665.1. Classification (NCBI taxonomy): domain Eukaryota; kingdom Viridiplantae; phylum Streptophyta; class Magnoliopsida; order Santalales; family Viscaceae; genus Viscum; species Viscum album. The sequence continues at coordinate 1,119,550,299 of OY728156.1, forward strand.
CAGATGTGCTTAGATGAGCCTTGGAAGCTACTGCCAGCCCTTGGAAAATAAATGGAAATCTTCTCATGAGGTATACAGTCTGTCATACCCACACTGTTGTATTTGTGCATGTTTATGGTGGTATGTGAATTATATGGATCTACCTATAGGGATACTACCCTATTTAAATTTTTTATTTTACTTTTTTAGTTAAATTAATTTGGTTAATTATAATAGATGGATGTTGGGGGCCATGAACAACCCATGCACACTATATTTTTTTCCTTTTCCCCTGATGGCTAAGAATGAGACCCTCAAGACATATAGTAGTCACTAGACCTCTTAAGAGGTGAGGCTAGACTGGGTGTGGCATATTAGCCCTTGTACAAGACTAGGTGGATAGAACTTAAGTAGACTGAGATTGTTTTGGGTGAGTAGATTATCCTTGAGTCACCTTGAGAATTGAGATGGGTCATGAACCATCACCTAGATATTTCTAGAGTGGAAAGTGTAGGTTATAGGTGCAATGAATTCATGTTATGGGCAGTTCCCAACTTTTTTTTCCATGATCGATGATTAATCTGATATTTAACATAACATCGAACATTATGCTCAATGTAATTAAGTCAAAGAATCAGATAATAGAAATTATGCTAGAACTAGTTAGAGGATCATCACATATTATTTATAATTAATTTAGTTAATTAAGTGTTACCTTTGTTGGAATTATTTTATCATTGATGAATTTGGAAATAGATCTATGTTCTTGTGTTATTTATTTGTAGTAATCAAGTGTAGATTTCCCCTTAAAGTGATCCACACATGTTCCAAAAATCTCCAGATGTCACCAAAAGAATATTTGGGTGCTATCATGGTGTATCCTTTCACTTGCATCATCCACCTTAGATCTCTTAAAGAACCGCTTCCAAAGAATTCTCCTTGACCTAGTGAAAGTATATCGCTCTCTTTTATTGAGAGCATTATTGGAGAAGAGAGATCTCAAGGGATTGGGAGAGTTATCTAATTCTGTTGTGCACAACCCCAACAAACAAATTGTTCAATTTGAGAAAATAATATAATTGGGTTTATATATTTCTAGGGTTAAAAAAAATAGTACAAATTCTATTAATAATTTATTTAATCATAGTGAAACCCCATGTTAAATAACAATAATATCATTATTTCTCAACATGAGCTTAACTTTTGAATTATAATTAAATATTATTTAATAAAAAAATATTCAATATTTATTATTTCTCACCAGACCTAAAATCTTGGTCCGCCATTCCTCCATAATATTTATCAAACCTTGAATAATGTTTATTTATTTATTAAATAAATTTCACTGCATTATTATACTATAAATTAATATATAAATATTATATTATCTTAAATAATAAATAAATTGTTAGGTCCACTAGGTTGAATACTCTTAGGGGGGGGGGGGTGAATCCAGGTATGACAGATTAAAATTTATTCCCCTTAGGATCTTGTTTCATCATTAAAAAACACACATCTCTCTCCTTCTCATTGAAAAGTATGAACAAAATTTAAATAATGCATGAGATACATCTATTTTTTACTTGGTTCACCCTCATTGGGCTATGTCAAAGTAGCATACAATGACGATGTGATGATGTACCAAATTCACTAAAGATCACTGTTAATAATGAGTATAGGGTTTGAGCTAAATCTTATATGCCCAGACTCACCGCCTTTACAAGGTTTAGGGCTTGATCACTACATTCCCAAGGGTCACTATGTATGTATCTTTCTCTGGCTCCCTACCAGTGGAAAGGGTCATCGTCTTCCTCTTCCTTCGCTAACTGATCTTAGAAAGGAATCCACTCACAGTTTATAGACATGTATGTCAAACACATTTTATGGAAATTTAGGTCCCTTCATTTTATTAATCCTCAACTATATATAGATGTTCTTTTGAAGTTATTTTTTCACCCACAGATGAAATCGACCTTTCCATGTACTGTTAGGCAACAGAAATGACTTTTGTAAACTAACTTGATTCCTTTTCAAGCTTCCTTGAGTGTTCTGCAAGCCACCAAATACTCCTGCATACTATGCACTGAGTATGGTACGCAGAACACCTTCGCTGTGTATTGCTGCTGCTTCTGTGAACCGCCCTTCATCCGCAGACTCCTCTTCCTTCACTGTCGCATACCGACTCCACGTATTGACTCTGAAAACCATCTCCACGAACTACCCTATGTCTGCAAATAGTTCTTTGTTTGTGGAATTCCTTCAATTCCATGTACCAGATCTCCCCCTATGCATACCAAATTCTTATTCCAAAAACTTTTATTCCTTTTCTAACTGCAACAACCCACACAAAATACTTTTTTGAATTGTTCCATGAATTTCTTCAGCCTTTGTAGAATCATTTCCCACAAATCACATTTAGATTTCACCAAATTCCCAAAGAAAAGATGTATTCTATAATGAAATTCACTCTAACTAGTAATAGGTGGGATTAGTTATCCTTATAAAGGTAAGGATACCCAGAAAATCCGCCAATCCAATATTTACCAAATCTTTGATTCAGAACAGCCTCCACCGCATACCGATCCTCCTTCATGAACCACACCCATTCCACAAACCATTTTTCCAGGGAGGTCTGCATACTGACTTTTATTCTATGTGGCTCCATTAGCTTCTTCCATGCCATGATCCATCATGACTTCCACATACCACACTCCCTTTTCCGAAAACCGTTGCCAAAAACCATTTTTGGTTCCGTGAATCACTCCCACGTACCGTTCCCATTGCCTGGTACACAGCTGCGAACCATTCCCAAACATGATACATGGACCATGTTCTGAGATATGAAGTTCCCTTATTTTTCTGATTTTCTTCACATTTATTCATACCATCTACTCCTATAATGAAAACCTTCCTTTTCCAAACATAAACTTCAGATTTGTGGCCAAATTTTTAGGAAAACATGGGTAAATTATGCCACCTTAAAAACCTTTCTTCTCAAAACACCAACCGTAATCATTCATGGTCATCTGGCTTTGTCAACAAACATAGTCACTCCCAGAACATACTGAGAGGACACATTGAGGGATTTTACCAAACAATATCCCCCTTTGTATTTGTTGACAACTCTTATCATAACAATTATTTACTTTTTGATACCTCATCAAGGCTTCATCTTTCTTCAATTAGCATTCGCTTCATGCGATTAAGACAATGAAAAAAGATTTAATCAAAACATATTTTAAGCCCACATGATACATGATCAGCATGAGAAACAAGAGTATAATGAAAATATCACCAATGAATCACTTAAATCCTAACACCAACTCTTGAAACCAATCACCTGATTTCATCACGAACCTCAGTTGTTGTGATATTCAATCTTTTATCGATCACTTCTAGCATCGTCATATTTAATACTCCCTCCATATTACATTTCCTCCAAATAGCTTCATCTCAACTTAAACTCCCTCTATTTTACTACTCCACTTAACAGCTTCTCCCCATGTCTTTTCTCCACGGGAATAGTCACACTTTCTCCCCCATTGATAATGAACCTGAAGGACACTTCATGGATATTTTCTAGAGGGTAAGGAACACATATTAGCACATTATAAAAAAACATACCATACCTCCAGGAGGGGGGTAATCCATAATTTTTCAAGTGTGGGGATTTGACTGGATTCCTAGAGCTAGTCAATACCTTTAAAATGCTTCTTTGGTAAGGCCTTTATAAGAATATCTATAACTTGTTGTTCTATTGGCATATACTCTATATTCACAAGCCCTTTCTCAACCTTCTCCTTGATAAAATGATATTTGATTTAAATGGGCTTTTTCCTTGCGTGATGGACTGAATTTTTGATAATATTTTTAACACTTGAATTATCACAATGAATTCTAATCATATATTTCACTGAAACTCCCATATCCTCAAGTTTCTACTTCATCCATAATATATTCATACAAAATTGAAGATCCAAAATATATTCATCTTTTGCGATGCTCAATGAAATGAAATCTTGTTTCTTGTTCAACCAAGAAATACCCAATCCTGCAAGATAAAAAGAACCTATGGATGTTGATTTCCTATCATCTGCTGATCCATCCGAATATACATTTTTATATCCCAATAACTCTGGATGAGATTTTTCATTATATGTTAAACCAAAATACACAATTCCCTTGATATACTGAAGTATTATTGTCACTAAAATCATGTGACTCTCCTCATTATTTCTTTGATATCTCACTACTTGACATGTGGTAAATACAATATCAGGCCCTATCGCTATCAGGTATAACAAACTTCCAATTATTTCCTCTATTCTATTATATTAACTTCCTTTCCTTCACCATCCCATGAAAACTTCAATAGGGTAGCAACCAGAGTCTTCATCTATTTGGAATTATACATTCTAAAGCTTCTCAAAACCTCTTTGGAATATTTATATTGAGAAATAAAAGTGTTATTCCTTCCTTACATCACCTATAATCCATGGAAAAAAATCATCTCACCAATCATCGACATTTCAAACATGCTTTTCATGAATTCATAAAATTGTCTGCATTTTGCTTCATCTAATATACCAAAGATTATGTCATCAACATAAACCAGTACCATAAACCTTTTACTAATTCCATTGTTGAAATACAGATTGTAATCAACTCTATGACACTGGTAACCAAGATTCTTTAGAAACAGATCAATCCTTTAATACCATGCTCTTGGTGCCTGATTCAAACCATATAAAGCCTTCTTCAGTCAAAAAACTTTGTTCTCATCTTCATGAATGAGAAAACCACATGGTTTCCCAATGTAAACATCTTCTTATAGTTCTCCATTCAGAAATTATGACTTGAATTCAATCTAAAAAACCTTGAACTTTCTTTTAATTGCTATGGAATAGAATAATCTGATTGTCTCCAGCCTCGAAATAGGTGAAAATGTTTCATTGACATCTATAACCTCTATCTGGGAGTATTCTTTTCACATAAGTTGTTATTTGTTTCAAATCACAACAACATATTTATTCATTTTGTTATGAAAGACCCATTTTTTCCCTATGAAATTCTTATCTGCTAGTCTCAAAATAATCTCCCATGTTTGATTCTTTTCAATTTGGTCAAGCAATTCATTCATATCTTGAACCCAATTCTCATCTCCAACTACTTCATCAAAACATCTTGGTTCTACCTGTGATAAATCAGATGCTTGTTGTAGAGTCTTCATTTTCCTTATCTTCACTGGTGTTGTATGATCATCAATTATGTTCTGCCTGTCAATTTCAACTCTTCTCTCTGGACTCTGGGAAAACACTGATTTATTCTCATCATCTAAGTCTTCTTTTGAATCAACCTCTGGATCTTGAGTGTCTCCTGACGTGCTCGTCTCTTCATCACTATCCTTTTGAGTTTGATCAAGTATTTTCTAAATATTTTATTCATTATCCACTATATTCACATCATGACTTTCAACTATATTTCCTAGCCTCTTATTGAAGTATTTATATTCTTTTCTTTTCTTTGATTAGAAAAGAAATATCCCTTCATCCCTACAGGATTCAAACTTCCTGTGTTTCTCCTTATTGAGAATGAAACATTTACTTCTGAAGACTCAAAATTACTTTAATGATGGATTCTTTACATACCATAACTCTTATGGAGTCTTCTTCTCTTTTGAACAAAGTAAATCTCTATTTGAAGTTTAGATTTCTATCATCACTGCTTCTTTCCAAATTTTCTTCAGAAGGTTTTTCTCAATGAACATAGTTCTAGACATGTTGATGATAATCTGATTTCTTCTCTAAACTACTCCATTCTACTGTGGATTTCATACCACTGAAACTTGATGACTTATCCCATGTTTCTTTAGATAATTCTCTACTTGGATGTTTGTGAACTCTATTTAATTATCTATTTGGATTTTCTGGATTTTATGATCAAGCATCTTTTCACATTCCCATCAATATTTTTTAATGAAACTGAACACTTCAGATTTTTGGGTGATTATTGAAACCCATTCCATTCTGATATAATCATTAATGAATAGAACATAATATCTCCTCCCATCAATAGACCTTGGAGAAATTGTCCACACACACATCAATATACACCAACTCAAGAAATATTATTGACTTTTTCTCCTTTGAATTTTATGACTTTCAAATGATCTTCCCTTGTTGTAAGGCATCACACGTATGAGTATGATCACATGATAATCTAGGGATATTTTGAGCATCATCATATTTCACCATATCTTTCAGGGATATTTGGATTATGTGGAAAAGATGCTTATTCCATAACTTGTTTTATTCATCCTTAGACAAAAATCACATATCTTCTTCTCCACTCATGAGGTAGAGATTCCCTTATGTACACTTTACTTTCAACATAATAATACCATACTTTTCTTTAATGATACAAAATTTCTTTTTAGAAATTATGTGTTGCCCTGATTCACACAATTGACTAACTCTAAGAAAGTTTTGACTAATTCCTTCATCCACCAAGAAATCTTCTCTTCTTATATCTTTTCCTCCAAACACTTCTTTTCCTGAAATAATAATTTTCAAGCCCTCATAATTACCAAATATTATGATACCTTCTTTATCATACATGATTACTGTCACTAGATCCTTATTTCCCATCATATGGAAAGTTTATCCACTATCAATGACATGTAGTACTCATACAAACCATGTATTTCTACATATCTAGACAAGTTGTCTATAGGTGAAGACCTGATTGGGTGTCCAAGAGAGGTCTCATGCTGTGTGACCCCAATTGCATGCCATTTATTTTTATCAAGAGTCTCCACATTGCATAAATAATTCTTCTAGACTTAGATTCTGTCTCACAAGTATCATACATTGGAAAATTTTCTACATATAATGTGATTGTATCCATTTTAGTGGATAAAAAATGAGGTGTTGCGAGTGTGAAGCTTCTTTAGGTGATGATTGACTGTTTGTGGTGATCATGATAGATTATCAGAGATATGACTAGGATGGAAACTACCTTGTCACACCGGGGTGTGGGTCACCCATATTTCTTTTCTTACTTAGTGGAACCCTCCTGACGCACTAGGGTTTGATTCCTCTGTCTACTGAGTAGTGCCCACTGTTACACTAGGGTGTGATTCCTATATCAATTGAGTGGAACCCCCTATCGTACCAGAGAGTGGGTCCTCTATCTACTGGGTAGTACCCCCTATCACACCAAGGTATGGGTCATCTATTAGAGATTTTAACCTGTAGATATTGAGCAGTGGCGAGGTGTGAGTCCTCTATATGAATTTCCTATAAAGACACATGATATTCTGGGCATCACAAAATGACCTTTGGAGCTACAGGAAGACTCATCATCTTGGGCTTGGATATGTAGATGGAGATCCCCTTTCTCTCTCATATATGTTTCTTATAAGCACACACCCACACATACACATATAAATATTAGGATTCAATCCCCTATTTCTTTGGGTTGAGTTGAATTTTATAGTATCTCTTTATTTCTCCATTTTGGGTTTTTAGGGCATCCAGCTAGGTATTTATATACTCACCACTAAATGGAATATTTTCACACATGTTACATCTTATATAAATGATAGGAATTTTAGCAATTAAATTGGTTAAGAATAGTGATAATTTGGTATATTGTCTGTGTTTGGTGGTCAAACTTGGAGATCAGAAGCCGAGATCTCCCAGTTTACTTTTATTCCAAATGTTTTTAGGTTGGGAATTCATTTATGGTTAGAAATTTATTTTTTCCCTTTATATTTTGGATTCATTTTTCATGCAATAATTTATTCCCTAGATTTTGTTACATATATTGTTGTATTGTAGATTTTTCAGTTATTATTATATTCCTCTATAATTTTTCATCATGATGGCTGGGTGTGTGCATATAAGTAAACTAGGAAAAGTCCTCCCATTTAATTTATGAATTCTTGGAGCTTGTTACTAGACACTAGAATATTGGATATAGGCTTGGTGTTATCACTCCCATCCTTACACCGACTAGGTGGGTCCCAGCGTATTGGGTTGTGACAGAGTGGTATCAGAGCGGTTCATTCATTGGGACTGTGTTTGGAGTTTTTCCCTTTGTGAGGATTTTTTTGGAACTTAGGGAAATGGAGTAAGAGTTTCTCAAGGGTGGATTTTAGGTGAGAGAACCCAGTGATGGTGTGGTGGATGACGTAGCCATTTAATAGGACTTTGACCACATTCTTATAGACTCAGTATACTGAGACATCAATTACAAGGAACAATGGAAAATTTGTCATATATTATCATGTACTTTGACTATCCTTATTAATTCATCTCTCCATATATATATATATATATTCTCATCTAACCATGGTTTGTGTTTATCAATTTCAAGATGCCTCTGCAAAGACATCCAACTAGGTTACTGATACCCGATCCTAACAATGATTTATTGAGTGATGAGGATTTAGTTCATGGGACATCTCATGAGGTGTTTTCTCCAGGAGAGTAGGGAGAAACACCCATTTCTATTGAGCCGTTGTTAGTTCAAGTAGGTTAGGCTAATAATTCATGTAGGTTTAGCACTCTATGTGAGTTCTAGTGTCAGAGACCACTAAGGTTACATGTTGATCTAGATCTCTAAGAAGTGGAGGATTGGATTGAGTTAGTGATATGAGTTTATAGAATTTTTCAACCCCTGAATAATTATATGATATCTTTGGCATCTGGTATTTTCTAATGAGTTATTGGGTGTAGGTGAATTCTAGTGATGTAGACCCATGATAAGACGACAATCTCATGGATTGAATCCTAGATGATATTTTTTGATGAGTATTACCATTCATGAATAAACTCTATGCGGATTCTGAAGGTTATTGAGCCATAGTAGGGTGAAATGTCAGTTTTTGAGTATGCCACTAGGTTTACTGACCTTATATAGAACTCCATTGACATGTTGCTGGATGGTTTCTTTTGGGAATAGAAGTTTGAGCAGGGTCTCCATAGATACATCCATTCCATCATAGTCTCCATATGCATACCTATTTATGTTAGAGTACCATATCAAGCAATGGTTATAGAGAGCTTATTGATGGAAGGATATCAAGTGGGTAGAGAAGGAAGTGGTCATCATGGCCCTAATTCATATGTAGTAGATAGAAGATGCCAATATTCAGAGTTTTTTCATAGGAGACTATCCTATAGTGGGACTCAGGCATGTGGATATGTGGTGAAGGGTTTTCATAGATGATATGGTCAGCTAGGAGAGGGATGTTACTATGCTTGTGAAGGGAAATGTTAAATGGAATGTGATTTTATAACTCAACGTGATGAGGAGGATAGGAAGGTAGTGGATGGACCATCACAACAGAGGTATCACCATGATCATGGATCTTATTGGCATGGATAGAGAATCCCACAAGGAGGTAGTTTTGGAAGATGAGATGGTGTAGGTATGGAGGGAGGAGATTTTAGCAGAGGGAGACACTTTTTTATATTTCCACCACCACTAATAGTTAGTGAATGCCAAGCTTAAGGATTTGATAGTCGGGGATATGAGCAGCTATTTCTATAGAGGGCCATGACTAGGCTTTTCACGAGATGATACAAGGTACTATATGTGTATTTCATTCTCTTTCCCCAGTACTAGTAGACATAGGCATGAGTCATTCCTTTATTTTTGTATGTGTTGTGTTCAAGATGGAGCTCCTTGTAGAGAATTTAGTCCATTATATATATCTAGTGGTTTATATTGGGATCAATTCATTGATATCATATATGTACTTACAATGTGAGAAGGATATTGGAGGACTGAGTTTCTCATGAGATAGCTCATTCATCGCGATGAAATATTATAATTTCAACTTGTTCATAGACTATTTTCCACATTACGAGACTAGATTTATTATCATCACAAATTATTTATATTCATTCAGACTGATGGGATGAGATTCTTCTTTCTAAGTGAGATATATCTCATGGATGAGCGAGTTGTTCTTACAAGTCAGAAGATAAAATATTTAAGGACTTGAACCCAGTTTCCCAAGGCTGGTGGCTTATTTGATTACATTGGCATACAAACAAGGAATAAGCATCCCGAAGGACTGAGTAGTTTAGTATTATTGGAAACAAGATACCTACACAAGTTCATCATTACAACTTGACATCAAAAACAACATAGAAACTCCTTAGACAACTTCCATAACTCCTAGGTTATTTTTGCATATCATTGATAATAAAATTATACTTTCCCTATTGAAATGAAACATAATAAAGGGGTGAGATCAAATAATTCGTAAGGGTAAGCAATACAATAGAAGATAACATAAACATTATACATGGTTAATAATTAAAAACCCATGCCTTTAAAAATAAATGTGAATATAATATGACAGAAATATGAGCTTAGTAAATTTTTCCATAACATAACATAATCATGGGTAATATACTAGTCGAATAACAGCATGAACCATAAATACTATATTCATAATGAGGGAATGCATACTGCGGGATGACATATCCATACTACTAAGGCCTCATGCCAAGATAATAAATAATCATTTTGTCAAGGCCTTGTGCCAAGGCCGTAGTTTGTCTCATGAGACCTACCGATGCACCGATGGGATATAGAGGGAACCACTCAACATTTACTATGTACAATTAATTCCTCATATGAATGGGGACAAACATAAGAAATACATACATTCATATTGAAATTAAAATATGAAATGCAATTAACGTTCCCCGAAACATTAAGCACAAACACTAACCATTCAGAGTAAATTGGGGAATGGATTTATGATAGCACATCCACATAAAAATTAATCATAAACCATTAAATTAAATATGGTAGGTGTTAAAATGGAATAATAATCCCAATAATACACAATAATAAACTAGAGTGTTGAAATAGATGAAGACACTCTTATAAAATCTTCGAGTAAATCTTGAGATAAATACTCTTTTACTTAGAAAAGAAGAGTTCTTTTGAAAAACTATTTGTATAAAATCAGAATTGAATTAAGATAGTATTTTAATATTAAAATTAGTGATTTTATAAATATAATTTATTTCCAAAAATATATTATAGAGTGCCCTTGAAAATTTGTAAAATTGAGAGAAATTCCCTTGGATTGAGCTTGTATTTCGGAAACAATTTCAAAAGTTTCTCTTAAAACGTGTAACCATCCATAAAATAAGGAAATATTCTGGTTGGTAAAAATATATATAACCCACACACATAATTTTTGATGAATAAATTATAATACAAAATAGTTTCATTGAGGTAATATACAATAAAAGAAACCCTAATGAAAATGGATGTTTGGGTGAAAAAACCCTTACCTTAAATCCGTACGTGTTCCTCTCTTGAACTTAAGCTCCTAGAATATGAAATTATAATTAATAATAATCTACTTAAGAACCTATTATACATTTATTTAGTTTATAATAATTTGGTTTAGTTCATTTATTCCCTTATTGATAAGTTATTATATAGAATTTTTTTCATTTTGGAGTGTTCGTTTTCTTTATTTTCATAATTCGTTCACTTGTTCTTAGATGATGGAGTTCATGTGGAATGGATGAAATTCTCCAACATTGAATTTTAATATTTATGATAATCCATATTTTTTTGTGGTAATTTATATAACTTGGTTACAAGGCATGAGGATAAATTATTATATCGAACTTTATTGATAACTGTTTCGGTTAATTTGTGGGTTTTGATTACAACGGACTCATTTTTCTTTATAACTTAATACCATTTGAAAAAATTGATTACAGAACCTTAAATAGGGTATATTATATATATAATAATATGGTTAAACCATAACAATAATGGTTTAATTATGATAATTGTTAATGATAATAGAAATTGAAAGCCCATCGTCCTTGAATGTGGTAAATTGACACATCTCGGATGGTGTTCTTGTTACTAGTATAAAAGAAGGTAAAAGGTGCAGATGATGATAAATTATTACACTATCATGAAAACATTCCATTACATATAAGGTACTGGATTCATCACAAGATTTGGATAAGTATAGGTAATAAAAAAAGAAAACAAATGAACTTGAAAGGAAAGAAAAAGAATTGAAAAGAGGAATTTACCTCTTGAACCAAACATCCTTGAGAGCCTCTTCAAGGGAGAGGTTTTGGTATTTTTATGAGACCAATGATTGATGGATGTGATAGAGGAGGTTGGGAGTATATTTGGACAAAATCTGGAGAAGGCACAAGGCTTGAGATGAGTGAAGAGAAGGGGGAGTGAAAGGGGATTTTTATAGTAGAGAAGAGAGGGGATTTCTTAATATAAATTTCATTAATTTATTATTTCCCCACCAGACAAGGAATAGTGAGTCTTCCTTGACCAAGAATAGTAATTTTATCATATGATTTCTATCAAAGTGGGATTACATCACTTTTTATGCCATGAATAGTGTATTTAACTGATATACAATATTTTACCGTATTTCACTATTCATAAAAAATTCATGTATTTCATAAAAATCACAAAAATTCAACCCAACCATTTTTCGACATGTAGAATCCAAAAATGAAGTCCATTTTCCAAAAATAATTTTCTAAATATGATTAATTTAATATTTAATTAAAATCATAATTTATTCTAAAAATTACAGTTTTAAAACATTGTTTTACTTATTCCAAAGCATAGGTATATCGTACTTTCACTTGAATATTTTTTATATACTATCACAGGTAAGGATACTATTCATTATGGTATATTAGTATTCATAACGTTATGTTACTATTCATAAGGGTAGATTACTATTCACCAAAAATTAATTTTTTCTTATTGGACTCTAAATAACTTAATGATTGCAACCGTGTATGTCAGATTTTCAAAATTCACATAAAAAAGTGACAAACTTATGTTTTAAGGGTGACATTGCACTTAGTAGTTAATTATGTTTTTATTTCATGTGATTATGAAAGATTTATAAGAAAGTAATTTTCATTGAAAAATATTGGGTCCTTACATTCTTCCCCCCTTTAGAAATTTCACCCTCAAAATTTCATTTTACAAACTAGGCCAGAAATAGGTGGGGATAATTTTCCTTCATTACTTCCTTCCATTCCCATGTTTCCTCTTTGTACTTATGGTTTCACCATAGTACCTTGACTAGATGAGTAGTATTGTTGCGTAGAACTTTGTCTCTACGATCTAAGATTTTCATTGGCAGGTCCTCATAGTAAAGATAATCCTCCAACTGTACCACCTCTGAAGAGAGTACATGTGAAGGGTCTGGTATGTACTTCCTTAAAAGGGATACATGAAATAAATCATGTACTTTCGACATGGTAGTTGTAAGTTCCGGTCGATATGCTACAACTCCGACTCATCAAGGATCTCAAAGGGGCCGATATACCTAGGACTTAGCTTTATTTTATTCCCAAACCTCATGAACTTCTTCCATGGAGATATGCTTAGAAATAGTATTTCTACAACTTTGAATTCAAGGTCTCTTAGATGGTTATCTACATAACTCTTCTGTCGACTTCAGGCTGCCTTGATATACTGCTGAATGGTTTTTACCTTCTCCACCATTTCATCAACCATTTCAGGTCCTAGCAGCTTACACTCACTGACTTCATCCCAACACGCCAGTGTTCTGCACCTTTTCTTGTAAAGGTCTTTATATGGTTTCATTCAGATGCTCAAGTGGAAACTGTTGTTATAGGAGAATTAAACTTGTGGAAGATATTGGTCCCATCCTCCTTTGAATTTAATAGAACATGCTCTCAACATGCCTTCCAGTGTCTGAATAGTCCGCTCAGATTGACCATTAGTTTGAGTATGATAGGCCACACTAAAGTTCAGTTCAGTGCTTAGAGCATGTTGGAGACTTTTCTAAAACTTCAAGGTGAATTTAGGATCACGGTTGGATACAATATATAGTGGTACTCCATACAGCCTTACCACTTCTTTGATGTAAATCTGTGCAAGTTGATCCAATGAAAAGTCCTCTTGAATCACAATAAAGTGAGCTATCTTTGTAAGATGATCCACAATGACCCATTTAGCATTGTTTCCTCTATATGTCCTTGTAAGTCCAGTGAAAAAGTCCATGGTAATGTTCTCCCACTTCCATGTTGGTATGGTTTGTGGTTACATCATCCCCTTAGACTTTTTCTCCTCAGCCTTCGCTTGTTGACATACCAGGCACTTTGATGTATATTCAGCAGTCTCCCTTTTTATATTGTCCCACCAAACGTTTTCTCAAAGATCTCAAAAAAACTCTGTGCTACCAGGGTGGATTTGGAAATTAGAGCTATAAGAATTATCCAATAGTTCCCTCTTTAGCTCAGTAATAGCGGGAACACAAAGCCACTTCCTGAATTTCAAAATGCCACCTTCATATGTGAAATTAGTCAACTTCTCATCATTTATAACTTTAATTTTCTTTTGAAACTCCTCCTCATCAGCCTGATAACTTTTTATCCTTTCCAGTAAATAAGGTTCGGAAACCATTTGAAAAAGTAGTGATGTATTAACTTCCTTGATAATTCTCATATCCATATTTACTAGATCCATGAATGTAGGATCCCTTTCAACTCTCATCTTGTTCAGAATTCCATGGTTCTTTCTTCTCAAATCATTTTCTACCTTATTTTCCTTCCCTAGTTGGTAATGTATTATGCAATCATAGTATTTGAGTATATCAGACCATCACCTTTGTCTCATGTTGGGTTCTTTCCCTGATAATATATATTTTAAACTCTTATGATCTGTATATATCTCATATTTTTCACCATAGAGGTAATGGATCCAAATCTTCAAAGCAAAGATTACCACTGCTAAATCAAGATCATGAGTTGGATAGTTTTTTTCATGAATTTTTAGCTGCCTAGATTCATAGGCAATCACTCACTCATTCTGTATAAAGACACAACCAAGTTCTTTATTTGATGCATCACTATAGATAACAAACAAATCATTCCTCGATGGTAGGGTTAGGATCAAAGAATTCACTAACCTCAACATCAATTCTTCAAAACATAGTCACTTTCCTTTGTGAATACAAACTTAACTGTTTTTTTGTGTAATCTTGGTCATTGGGTTGGCTAAATAGGCGAAGTTCTGAATGAAACGCCAATAATAACTTGCTAAACCAATAAAACTACGTACCTTAGTTTTGTTTTTTGGAGTAGGCCATTCTTGCACAACCTTTATCTTCGTAGGATCTATAGATATTCCATCTTTAGAGACAATGTGTCCCATAAAGGAAATTTATTGGAGGCAAAAATCACACTTTATAAACTTCCCATATAATGTATTTCTTCTAAGTGTCTTCAGAATAGTGTGCAAGTGATTTTCATGATCTTCATGGATTTTATAGTATACTAAGATATCGTCAATAAAAACCACTAAAAAGTCATCAAGATAATCCTTGAAAAGTATGTTCATTATATCCATGAAGTTATATGGTGCATTAGTTAGTCCAAAAGGCATTACTGTGAACTCATAATGCCCGTACCTGGATCAAAATTCTGTTTTTGGAATGTCTTCCTTCCTCACAAGAAACTGATGATATGCAGATCAAAGATCAATCTTAGAAAAATATTAGGCTTCATGAAGTTGATCAAATAAATCATCAATTCATGGTAGAGGATACTTATTATTTATTTTAATATCATTGATCTCCCTATAGTCAATGCATAATCTCATAGACCCATCTTTCTTCTTAACAAAAAGAACATGGGATCCCCATGGAGAAACACTAGGTTGAATAAATCCTTTATCACTCAATTTATCTAGTTGTTTCTTTAGTTCCACTAACTCTACAATGGCCATTATATAAGGGGTCATTTATATGGGCCTTGAACTAGGAATTAAGTCAATGAAAAACTCAATTTCCCGCTCTGGAGGATGTCCAAATAAATCCTTTGGAAAGAAATCAACATATTCTTGCACAATAGGTATTTCCTCTGTCAGTACATTATTCTCCTCACCCCCATTTATTTCATTACCTTACTCCCCAATAATTTAATTCAGTAGAGCTACTGGGGGTGGATCTATATGAGAATCAAATGGTGAGGTTTTAGCTCTAAATATAAGGGATTCTACACCCTTCTCAAAATTGTAACTTCGTTCTTCTTACAATAGATCTTCACATCATAATTTGATAGCCAATTCATATCTAGAATTATATCATTGTCAACCATTGGTATGATGATAAGGTTATCAACTACTGCATGTTTATGTGTCATGAGGGGGGATAATCAACACACATTTGTTGCATTGATACATCCACCAAGTGTTTTGACTAATGATTACTTTATTAAATCAAATTGGACATATCTAATTTTCTTGGAAAATTGGGAAGATATAAGTGAATGCAACAATCTAGAATCAAATAATGTTTTGCCTAAGTTGGATGAAACAATCAATGTACCTACCACCACTTCATTAGGAACTTAAACCTCCTAAGTTGTGACCGCATACGCTTGGCCTTACTCCCTTGGCCTTCTTTGGGGAACATTTCCCTAATTCTTAGGACATTCATGTGTGTAATGTACCATATCCCTGTAATTTTAGTACGAGACATTGGTAGCTTCTTTATTCCCCTTACAATCTTGAGATATGTGGACTTTTTTTCCACACTTGTAATAGACTCCCATTCCCCTCAGGCAAGTTCCAGGGTGTTTCTTCCCATAATTACTGCATGATGAAAATTCAACTCTTCCCTTCTTACCCATTTCATTATTTCCTTTACTAGAGTTTTCAAGAGCCCCCTTCTTCTCTTTCTTTCCCTTAAAGTCATAATACTTAGAGAATTCATTTTCTATCTTGATAGCACTTGAGACTATATCTTCATATGATAAGAAACTTTAGGAGACTAGATCCCTTCAGAGGAATGATTTTAAACCATTAAAGAATCAATCAATTTTACTCCTTGGATTAAGTATGTAGTCCACAAAATGCCTTTCCAGCCTTTTAAAGTCAGCTTCATACTTGGAAAAATTTTCATTATCCTTTTTCCTCGGATTCAAGAATTTCCTCTCCATATCCGCTCCTTACTCACAAGGAAAATATTTTTCAAAAATATCTCCTTAACATCCCTCCATTACATCTCTTCTATTTCTTTATCCTCCTTCGTGTTTTGGATTAATGTCCACCACTAATTCGAATCTCTCATTAGATGATAAACTGCCATGACAACCTTCTCTCTTTCATTACATCCCAAAGTGAGAAATATCTTCTCAAGGGAACATATCCACTACTCTCCAACAAAAGGGTTTGTAGTCCCATTGAATGGTGGAGGTTGTTGTCTCATAGAGTTATCTAACATAGATCCTCAATGTGGTGGATCCAGATGCTCTATACGGGTAAGGTTATTATTCATAACTTGATTAAGTTGTACCAGTATAGTCAAGAGTTTCTTACCACCAGTCATAGCACCATAGAAAACATCATTATCCTGCATCGGAGGGAAATCCCTACATGGGACACATGTGTTCGTGTGGTTTCCATTCCTTTTACTCAGTGCCATCTCCAGATAATGGAATACACTAGACTAGGATATGAATCATAATGTATAATCTCAACATAACAAAATACTTAGCACAAATTAAAATCCTATGCATGGCTAATCCCATAATCATAAAAATGGTTTCTATGAGGAAAATTTTACATTTAAATCCTTTATAATGGCTTGTAAAGAAAATTTGAATTATCTTAAGCATATACCTTGGGAGTGTTATAACCAAGAGTGTATCAAGGCCCATTATCGTGTACCAGGATACCTCGGGTCAAGCCCAAAACTCCTTGTCAGAGATTTCACTCCTAGGTACATCTGTGCTAGAGCCACCTCTACTTGCTCATATCCAGATAGGGATGTATTGCTTGAAAGATCCACATAATATATTACTTAACAAAATACCATAATGTTCTTGTATATTTATCCTCAAAGACTATCTTAGGGACTCTTCCCTAATCTATATTTTCTAAATCTAGTTTCCATGTTTTCTACTAAACTTTTTTTGATACAAACTGTAAGGACCCAACCCCAGTTGCCCAGGGCCGGTGCCTTATTTGATTACATTGGCATAAAAACACATAATAATAATCCTGAAGTACAGATTAGTTTAGTGTTATTGGAAACATGATACATACTTTAGTTCATCATTACTACTTGACATGAAAAACAACATAGAAACACATTAGAAAACTTCCATAACTCCAAGGTTATTTAGGCAAGTAATTCATAATAAAATTATTCTTGACTTGTGGAAATGAAACATAAGAAAGGGGTGAGATCAAACAATCCATAAGGGTAAGAAATACAGTGGAATATAACACAAACATTAGACATGGTGAATAATTGAAAAACACCTGCCTTTAAAAATAAACTTGAACATAATATGGCAGAAATATGAGCGTAGTAAATATTTCCATAACACAACATAATCATGGGTATTATACTAGTCAAATAACCATGTTAACCATAAATACTATATTCATAATGAGGTAATGCATAACACAAGACAACATATCCATACCATCAAGGCCTCGTGCCAAGACCATAAATAATCATTTTGTCAAGGCCTTGTGCCAAGACCGTAGTTTGTCTCATGAGACCTACCGATGCACCGAGGGGATATAGCGGGCACCAACCAAAACTTACTATGTAAAATTCATTCCTCATATAAATGATGATAAACATAAACAACATATACATTCATATTAAAATTAATATATGAAATGCGATTAACTTTCCTCGAACATTAATAAAAAACACTAACCATTCGGAGTAAATAGGAGAATGGATTTAAGATAGCACATCTACATAAAAAGTAATCATAAACCATTAAATCAAATATTATATATGATAACATGTCATAATAATCCTAATAATAAACAATAATTGACATGTTTGTTGAAATATATGAAGATACTCTTATAAAATCTTCGAGTAAATCTTAAGATAAATACTCATTTTCTTGGAAAAGAAGAGTTCTTTTGAAAAAATATTTGTATAAAACCAAAAGTGAAGTAAGATAGTATTTGTATAATAAAATTAGTGATTTTATAAAGATAATTTTTTCCAGAAACTTATTATAGAGTGCCCTTGAAAATAGGTAAGAATTAGAGAAATTCCCTTGGATCGAGCTTGCATTTCGGAAACAATTTCAAAAGTTTCTTTTAAAATGTGTAAAGATCCATAAAATAAGGAAAGATTATGGTTTTTAAAAATATATATACCCCACACAAATTTTTTTAGGAGTACATAATAATACAAAAAAATTTCATTAAGGTAATAGAAAATAAAAGAAACCCGAATGAAAATGGAAGTTCCGGTGGAAAAACCCTTACCTTAAATCCATACGTGTTCCTCTCTTGAACTTAAGCTCCTAGAATATGAAATTATAATTATTAATAATCTAATTAAGAACCTATTAGACATGTATTAAGTTTATAATAATTCTATTTAGTTTATTTATTCCATTATTGATAAGTTATTATATAGAAGGGTTTCATTTCAGAGTGTTCATTTTCTTTATTTTCATAAACGGTTCACTTGTTCTCAGTTATCATTGTTCATGTGGAATTGATGGAAATATACAGAATTTAATTTTAATATTTATTATCATCCATAAGTTTTAGTGTTCATTTGTATAACTTGGTTACATGGCATGAGGATGAATTATTATATCGAACTTTAATGATAATTGTTTCGGTTAATTTGTGGGTTTTGATTACAATGAACTCATTTTTCTTTAAAGCTTAATACCATTTGTATAAAGGGATTATAGAACCTTAGATAGGGATTATTATGCATATAATAATATGGTTCAACCATAACAATAATGGTTTCATGACCAGAATTTAGAATGATAATAGAAATCGAAATCCCATCATCCTTGAAAGTGGTAAATTGACACATCTCAGATGGTGTTCTTGCTACTTGTATAAAAGAAGGTAATAGGGAGAGATGATGATAACTTATTCCACTATCATGACTAAATTAAAGTACATACAAGTTACTAGATTAATCAAAAAATCTGGATAAGGAGAGGTAATAGAAAAATAGAACAAATGAACTTGAAATGAAAGACCAAGAATTGAAAAGAGGAATTTACCTCTTGAACCTAACTTCCTTGAGAGACTCTTTAAGGGAGAGGTTTTGGTCTTTTTATGAGACCAAGGTTCGTTGGACTTTGTAGAGAAGGTTCGTAAGATATTTGGACCGAATTTGGAGAAGGCACAAGGCTTGAGAGGAATGGAGAGAAGGGGGAGTGAGAGGGGGTTTTCATAGTGGAGGAGAGAGGGTATTTCTTAATATAAAATTCATTAATTTATTATTTCCCGACAAGACAAGGAATACTGAGTCTTTCTTGAACAAGAATAGTAATTTTATCATGTGAGTTCGAACCAAGTGGGCTTACATCACTTGTGATGTCATGAATAGTGTATTTAACTGATATATGGTATTTTACCATATTTTACTATTCATAAAAATTCAAGTATTTTAGAAAAATTTTAAAAATTCAACCCAACCATTTTTCAACGTGTAGAAACAAAAATGTAGTCCATTTTTCAAAAATAATTTTCTAAATATAATTAATTTAATATTTAATTAAAACCAAAATTTATTCTAAAAACAACAGTTTTAAAAAATTCTTTTACTTATTTCAAAGCATAGTTATATCGTACTTTCACTTGAATATTATTTATATACTATCATAGGCAAGGTTACTATTCATTAGGTTATATTTCTATTCATAAGGGTATGTTACGATTTATAAGGGTATGTTACTATTCACCAAAAATTAAGTTTTTCTTAGTGGACTCTAAATAAATCATTGATCGCAACCGTGCATGTCAGATTTTTGAAATTCACATACAGAAGTGAAAAAATTATGTTTTATGGGTCACATAACACTTAGTAGTTAATTATGTTGCGATTTCATGTGATTATGAAATATTTATAAGAAAGTAATTTCCATTTAAAAATATTGGGTCATTACACAATCTAACACCCATTTTTTGGTGAGTTTATCCATCGGAGAAATGGTCTCTTTAGGCATTGGAATCTATTGGTAGTGAATGACTACATGGACTTCCTCCTTGAGGATGTTTCGGGACAACCTCCGATGTATGATATTAACTTCTAGATTTACTTTCAACCCATGAACACACCATTATATTTTGTAGAATATCATATTGACCCTACCAATCTATAGAAAATGAGTGTTTAATTGGAGGACCTTCAAGATAAGGGTTTCATAAGACACAGTGTTTCCCCCATGTGCAGCTCCGGTCTTTTTTGTGAAAGGAAAATGAGATATTGAGACTATGTATTGATTAATGTTTCCTAAAGGAGGTTAAAATAAATAATCTATACAAATTTTTAGTATTTAACACCACTTTTACTAGTTGATAGGTGTCAGTAAGTTCCCAAAGATCAATCTCAGGATTGGAACCCACCAGTTGAGGGTTTGTGGGAAGGTATTCTAAAGACATGATTCTGATATCATTATAGACAATATGATTTCTTGGTGATTCATTTCCATGAAAATAATAACCCCATAGTGTTTATGAATCTAATGAAATAGATCTTCTAGTCTTACTTGGACTAATTTGTGGTTGTTTTCATTGACGAAATACTCATTTACTCAGCGTTAGAGGAGGAACATGAAGAGAACTTAAGGATCTTCATAGACTTACTCTGAGAGTACCAACTTTAGGGTATGATCTTGAAGTGCCTATTTTGGATCCATGAGGTTCACATTTTGGGAAATTTTATCTCTAATCATGGGTTAGTTGTGGTCCAAATAAAGATTGATTCAATACTTTAATGGGATCCACCTAAGAGGGAATTTGAGTTATGAAGTTTTCTTGTCTTGGGTGGATGCTACATGAGGTTTGTGGAAGTTTTATCTAGTATTGAAGTCCCTTTTAACTACCTGATGTATAAAGGGTGTAAATTTATCTTGACTTATTAGTGTCAGAGATCCTTTAAGGAGTTGAGGCTAAGGCTGACCAGTGATCCTATGCTGAAACTACCAAAGGAGGGAATGGAGAACTTAATGTTTTATGATGCCTATAGAGTTGAGATATGTTGCATGCTGATGAAGAGGTTTTCAACGATCATATATATGTTTATGTAGTTGTATGTGACTCATGATTTAGGGTTTGCAGAGGTAGTCTTTTCTATAAAGATATGGAAACACTATCTCTTGGGCTAGAACGTTTTTGTATACTCAAACCACCAGGGATTCAGGTATAAGTTCACTTAGTGAGATATAAACCTAATATAGAAGTGTTGTTTTGGTTTGATATAGGAATATGAATTATTGATATTATATACTCCTAGGAAAGGCTATATGGTGGTAGATTCCCTTTCCAGGAAGTCCCATTCTCACTTGGTGGAGGAAGCATTTGAGTAGTTGGATTATTTGCATCTATCCCAGATAGAGGAGAGAGGTGTAATTTTTATTCATTTTTTAGTGTTGAATCCTCTACTTCTATAATGTATGTGAGATGATCAGTTGGGATACATCTAATTTGAGGTTCTACATGACCAAATATCCATATGTGATACACCAGATATATTTTCTAAAGGAGGGGAGCATGCCATTCTTTTTCAAGTATGTGCATTTATCTAGGTTTCATTGCATGATGACGTGATGAGAGAGTTTCAAACCTCACACTTTTCTAAACATCCCAGTTTGGAAAATACGTAAATGGATTTTTATCAGCAGTTTTTTGGGGCTGGAATGAGGCAAAGAATAGCCGATTTCTTCTCTCGGTGTCTAACATATCAGTAGGTGAAGGCTAAGAACCTGGTTCTCATAGATTTCACATGTATTATTAAGATCTCAAAGTGAAAATGGGATGCTGTATGCATGAAAATTTTGAGGGGGATTCCACAGAAAATAAGATTCCATGATGATATCTAGGTGATCTTTGACTGACTCTCCAAGCCATCACACTTCCTTTACTTCAATAATCAGAGCATGGTGGACAGTCTGGGGCTCTTTTAGATACAAGAGATTATCTAACTTAATGGGGAACCCTCAATGATTATCTTCAACTGTGATTCTTATTTCATATAATGTTTTCAGATTGGCTTACGACATGCCTTCAGAATTTAGTTGAGCATGATTATATCATTTGACCCCCATAAGAACTAGTAGACTGAGTGAAAAATATAAGTGTTGAAGGATATGATGAGGTCTTGCATGTTTAACTTCATAAAGAGTTAGTAGGATCAATTTACCTTGATATAGTTTTCTTGTAATAATAGTTATCACTCTAACATTGATTTGAAACCTTTTCCGGATCTGTATGGGAGACTTTACACGTCACCCTTAGATACGAATGAGATTAGTGAGACATATCTTTTGGTGCGAAAGACAGTGGAGGTGACGAATTTAATGGTTTAGATAATCCATGAACATATGTGAATATGAAATGGAAGACAAAAATATTATACAGATCAATGTCATAAGCCCTAATAGTTTGATTAGGGAGACCATGTATTCTTAAGAGATTCCTGATGAAGAGTATTAAAGTGATTTTTACAAGGGAAAACGACTTCCACAAGGTTTATCTAGTTTTTTGATATCCTAAATAGTGTTGAGGAGGTTTATTATCTCCTAGAATTTCCCCCATTGTTAGATCAAGTGAAATATTTATTCCTTGTGTCATAGATATGGAGATACATTCATGAACCTATGAACATTATTTACTGGGTTGAGTTAGACATTGAGGATAGATCCACCTTCATGGATTAACCATTAGAGATCTAGTATTAGTAGGAGAGGTTCCCATGAGGATTGACCATTCCTTTTTTTGTGTGCTATGGTAGTATGAGGGTGTGTATGAGAGATCCTAGGAGTATGATAGTCAGATTTTGACTTAGTACCCCCACCTTTTTATAGCTTTCACTTTTAAGGGAGAATATACTTGAAGTAAGGGAGAATGTTATGACTCTAATTTTATGTTATTTTTCAAATTAATATTTATATGTATATATTTGAATTATCCTTAGAGTTTATGTGGTGTTTAGGTGTCTCGGGACCCTGAAATTAAAATATTAAAATGTTTTAATGCACGTGCATGAATCATTTCAGTATAAACGGTTTTACCATTATCTGGGACCTCAAATAAAAAATTTGAGACTATGGTTGATTCCAAAACATGGGGTTTATCATAGGTGGTACCTAAGGTTGGTTGGCATCGAACATAATAAGGGGGTGACCGTTGGTGTGTTTGTTTAATTAGTATAAATAAATAAATTATTTATTGAAATTTAAGTTACCTAAATATATTCATATATAAATAGATAATTATAAGAAATTATTGGATTTAGACATATACCATTGGGTGGATTTGATAGGAGGAAAGAAAACATTCTTCATTGGTGGATTGGGATCATAGAGCGAAGATCGATTGGATCGAGGTGGATCGAGAGGTAGCAAACGTAGTGGTTCATCTCCATCGTAGGTGAACATGTTTTTCACCAATTATCAATCCTAAATATAGGTATAGAATGTTATTTATTTTATTTCATCCCTTTTTATTTAAAAAATCATATATTTATTTATCTACTTGGATTTCTAAAATTTTCCAATTTTCACATACTTCCTATGAAACATTTTATATTATTGATATGATGATTCATTATTTCACATTGCTATCGCCAATAGATACCTAAATTTTATGATCTTTGTATATTATAGTTTTGTTGATGATATATTCAATTTATTTATGTGCTTAAGCCCCCACCATAATTTGCGTTCTTCACTATTGTCCCTTGGGGTTGCAATTTAGAATTTTCTTGAATGTTCGAGTATGATCAAACCCATGGTTTCATGGAAGTTGCATAAAGGATGTGTGGGATAGAAATTTGTGGAAGGGGAAGGATGGATTGTAGTTTATGGATGATGAATATATGGATTTGGGATCTGGACTGGCGATAATAGCGGAATAGTGTGAGATATTGATCCATTCATGGTTCGTGTGGTCGAAATTCATCCACCAGTGATGGATTGAGTGCAGAAAACCCTAGATCTAAGAACCTAGCATGAATTATGATGGAAATGGTGGTGAAGGAAACATTAGAAAAGTTCATAGTGTTTTTCTGGGTTTCAATGAAAAACCTGACTATATGGAGTATAGTAAAAGAACAAACACCATGTAGTCCTTCTTCTGTGGTAGAGTAGGTTTTGGGTGGTGATAAAGATCACACACCATATATGACTCCATATATGCCATCCAACACTTTTCTAGAGGCCTGGTGTTTACTATAGGAGTACATGGTCATGTGAATGAGTAGGAAAATCGTCATGAACATGAGTACATAGAGAAAACCTAGTACTTAGAAATGAAAAGGTACACATGCATGTCCTAAAGTACATGGGCACAAGTAGATGTACATGAGTTTGAGCTGATACACATGGGAGAAACTGAGAGAACATGAGAGGACCCAAGGTGATCAAGAAATGTCATGTAGTACCCATACATACTATGTAGTTCTAAATGGATAACCAATCTTTATAAAAGTGAGGACATGTCTAGGTGTTCAGGCGAGGTCACACGTCGTATGACCCTAGGTGCCCAATGTGTACTTTTCTTAGGAGTTTTCACCATGCGTACCTCTTTATTTTAGACAAAATGATGGCCTATGAGTAACATATCCTAATAAATTTTATATGTATGACATTATTATAGAATTAATATAGGATTTTTTGAGATATGATGTGTGGTCTTGAGAGTGTGATGCTTCTTAAGAAGATTCTTGAATCATAATGGTGTTCAAGAAAGATCATCAGAGAGATGCTAGGTTTAGTTACCCCCTATCATATCAGGGTTTATGTCTACTATATATATTTACCTTCTGAGTGGAACCCTCTAATTCACTAGGTCTTGTGTTCTCTATATATTTAGTAGCACCCCACTATTTCATTAGTTCCCGAGTCCTATATCTATATAAAATTACCCCTATCATACCATGGCGTTGGTTATCTATCTACTGAGTGGAAGCCTCTTGTCACACCAAGGCACAAGTCCTATATATACTTAGTGGAACCCCCTATCACACCTGGGTGTGGCTCATCAATATATTGGGTTTTAACCTCTATTACACTAGGTTATGGGTCCCTTATTGGAGATTATGCCCCATTAGGTTGGGAGTAGTGGCAAGGTGTAGGTCCACCACATTGATTTCCTGGGTAGACACATGAGATGCTGGGTATCGGAGAATGAACTTTGGAGCTATAAGAATACTAATAATCTTAAGCTAGGCTATGGAGATTGATATCCCCATTCCCTATAATTTATTTTTCTTATGAATATATATATACACACACAAAAATTATCATAATGGGTTTAATTTCCGTCTGGATTTGAGTTGATCTTAGTTTTATAGCATCTCTCTATTCCTCCCTTTTTGGGTTTTAGTGCATCATAATGGGTATGTATATACTCACACCTATATGGGATTTTACCACAAATTTCATGACTTATTTAGATGAAAGGTGGTTAGGTGGTGAAATCAATATAGAATATTAGTACTTGGGTGCGTTGGCCACATTTGGTGGTCATACTTGGAGATCAGGAGTCATGATCTCTCACTTTACTTTTATTTGAGTTGTTTTCAGGTTGATACTTCATCTCTCATTGGGCATGTATAGTTACCCTTTACAGTTTGGAATAATTTTTCAAAGTCTTATGTATTCCCTAGAGTTTTTTTAATGCACGATTTTACTATAGTTGTTTTGGTATTTATTATATTTATCTACACTATTGCATGGAGATAGTTGAGTGTTCGTACAAGTACATTAGGAAAAGTCCTCCGATTTCATTTATGACTTCTTGGTGATTTCACCCCCTAAAACTATTAGAGGCGGGGTTAGGGTTTTCACACCCATCCTTCCACCAGTTAGGCAGGACCTAGTGGTATGAGCCTTGAAACTACATATATTTCAAAAGAACATTAAATGAAAGTTAAATAATATGACTATTATATCATTTAGAGCTACAACTTAAGGAATAGTCTTAGTAGATGTATATTATAAAAACTAATTTAATAAAGTTTATTTCAATTAATGTGTGTATCATATGTAGTTTCTAATAAAGAATCCCTCACTATGGTTTTATTTATTCTTACATATCCGAGTATTTTCAAAGTCATTCTCATATAATTCATATTATTTTTGGTTTATTCTTATGTAATATTGATATTATTCTTACACATGTTGTTTGATATTATTCTTATATAACACTTGTGAATTTGGTTTATGATATTAGTTTATTATTATATAGTATGTAAAGACCTTAAACCT
Source organism: Viscum album (assembly GCA_963277665.1). Lineage (NCBI taxonomy): Eukaryota > Viridiplantae > Streptophyta > Magnoliopsida > Santalales > Viscaceae > Viscum > Viscum album. Next base: position 1,119,577,580 of record OY728156.1, read on the forward strand.
AGTATCCCTGAGTCAGTGGTTAATTTTTTACATTGGTACTAGTTTTATGTGATCTCATCCAAAAGGATATAATATTTTAGTAGTCTAGGTAAACTAGATATATAAATTACACCCATAATACATTGGAAATATAAAAACATAGCATAAGAAACATTCTTGCATCATCGATATCTTTCAAAATATCCTTCTTCGTATCCCAGAGAAAGGGGAAAAATAATGGTGTGATATAATGCTCAGTAAGGGTTACATATAATGGAATCTATCATGAGTAAATAAGATATAATCAATATGAAAATGTAAATAACTAGAAACACATTCCATTTATTCAATAACTATAACATGAAGAATAATATGACATGAGTAAATTGAGATCAAATGATTCAATGTAAATAATCACATTATCTTGGAACATATCCATGGATATTATTCAAAATAATCACATGTATATCAATATATGATTTCATAATAATGAAATTAATAATTTTGGAAATCTAAAACTTACCATCGATGCATTATTCTAAGGAATTTTAATCTATGAGTAGGTATACACCAAAAAACCCATTTAATAAGGCTAGGATACTAGTATGTCTCATGAGACCTACTGATTCATCAATGGGATATATAATTCTATGATCCACTCATCACTTAATAAGTCCAATTCACTCCCCAAGTGAATAAAAATTACAACTTAATTCACATATATTATTCTAAAATTATTTGTATAAGAAGAATTGAAATATAGAATGTCAATACTTTCCCCATTCAAACTATTCATAAACTATCCATAAAAATAATAAGTATGGTATCATTGTAATATATCCCCAATGGATAATAGAAGGGTAGTCATTGTTTATGAATAGAAATACTATAAAAATATAATTAAAAACATTCTTGGTAAAATACCATTTTGACAATGAAATCCACTTTTTAAAACTAAATAGTTCTAGAATTTTAGGAAAAATATTTTCTTTGAAAATAACCATGAAAACTTGTATAGGAAGCTTCAAATAATTGAGTGGTAATGACGACAAGAAATTATTTTTATATTGAATAAGTTAAAAAACATTTCTTTTACACTTATAAAAAAATTAAAAATTAATTATTTTAGAAAATGACACAAATATTACTATTAAACTATTTTATAAAAGTCAAACATGGGTAAATGTGTATTCAATTTTTTTTGTAGAATAGTAAAAATTCTATTTAAAACATTTTAATGAAAACATTTATAATTAAGAAAAATATTCTCGACTAAGAAGAAAAAAATTTGATTTTTCTTAAAAACAAGATTTTAGTATATTAAGTACTTAAAAAGTGGTGAATAAAAGGAAAAATTGTTATTTCTAGAAATAAACATAGTTTAATAAAATATATTGGTTTTAATATAGAAATATCAAATAATTCCCCTAAATAATACTTTAACATAAATAATATCGAATAATTATGATATTATGAAATAAAACATTACAAATTCTGTAAATTTTGAATCATAACACCAATAAAAGAAATAAAATCAAATGAAACATTAAATACCATGAATATAAATAGATTCATGATATAAATTATCAAATGTGCAGTAGATACACCTCATAGAAGAATATATGTGTATAACATAACATATATTCCAAAGAGGGAAATTATATATGAAGAACACTTATAATGATCATAATGTTGAAGATAGATTTAATAAATGAAGTGATTATGTGTAACAAATGTAAATCTTAAAAAAAGTGTAAATAAAATATAAATCAAATAATTTACACTTCTCATATAATATTGACATAATATAATCAATCGATAAGTGACGTAACCTAATGAATGAAAATTGAGTTTTGAAACACTTAGCCCTTGGTAAATTTCAAGTTAAATCCACCTAGATGAAATAATTTTAATTTAAACTTAAAATACCATTAATTATGAATCTTTCATGATATAATATGTAAAATAGAAAACATATACAGTATATAAAATAAATTATGTGTATAAAATTAAAATATTCCTCAATGAAATAAATTTGATATGAAAACCATTAACATAGGTCCAAATCATCACATAAGTTCTTTATTTTTTTGAATATTTTTTTAATTATTTACATTATTAATTTTCCATATTTATTTTATATTATCTAATACCTTGTTATATTTATTTACTTAATCAATTAAGTTCACATACAATGTTTTGACGGTATATGGTTTATCTGTCCAAAATGAGTTTGGTAGGTTGACTATGGTAAATGAGGTCATTATCATATCCTCCTTAGAATAATAATAATGAAATAATTATCATTTTTATACATTTATTATGATTTTAAAACTAACCCTGAGTTTTGGTTATAAAAAATGAACTACATTACAGTTTTGGAGGTGGTAATCTATATGTACACATGTGTAACATTTCTATTTTTTTAATGATCATGATGGAGATAAGGGTTGTTTTATTTTATATTTATACAATGATCATTATATAATAAATTACATATTATTTATTTATATAAACTCATATCTATATATATAATCCATGCTATGTGGTGATGGAAAACGGATCACATTGTTTCGTTGAGGTAGTAGTCCACACGTACACACGAACAATGTTATAATTTTTGAATGGATGTAAAGGCAGGAATGTAGATGATATATTATCTTTTCATAATTATTAATATTTCATGAATATCATATATAAACATTAAATCTATAATTATAACCTACTATGAGAGGTGGCGATGGAAAGTGAATTACATCAGTTTGCGAGGTGATAGTCTTCCATACACATGAATGACAATTTTGTTTTCCATATGGTGGAAGAGGTGATGAACATAGTGTATTTCATTAAAATAATAGTATCTTAGTTTATATATTATATTGCTTTTATTATTTTGGCATGTATAAAGAATATATGAACGAGGTGAAAGAATAAATAAAACTATCTTACCCAAAATAAGACCTCAATAATGTGGAAAGGGATGCTTGGAATAAAATTTGGATGGTATTGGATGAGCCAAAAGGGTTTTTAAGTGTGAAGATAATAGGAGAAGAGGTTCTGTTTTCTAAGGGTGGGGTGGGGAACTCTTGGAATTTCTTAAAGTATTAAATCAATATAAATTAATTTTCATATTTAAATGGCTCAAACCTTATATAATTAGAATATAGGATGATTATGGGTCAAAATTATATTATAATATTAAGTTTTAACAAGTTTATATTAGGTTTTTACCCTTACCTATTTAATTTTAACCTGCATTAACCATTTTTGACAATTACCACGATAAAAATGGTTTTACTATTTAGGGATCTATATAGTTAATATAAGAGGAAAATTGGCCCATAAAGAGACTATGGTTAATATTTTTAACTATATACTAATCCATTGTCCTAATATAGGGTTTTTAGGAATTTTAAATAATTTTATAAAATATTATTTATTATAGACTATCATTTATGTCATTTTGGGAACAATTCATTTTAGCCCACTTTGAAAACATCATGAAAAAAATTAATTAGAATACAATCCTTTAAAACATCACTAAAATGTTATATTTATTTAAAAAATTCTTGGAACAATATAATTCATTCATATTGTATTAATTTTAATATTTTTATAAACCATTTATTTTATTTTTTAATTAATTGTATAAATATCCTGTCCTTGTTCTATAAGTATTTAAGGTAATTATTTCATCACTAAAAATTATAAATAAATTACCAAGATAAAAAAATAATTTATATTTAAAATAAACCATATATAATTGAACATAGTCTCAGTTTATCCTTATGTCAAAAATATAGAGATGATAAAAAGAAGAATGATATTTTTGACTTTTCTTTACATTAAATAACATAAATGTCAAAATTAGAGAAACATGGGTCCATGTTGTAATATTTTCGAAACTTGGATGGAAATGGATGAACAAAACTCATAAAATAAGATAAATTAAAACTTTGGGGTCATTTTCTAGTCATTATCATATTATTTTTAAACTTAATTACCCGATTTACTCTTACCATAGTGAAAATTATTTACTATGGTTACTATTGATAATGAAAAAAAATAAAAGGGACCTATTTAAAAATTTATCCCTAGTGACTCAATATATTGAATCCATTTTTCAAGATTCAATTTCTATAAGTGGTATAAATTTATTTAAGGTTAAATTGAAAAATGATTTTTTAAGTATAAAAATGTTTTTATACCAAATTCAAGTATAATATTCATTTAGAAGACTGTAATTATATCATTTTTAATAAAAATAACCGAATAATATTTTAAAAATAATCCCAAATATAATATTACTTTCTGAATACTTTAAAAGAAAATAATTTGTTCAATTAAAATCAATATTTTTAACTTTTCATTGAAAAATCAAAATTTTCAAAAAGATCTCAAAATTTTAATATTTTCTAATTTTGATATTATGATTTCAAAAATGATATCCTTTTTATAAAATAAAATTTCTATAGGTTCTTGAAATTAATTATATTATTTTCTAAAAAAAACGATAAAAACTGTTTTTGAAGAAAATGTATTTTTTGATGAATAAAATGAATTTAATACAAATTGAATGATTATCTAAAAATTATTTATTAATACATTTATCTTGAGTAGAAAATTTATATATATTTAATAAATTATTTAATCATATTCATAACATCAAATTTAAAATCTTGGTTATAATGATCACATTTGAATGATAATATTTCATGGTTCATTTAGGCTCGGTGATGCATGTTGTAAACACTATTGAATATAGTATTTAAAACAAAATTATTCCCATTTAAAAAATAATGACCTTGAAAATTTAACTTTATCTTGGTAATAAAATATTTGACATCTAAAAATAACTTTACTGAAATCCTATATATTATAAATGGTTAAAAAAAATTCCTTATGAAATGAGTGAAAGTTAAATAAGAGGGTCATCTGGAATAACACATAAATATGTTTAAAAATAGGATACCATTAGTGGGAGGTGAAAATATAGACATAGAAGAAAAGTAAATTAACAAATAATGATGTATAGTTATAGAGATCATTGATCATAATAAATTGAATAATCATGAGAAAATTAACAACCATAAAACCTCAAACCAAAGAGGTGTCAAAAAGAAAAATGACTTATAAAAAATGATGTTAATATGATAACATTTTTATTTCAAGATCCTTTTTATAGAGTTGAGGAATTAATTTACCATATATAATATGAAATTAAGGAACTGTACCTACTTGGAAAGTATAATTTCACCCTTTAATCTGTTTCCACCTAAATCCCCCATTTTTCTCCAAACAATGAGTATTCTAGATGACTTTCTGATTCCCAAACCACTAAAATCAACTTCTAATGGATCACATAATAAAAAAAAGGATAATAATCTATTTCTCCTATCTTTAGGAATTAAAAAAAAGTAAAAGTGTTAACATAAGATAAGATAATTCCACAAAATAATAAATTTATACATTAACAAAAAGTAAAATTGTTAGCACAAGATAAGATAATTCCACAAAACAATAAAACTTCATATGAATTAATAAAATATTAATATTCAATGCCTCCACAATAAAACATAAAGTTAAAATTAGATCATTTGATAAATAACTAACCCTAAAAATATTTAAAATATCCGCAACCACATTTGAAAGAAAAAAAATTAGAAATATTTTATCATATATTATTATGAGATTAATTTAACATTGATCTCCTTTCAAAATTAGTCACTCATAAATTCATATAAACAAAAATTTATATACCCTAATAATATAATTTCAAAAATATTCTAACCATTTCAATGATTTAGAATAATCTTGATAAATATAAATTAAAATCATATATGCTTCCAAAATGTAATTCAACCTTTATTCCTTAAATAAAATTCCATAATATTATTTTTACCATAATCATGTAATGTTCCCAAAAATTATAGTGACATTATTATGAAATAATATTAATCACTTTATTATTAAATCACTTTTCAATCATATAGTTTTTTATGAAAAGATGTTTGTTTCCAAAATCAAATTAATTGTTATCTTCCAAATATTTCAAGTAAACAAATTCTTAAATTAACCAAAAAATTACATAGGATAATGATTGGTGTTTCACACTTATCACCCTTTAGTTGTGGTTTTAAGCCTGGAACCCTTTATAGATGTGATAGGTTATCACCAAACCTATGGATTATCATTTTTTTAAAACCACATAATTCTTATAACATTCCTAAAAAACATGATGAACACCTCAAAAATTACTTTAATTATAAAATCAATTTTTAACCAATAAGTATTTCTATAAAACATTTTTATATAATATCTATTTGACTGTTGTTACCTTAACATCATTTCTCACATTTAAGCTAAAGGTTATCAATAACTTTAAAATTAGTTATGAAAAATATAAAATCAAAATTCTGCAAGCAACCTTTTCACTAAAACTTATACTAAACCAATGGGTGGTTTTACCAAAAATATATTCCAAAATATCCTTAATAATAATAAAATTACATCACATAAAACCTTAAAAGTGGTATTTATTCCTTGAAATTTAAGATCAAACTTAGACTTATTAACCAAATACACTTTAGGTTTATCCAATATCACTACAGGATATTATAGGTTTCCATAGGTTATATTCTCCCATTAATTATAATGGTTTGTAAATAGAATGTGGGATAACCAAATAATATCCACCAATAGTGTCAAACTAGGTGCATTATAGGGGCACAATCACCATCCACTAGAATGATGGTTGAGATATACTTGAACAAACATCTTAGGGTTATTACCCTTAGATGCATCTATTACATAACCACCATCACTTATATCATGCCAAAGAGATGATTTTCCTGGAAAAGCACATAATCTCTAAGTTACCAAAAATTTAGTACGTTATCATATTTTTAAAATTATACACAAATTTAGTCATAAGGATATGTTCCCTAATCTATGTTTTTTTAATATCTAGTTACCAAAAAATTAGTATGTTATCCTATATTTATATTCTCAGTAATAGTTATGTAGTGGAAGCTATCATGAGTAAATATATCATAATAAATATGGGAAATTAAATAACTAAAAACAATCCATTTAAACAATAACTAGGTCACAAAGAAGAACAAGGAAGGAGAAAATTAAGATCAAATGATTCCATAGAAATAATCACATGAGCTTGAAACTTATCCACGGTCAGTATTCTAAATAATCACATAGAAAAAAAATAAATGATTTCATAATTATGGAATACATAATGATGGACATCTAAAACTAACCGTTAAGACCTTGTTCTAAGAAAATTTAAACTATAGGTAGGTATACACCAACAAGCCCATTTGTTAAGGCTATCAAATTGGTTTTTTAATAATACTTACTAATTAATTGAGGGGATATGCTATTCTGGCCCCCAAAGGTCACTTAATAAGTACAATACATTCCTAATATGAATAAACACAAAAACATAATCAATATACCTTATTTAAAAATTCTCCACTTATAAAGAAGTAACAAACAAATTTTTTAATACTTTTCCCAATAAAACTGATCATAAAACAATCAAAGAAAGAATAAAGATGATATAATTACAAAATATTCTTAGTAGTGAATAAAAGGGTTTTAATTTTTGATGAATTGAAAGACCATAAATATGTTATTAAAAAAATACTTGAGGAAAATACCGATCCACATTGAGTGTTCATGACAATGTAAAATTCCATTAATGCCGTAAAAGATAAAAAAAATTTGTTTGCCACTTTTATAAGAAAATTAAAATGTAAATCATTCAGGAAATAATAAGAATATTATTTTTCAATTTTTTTTTAAATTTTAAAATGCGTAAAATTGTATTTAATAAATAATTTAATAATAGTAAAAATATTCTTTACAACATTTTACGGAAAATATTGATATGGAAGAAAAATATTCTTGATCTACTAGAAAAAAAAAGTTGGTTCTCCTTAAAAAATATTTCAACATCATGAGTACATAAAGAGTGTAAAATAAAAAGAAAAATTTTAATTTCTTGAAATAACCATAGAAGAATAAAATTTATTGGTTCTAATAGAGAAAGATAAATAATTCCCCCAGTGGAGACTTTAACATAAATAATCTCGAATAATGATGAGATTATGAAATAGACCCTTAAACTTTGCTAATTTCTGAATCACAACCCTTATAAAATAAATAACATCAAATTAAACTTTGAATACCATTAATATAAATAGAGTCATGATATAACATATTAAATTGGTAGCAGATACACCTCATAAAAGAAGATAGGTGTATAACATAACATATGTCTCAAAGAAGACAATTTGGGACGAACACTTACAATGATCATAACGTTGAAGTGATAATTATACGATGAAGTGATTATGTATAAAAAATATAAATCCATGTGTAAATACAACAGAAATAAAAAAATTGACATTTCACACATAATCTTGAAATAATGTAATTGTTGAAGAAGTGATATATCCTATTGAAAGAAAATTGAGTTATGAAACACTTACCACTTGGTGAAATTAATTTCAAATACCCTGGATAAAATAAATCAAATTAGTATTTAAAATACCATTAAATATGAAGGATTAATTATATAAATTTTAATAGAGGTGATATATACACCATATGAAAGAAATTATGTTCATAAAATTAAAATATCCTACAACAAAAGGAAATTTAGTTCAAATCCATTACTTTTGGTTTGAATCATCACACACATTATTTATATTTATGATGAATAAACTCATGTGAATTATTTACATGATTATAAACCATTTTAATTTATTAAACCTTTTATTTTATTTTTTATTGTGTTATATTTAATTAATTAATTTATTGAGTCCATGTTAGAAATTTCGATTATATTCGGTTAATATGACCAAAATTAATTTGGTGGTTTGAATATGGTAAAATAGATCAATATTCCATAATATAAAAAGAAATAATCTTGAAATAATAATTATTTTTATTCATCAATTACAATTTTAAAACCCATCATGAAATATGTTATCATAGAGACAGTAAGCCGTACGTACGCGTGATTAAAATTTCAATTTTTTAATGATCCTGATCAAAAGAAGGCATGTATTATTTTAACTTTCCAAAATGAATATTATATCATAAATAACATATTATTTCTTTAAATAAAGTTTTATATATCTTCCATGTGATGTGGTGATGTTAAACTAATCACATCTCTTCGTGGAGGTTGAAGTCCACACGTATGCACGAATGACATTATAATTTTTCAATGGATTGAAAGTTAATAATATAGATTATATATATTTTTTAGAATGAAAAATATCTCATTAATATCATATATAAATATTAAACCCATCATTATAACCAGTTGTTATAGGCAGTGATGGAAATAAATTACATCTGTTTTCTAGGTGATAGTCCGTCGTACACACAAACAACGTTTTCATTTCATATTTGATTGAATGGAAGATGTATATTGGGTATTCTATTAATATAAAAACCTATTAGTATATATAATTCACTGGTGTTATTTTTTTTCATGTTTTAAGAATATTTTGATGAGTTATAAGAATACATAAAACTAAAACATTCGATTAAAATCTATATCATTTCTTTAGACAACCACCTTTTCTTTACACCTTAAGCCAAATAAGGTCTATATTATACCCAAAAAAGGCCTCCAGAATATATTAAGGGGTTTTTTATGGTTTTGGGAAGGTATATATGGATCCAATTTTTTTAAGTGTGAATAAAATGGGAGAGATGACTCCCTTTTATTAGTGAGGTAACGTACACTCATGGAATTTCTTAAAGTATCAAATTAATATAAATTAATTTTTATATTCAAGTGGATCCAAACTAATTTAGTTAGAATATTTGATGAGTAATGGTTGAAATTATATCATTAAATAAAATTTGGACAAGTTTATATTTAGTTATTTCCCTTATCACTTTATTTTAACTCGTGTTGACCATTTTTCTCTTAGTTTTAACCCGTGTTAACCCTTTTTAAAAGTTACCATGATAACAATGTTTTTACTATTTAGTGGAAACTATAATTACTATAAATATAAATTAACCCATAAATTGACCATTTTTTACATTTTCAAGAATATAAAAATTACTTGGTTGATGATAGGTATTTTAGGAATTTTAAATAATTTAATAAATTATTATTTATTATAAAATATCACTAATTTAATTTTTGAAACTATTCATTTAATTTGGATTTGAAAACAAAATAACAAAAAATAATTCGAATATTATCCTTCAAAACATAACTAAAATTTTATATTTATCTATTTTTTTGGAACATAATAATTCATTGATATTATATTTCTATCAATATTTATAAATAATTTATTTAATTTTCAATTAATTGTATAAATATTATGTCGGTATTTTGTAAACATTTAAGGTAATTATTTTATCATTAAAAAATATAAATAAATTTCCATAATAAAAATTATCTTTCAAATAACCCTTTTATAACTAAACATAACATCTATTTTTCCCTCTGTACAAAATTTAGAGTCAATAAAGGAAATATATTAATGTTTTGGCTACTACTTACATAAAATAATAAATAAGTCAAAGTCAAAGAAATATGGATCAAAATTTCCATATTTTAGAGCATTTTACGGACATTTATAAACTCCAATAATAAAATAGTATAAAGGAAAGTTTTAGGGTCATTTTGTATCCTTATCATATTGTTTTTAACCATAAATACCTTATTTTCCCTTTCCATGGTGATAATTATTTACTATTGTTACAATTCATAAGGACAAAAAATAAATGGGGCATATTTTAGAAATTATAAACACTTGATTTCAAATACGGAATCTATTTTAAAAGATTAAAATTATAAATGTGGTTGAAATTAATTAAAATTAAATCACAAAATGAAATGAAAAATAATTTTTTTATAAAAGTTCCTTTTTAGTATAAAAATGTTTTCATACCAAATTCGAGTACACAATTCATTACAAAGACTATAATTATATTATTTAAAAAAGGATCTAATTAAAATATAAAACTTATCCATAATAAAATTTTACGTTGTAAATACTTTAAAATAAAATATAGTTTTCAATAAAATTTAGTATCTTTTACCATTTATTGTAAAAAAAACTTTTTAAAACAATTTCGAAATTTAACAATAAAATAATTTTCATATTCTTATTTAAAAATTTTATCATTTTTATCAAATAAAGTTTCTAAAATTTCAAGATATTTATTATAATATTGTCTCAATAAATCAATAAAAACAATTTCTGAAGTTTTTTTAAATAATAAAACGAATTCACTTAAAATTGAGTGATTATTTACTAAGAATTAGTCAATTAATTTATATTAAGTAGAAACTTTATATATATTATTTATAGTAGTTTATCAATTTTATACCTTCTAATTTAATAGCTAAGTTATAATTATCATATTTAAATAATAGTATTTCTTAGTTCATTTAGGATGGGTGTTTCATGTTGTATATGTTATCGAAAATAGTTTTCTTTATAATATCTTGGGTTATTACATAGTTTCATGTAACTATAATGCGGATTTAATTTTTATTAGTTTCAATTGATTATTACTCTTTTTAATTCTCTTATTTTTATTTTTGAAATTCCCAATTGAGGAGAAGTGAGTGGAAAGATATGGGTAGAATATTTGGTAAATAAATTGGAAGGGAGGAATGTTTTAAAGGAATAGAGATGTGTTTTTCTGTTAATTTCTTGAGTGTTGAAAAATTTTCAACCTTAAATTCATATTTAATGGGGAGGAAGTTTTTCCAGGAACATGATTTTTTAATTATTCTATATTTGTTTATCTTGTTTTCATGTTTTGTGATTATCAAATAGTGGGAGTTTGTTGATTCATTTTCTAGAAAAAAATTCTTTCAGGTATCTTTTATTTTGATGTATCCCAACACACACTTTAGTTTACTTGTACATACTTATGGTTTTGTTAGTTTAGTTTTTGTGCATTTTTAACCTTAGAATAAAATGTCTAGATGAGCTGATTCTGAACCATAAAATTTAAAAACATCATGTGGTCATCAACTAGAAGATCAAGGGAAAGATTCCTAGTTTCTTAATAAGTGAAAAATATGCTAAAAATCTACATAGTATACCATTGTTGAGTTTTTTACATAAAATAACTATAAATGTAAAACCACTGATTAATGGAGTAGTTTCAAGAACACCTTCATTTTAGAGCTGTGAACTTCCTCAGTACTATAAAAACCTGACTTGTATGTTCATTTTAGAGTGCTCTTAGAGTTTATGATTGTGAGGAATTCTATAACTACCTTCCCACCAAGTCCCTCTTGGATAGTGTAAGGCTGATCTTTGACAACCACAACTTCCCTTATAATAGTCCAATGGCTAGTGATAAGTTCCAATAAGGAATAACATTAAATGAGAGGCCTTTTACTAGCATACCTGTACACACACACCCTACTATCTCCATGAAATAGTGCAAAGGAATAAAAAATTATAGTAACATATAGAGTAAACCATGCATACAATAAAATTTAGGGAATACATGATATTATGACATAATAAATTAAAAGTGTAAAGGGGGAAAATAAATGGCCAACTATAAAAGAGGTCCCCACTTAAAAAAACTTGAAAACTAAAAAAGTTTAGAGATCCTGGATCCTTCTATCCAAGACCTGACCACCATATGTATTTAATGCACCCATGTATACCTAATATCTTCCAAAGTCACCACTTATCTATTTGTAATCTTCAAAAGACACAAAACGTGTGGGAAAATCCCATGTAGGGATGAATATATACATACTCATTAGGAAGTCCTGAAAATTTAAGGGGGGAGTGATATATAGATACAATAAAAGTATTCATATCAACCTAAAGAAGGAGGGAAAATTAAAGACAATGGATACACGTAAATATATTATCATAAAGAAACACAAATGAGAGGGAAAAAGATCTCCATATCATAGACCATATCAAGTCAATGAGTATACTTGCATCTCCATAAGTCCATCACCGATTACCATCATCAAACACAACCTCACCAGAATATGTGTGGAGGGGGTTTCTCATTGCTACTATAATGTATATGTAAGGGATCCAAAACTCACATGGAGGACCCACACGCCACCAGAGCTTAAAGATTGGGTAGTACCAATCTTACATATAGATGAACCAAACCCAATATAGTATAAAGGATTTTAACTCTTCCTTTGTAAAGAACATGGGGATCCCATTCTATAGTGTAACTAGGGAATACTGAATCTGACATCTCTATGATGATCTCCCCAAGTTATTACCATCATTTAAAATCACTTAAAGATTCCCATGATCGTAACATATCATATCATTTCTCATATGCCATAATGAATTCCAACATCATGTTCTACAATAAAAAACACTCTAAAAGGAAAATCATGGGCCAAAATCTGAGTCCAAATGAATTAAATATGAGAGAAAGAAGTTCTATAGGGAAGAAGATGATGTGTAAGGGGTCCACAGGGTGTAACCATTCACCTCATTGGCCAGTTGTGTTATCCTCTGTACATGGATTGAAATCTATTTGATCATACACAGTGTGTATAAGTTAAAAAATAAATTTCATCTTCTCAAGGATTTCCCATGTATAACTGACTGTGCGCATGCACTTTGGGCCATGCCCATGTACGTGGTCATGTACCCAGTCATGTTTGGGTACTAGCCCATGCCTGTGTACTCCCAGAGTACATGAGGTTTCCTCCCACATGGGGTTCTAGACATGTTATATCTAGGAAATGTCTTGTACAACTAAGTCGGGTCACATGGAATGTGTTTCTGTCCACACAACATGTGATCATTAACTTTTCCATGAAACCCTTGCATTGTAGCCATGGAGATGCACACCATGTTTCCTTTCAGAATCAATGGTGTGTAGTTGATATTTTATCAAAATTAATATAGTTTCTAGATATGTTCTCACCACCATGAATCTCATCTGTTGGGCACCCAAAATTGAAGGAATAATCCTATAACTGCCTTTTCCAAGTCTTTGGTGGGTGAAAAATGAAATTAGGGGATCCATTCAAAGGCACCGCATAACCCATGCATTTACCCTTTTCCATCTCTATTATTGGATCCTAGATCCATGAAGTATAAAAAAAATACATCCAATAAATATTAAAAACACTAATATATTTATCATTCTCCAAACCACCATAAATCCAGAGGTTCAATCATGCTTTAACCCTCCCCAATAATTTCAAACTATGACCTTATGTGATTATGATGAAGAAAACGAGTAATAGGTGGGAGAAATGTACAATAATAAAGGTGAAAACATAATTGGGAAATTTTTATTAGTAAACTATCATAAATTTGGGATATCCATGGTGAATATCATTGAAGAAAATGAATAAATTGAATTAAACAGTCCAATTTCATCTACTGAGATCATACGAAGAGTGTGTGATTGCAGAATCAAAAGAATATAAAATATCAATGCTCAATATTTTAATCAAAAGGGATAAATCCACAATTGATAATACCTAACTTAAAAAATGTTCAATTGTTGGTGAATAATTCTTACACTAATGATGATAAAGAAATGCTGCATTCGTTGCCTCTCAATCCAAATCGATCCTATTATTGTTCATCATCTGATCTTGATCTATCAATGAAGAATGTTCGAGGACCCTCTCAAATATCCTAGGGTTATATATCAAAACCCATATAAATTTCATACCAGGATATTTAAATAGGAAGTTAGGTTTTTGGGTATTAAAATAAATAAATAAATAAATAAATAAATAAATAAATAAATAAATTAATCCCTTAACGTACCCATCAATGGATGCCTCATCGAAACATTCAATACTTAATAACTTTAGGTCATGTTGAGGATAAATCCAATGTTCTAGAATCAACCATGGTCTAATATTTCCAATCCAAGAATCTATTTAGGATTAATTCCACTTTTTTCGAAAAAATATACACCTGTGATATTAACATATTTAATATTTTTATAATATCAATTCTGGGATCAGTGAGCCTTAGAATCTCATGATGTCTCAGTTATTGGCTTTTAAAATATTCATTATTGTATTCCAAAGTCTTACTAGTCAAAAATTGGGTCACTATATCTTCATTATAAAATCTATGATATTTTTAGTTTTAATTGTTTACTTTTGATCCTATGTGATCGATGGGATTACTGATATTAAAATCTATACTAATTAACTTATAATTTAAAGAATTCTGGGGAAAGGAATTTATTGAACCCACTTTGTGTTAGTTTTTTTTCAATAGTTAGTTTTAAATAAGATGATATCAATATGTGATGAATTATAAAAAATTTAAGGAACATGAATTTCCCAATATCATTGATGAGAGTATGGTTAGAGTTCCCAATCAAAGTGTGATTATATGATGATGTGTGTTTGAGAATGAGAAAAGAAAAGACACCTTAGACTTTGGAAGTTGATTGTTGCCATTTTTTATGAAAAAGGAAGCGATTTTATACCATATTAAAAAGAAATGTACTAATATTGGATATTATTATAGTTCTATTAAAATTGGAAGAAAATATCCTGGATAAAGATTCATGGAGTTTAAATACAGATTTGGTTCAAGAAGATCTAAACATGTGGAATTTTAAGTTGAATCCCATGGAGCGTAAATCATGTAGGATTTATTATCTATGTAATAAGTTATGTCAGTTAGCTAGGAAAATCCATAATTGTTATTATTATAAATGATGATGATTATTTTGATAAAAGAAACTTATATTAAGCTGAAAAAGTTGAGTCAATTAATTAAAATATAATTGAAATATTCTATGAAATATTTACATTTTGTATTAATAATTAAAATTATTGAGGTATTAATTGAAAATTTCAAATCATTAAAAGTATTTGATAATTCAAAAATAAGTTATGAGTTTATCTATAATGGTTTTTTTAATTATAAAGTAGTGACATAAATTTGGAAAATAGAACTTTATAAGGTTTTATTTGAATCTTTGTAAGGATCAGAGTGAAACATCATAAGGTTCTTTATAAATAAAAATTTGACTTCATAAGTATAATAACATGACCTATTAAGGTTGAATATTATAATAAGACTGAGAAAACAATAAATAAATGATCATAGTGAGGTCTATTTTTAAACATTATACGTTTTATCATCCATCATAAGGTTTACATCGATGTAGAAAAATAAAAAAGGAAACATTTAATGGTTAATAGTGAAGCTTTATAATGTTTTCATGGAGTATTGTAAGGTTCATTGGAAAAGATCATAAGGTTTAAAATGAGGATCATAAGGTTTATTCAACCATATGAGTTATGTGTTTCCTGAAATTTTGAAAAAGTATTATCCCGAGGATCAAAGTGACCCACTAAATTCTTTAATGATCAATTGGTATTTTCATAAATATCATTTTTAATTAACATAAAATTCATTCTAAAACCTAGGTTGAAGATTTTGGAAATCATTTATATAAGGGTTTTTTATTATAACAAGAGTCATTTCGATGCTCATATTGAAATAATCGACAAAGGAATGAAATTTCTGCTAGAATGGCCTATGTTTCACAAGATTCATTTCTACAAGATTAATTTTACTCTTACGATAAGAAAATTGGGATTGAAATATGTAAAAATTAAAGATTAACATATAATAACATAAGTGTCATTTAATCTTATAAAAAATAACCTGGTGGGAATTGATAAAGGAAAAGAACACGATCTTGGTTTTGTAAGGATCACTTTCAAATATTTTAAATTTGATTCATTAAATTCATAAAGATCACAAGTTAGAAATGTTTTGATGATAACCAAACCATATGATGTATGAAATAATCCTCACCATTTCATACTTCATAATTATGAAGGTGTATTTTTATTAGAGATGAGGTTTAATAGAGTAACCTTAATATTTTGAATATGATAATCATGCCATGAAGCCATGAAAGGGTGATAAAAATTGATTCCTTATTGTATGGTAGATACCATATTGAAAATGTATATTATTCCCTAGAGACATAAAAATATATTAAAAATAATCTAGGGTTTTTGAACATGTATATTTCTCAATCCCCATGGAATATTTTGAAGAATAAATTGATAGATATTAAACAAGTTTGAATGAGGATTAAACTGGATGTTTTTTTGACCAATTTATAAGATAGAATATCATGATAAAATAAGAAAATGATGATTTACATATTTGAATATTGCAATATTCTCATGTTGTTATGAATATTAAAATGCATTGAGAAAGAAACAAAATATGGGGGAGATATTGATATTATTATCGTCCAAAGAAACCCATGCATATAAATATAATAGAAGAAATGATATTACTTCTATAAACTAATCTTGTGTATCAAATAGAATAAAAGTATCGATGTTGATACTATCCAAAATACTATTTATTTTTAAGAGAAGATGGTGACTGAACAATCTATGAGAGATTATATTCCTGTGAGTTGAATAAGAAGACAATGAAGGAAGATTTTGGCCTTTTTTTCTCAGATTATCATTTAGGATGAATGAGTGAGAAGACTAGACTACAATAAAATTTTACCATAAGGTCTAAAAGAGTTTAAGGTTAACCTTTAGATTATTATAATTTTAAGAATAAAACCAGATCCTTATTTTCTAGAATGGACATAGACCTTCACTACTGATCAACATTTAAATTAGTAAAAGATAAATCTTATATTAAAAGCTTGTAAGTTGGATCTTATATTGTACTTGGTTAGCTACATTTAAATGGGTAAAATGATAAACCCTTTCCTGATCTTTTTTTGATAATAAAAGATAAGTAATGTGTGAGTTGGATTACAAACACCATATAATTGGGGCGTATTCATCCATTTTGAAGGTGAACCTCATTATAATTACCTAGTGTCCTTTGTAGTGTGATTTTTATTTATATCACATTAATGAAAATAAAAAGTGTATAGTGGAATAATCCTATGATCCATTCACTAAATAAGTGTAGAGGTAAATAATAGTAATTTTGTTTAATTTTATAATATATTATCAATACCAATTCCACCCCATCTCAGTACATGCTATACCCAAATAGATCTTAAGAAGAGATACCATATCACATAGTTATAACTATTATTATATTATCAGAAATTTGTATGTTTTAATTTTTTCATGTTTTGAGTTTTATCTTTATAGATAATTTATGAAGTATATTTTTAAATAATCCTTTGAGTTTCCTAAAAAACCATGGAAAAGATGTCTACCATGATACTGAAGAACATGAAAAAAGAGATGAAAATAATTTGAGAAAATAATCCTCAAAGAAATAAGAGAACAATGAATCTATACCAATTGAAGTTAATCAAGGTATATTTCATTTTATTATATCATTTTAATATCTATCTCTTGAGAAAACTTGTGATGAGAAGGTTTCTCTATTATGAAAACAGGATGAAAATTTATTTTACCAATGTTTTGTACTTAAAAATGATAGATCTAGCATGGAAGATGAAGATCAATATGTAAAATTTACTACCAAGTAAATAGAAAACAATTCTAACTCAGGTCATTAATAGTATCTAAATGAATAATAGGGGAACATAATCTCTTATAAATATAGTTCACTAGATTATCAAATCATAATTGGGGATGATAATAACTATAAGGATTAAAAAAATTAAAATTTTAAAGTTTTATGGAATTTCCTCTATAATTTTTCCAAATAGATGGTTACTATTAATTATGTTTATGAAAAAATCATTTTTGAGGAGATCTAATACCTTTAATATGAGTGTAAAAGTTTGGATAATCATCTGAAAGAAAAGTTTTAACTTGAGTAAACTTTTCTAAGTATGTTGGATCCCTAACCTCTATTAATATAGAACTTTAAAATAGGTGCTCAAAATTTATTAATGAGTGAATCAATATAATTCAATAGAGAGAATAAGCCATGGAAATTCTTGAATAAAAGTCCCATGAATTAGAAGAAGCTACTGCTCTGAAGTATTCTTAATCAGGTATCACCTCTTGCAGGATCAAGGAGCTTGATATTTAATTGCAATAAAAGAAAAAAAATCGTAAAGATAAATATGAAATGATTATAATGGTTTTTGAACACAATTTATAATCATTATAGGATTATAATAACATCCAATTTTTATATATAACATGTCTTTAATTATATATCATATTAGAAAATATGGAAAATATTCGAGTTTTGTCTTTGAAAAATTTTGAGAGAATAGTTGATGCCAAACCTAATTACAAAGGTGAATTATATTCTAAAATATCTTTCTCTGATAGAAAAATTGATTATATCATCTAATGATCAGTCTCTAGTAATCTCAAAGAAAACGGCACTGTCCATCTTAAAGATTCAACTTTATTCTTGTTCTGGTTTTATGAATAGTGTAAGTTTTAAATAAAAATATATAAAAATAAGTATGATAAAAAATTATGAGTAACACACCACTATTCATTAGAAATATGTGAGTAAGTGTAATATAAGTTTTACCTAAAATAATATAATTCATAGAATGAAAATAAATAATAACAACAAGTAAGAAAATTTGTACATAATATTTTTATATATAAGAAGATTGAGATATGTTGGAAATTGGTTATGATGTAGTAGATTTTGGAATAGGTATACCAATTTTTTTCATAATATGTGAACCATTGTAATAAAAGGAATTAAAAATAAAAAGGGAGGAAGGATGATATTGTGTAAATTATACCGGTGAAAGGGTATAATTTTTCTTTTATAATCAGATTTTGAAATCTTAAATAATATTTGGGGAACCTACACTCAAAGTGATTATTAAAGTAGATCATGTTTTTCCATATAAAAAAGTATATGGAAGAATAATTTGAGATGAAAATACCAGTATAAGAAGGAAATGCTTCATTGGGAAAGAAGTAGAAGAAACCTACTAAACAGAACAATGCCAAGTATTCCAAGAAGAATGTCAAACCAAAAATAAAGAGTATATTATTTTTGGAAGATGAGGACACACCATGTAATTTTGGAAAAAATCCATTGTTTTTATATTTAATGAAATTAAGAAAGATAAAATAAGAAGACTAATATAAGAGAAGAATAAGGTGACTGATTTGGTGAAAATAATTCATGAGACACCTTATGGATGTTTTAACAAATCTGGATATTCTTCTAAAGAATTCCTGATCATTTGTCCACCCTAACTGAAAATATATTGAATGATGTAGGAAGGATTGGGAAAAACTTATAATGTGAAAAAAAAATTCACATGAAGAAGAAATAAAATATCATGATAGGTTTTCATGTTACTATGTACCAAAAAATCACAAATATCTCTTTGTAAGGAGATATTATTCAAAAAACATAATATGGGTAGTTTATTTAAGATTACAAAACAATTTAAGATTCTAATAAAGGTTAATAAAAGATGGATACATGTTCCTTGATGTAAAATCAAAGAAGAATATTCCACACAAAGAAGTAGTTTGAATAAGTAACGATTCCATACTACCCAAAGTAAACACTAATTTTAAAAATAGAACAAAAAGAAAAAAGATAAATATCAATGACGGATAATAAAAGGAAGGGTAAATATGGTTTGATAAGGTGATCTTAACCTTACATCTCTCACTAATTAGTATAGGTGTTCCACCACTTTCTTTTTATATTGAGTTTTATTTTTTTGTTATATTTTTGGGAATTAAAGGTTACACAAGTTTGTAGGGGTAGAACTAATGAAGATAAGAAAGATATCAAAACTAGTAAATAGATTAAATATGTAACTACCTTGGTATTATCTATTTTTTTGGTATCCTAAATATTATCATTTATAAAAGAGATCAACCATGATGAAGTTAAAATAAAATGTATCCTTGAAGGGGATAAAGAAGAATCATTTTTTAATTAAAATTTATACAACATTATTTTTCATTCAAATTGGGAATTTGTGGGAAGTCATTGGAAAAATAATTTATGAGGTATGTATTCATATTCTATCATCCTTGTTTATGATAGAGTAATTTCTTGTGTTACGGGGGAGAATCTGAATAAATCAATGACATAAAGTTAATTTTTTTAGAGAATTTATCGGACAATTTCCAAAGAGAAACCTTCAAATTATTTTTGAATATTTTTATCAAGTTTATTAAGATTAGTGTGGGAATTAATGTTGAAAAAATAAAATGGGAATAATTTACAAAAATTGGTATCATCCTAAAAATGCTTGAATAACTTCTATATAAAGATATATAAAGTACTATCATAATCTTATTTATGTAGATTTTTTTCTTGATTGGACCCTTTTATTATCTACAATGATAATTGATCAAGAAGTATTTGAGTGGGATAATTGACGACACATTAATTTAAGTGAATTGGTACAATCCTCTCTCAAGTTTTTCTCATTCATTTTCAATAAGGGGGATAAAGAAGAATATTAAAAGGAATACATTGAGATGAAATCTTTCTTCAACCTAGTGAATGAGATAAGAAAATAAGAACATATTAAAATAAGTTTTTCAATAGTTTTATTGTGAAAAATACAAAGGGGGAGATTGTTAAACCCAATTTTTGTTTGGTTTCATTTATTATGAATAAGACACTATCAATAAGAATTTTTTTTATGATAAATGAGGATAACTTGGATAAATATTTAAGATCCTAATATCATTTATGAGAATAAGTTTAGAGTTCCCAGTAAAGGTTTTATTATGTAATGAGTTATATTTGAGTGTGAGAAAATATGACACACCTTAGAGTTTATAAGTTTATTAATACTATTTTTTATACAAAAAAGGATGTGAGTTACTACTATAAGAAAAAGGTATATGATACCATTAAATATTTTTTAAGATCCACCCACATATCAAAGAAACATATTAGAGAAGGTTTCTTAGAGTTTTAAGTACATATTTGGTTCAGGTGGATTTAAAAATGGGTATTTTGAAGTTAATACCTATAGAATGAAAAACATGCAAGATTTTTTATCTTGTTGATGAAGTTATGAAAGTAATTTTAAAAGATTAATCCTTTTTATCACTATAAATTAAGATTATTGTTTGGATAAAATTCACTTGGATGAAGTTTGTGAAGTTGAATTAAGGTAGTGGAAACTTATTGAAATATTTTATGGAATATGTACATGATGCATGAATATTTTTAATTAGTAAGGTAATTATTAAAGAATATTTATAAGAATTCCAAATTATTTTATAGTATATGAGAAGCAAGGAAGAAGTTCCGAGTCAATATATAAAGTTTATAAAAATGGTAATTAGATATAAAAATTTGGAAAATGAAAATTCATATGGTTCACATCAAATGTTTATAATAACCATTTTGAATCTCTTTAAGGTTCATTCCAGAGAAATAGGTAACTTTGTAAGGATGATCTTATGAATTTTTAAAGTCATATCTGAGTAAAAGCTTGAGATAATGAAAAATCCATGAACATTATAAGGTTAATTTTTGAAATTTATAAGGTTCACTCACTCTTTTTAAGGTTAAATCAAAAGTATAAAAATAGAATAGTAAAATATGTATGGTAAAATATAAAAACTCAAAAGGTTATATCAGAGTTTTATAAGGTTCGTTGGAAAAGTTGGAAAGGTTTACTCTGGATATCATAAGGTTAATTCAACCTTAAGAAATAAGTATTTATAGATATTTGAAAAGGGAATTACTATAAGGATAAAAGTGACGCATTTATTTCCATAATAATCTATTGGTATTTCCATATGGGTCATTTGGAATTGCCTAAGATTAATTTTGAAATATAAGGTTGTGATTTTGGAAAAGTAATTTCTATAAGATTTTTTTAGCACTATCTTAAGAGTCATTCTGAAGCCCAAAGTGAAAGTATTGGAACATGAATCAAATTTATTTAAGGATGAATTGAGTTATAGAAATAATTTTTATGAGAGTCATTTTTCTCTTATGATATATCATTTAAAAAGAAAACATGACAAAGGAAAGTATTAACTTAGAATACTGGAAGAGTTATTTACTCTTATGTATAACCACTTGGTGAGAATGGATAAAAATAAATAACTAGATATTTTCTTTATAAGGATCATTTATTGGGATCTTAATGGACATTACCAAACTTTATAATGAAAATTAGTTTGAAAAATTCTATTGACACCCAAACTATATGATGTAGGAACTGTTCCTCGCTATTTCAAATGTTAAAAATTATTTACATGGATTGTGGTACAAGTTGAGGACTAAGAGAATAACCTTCATCATATGACGATGATGATCATGTAATTAAGTGTTGAAAATATGAGAATAAGGGATTCCACACAATAAGGTAGATTCCGCATTGTAATGCTGCAGGATTCCATGTAGAAATTGAAAAGAATTAAAAAAATATAGTATATTTTATAGAGTGTTTGAAGATGGAAATATCCCAAGTTCCATGGAAGATTTAGATGAATATATTTTTAAAAGATTAAATAAATTTTAATGAGTTCTAAAGTGGAGTATTTTTTGTAAATTAGAAATTGGGAAGGTCACACTACCATAAATCAAGAAATATTTCAAAATTTAAATACAGATATATTCTATAATTACTTTTAATATAAAAGGTGTGAAGAAATAAGAAAAATAGGGGGATGGATTGGTGCTATTATAAATATAATAGACCCTTGAATTTAAATAGAATATATTAATAGATACTACTTAATTTTCTAATATTATGTATAGAATATCATTGAATTCGTGGAACAACTAATATCCTGGATAATCATTTAGTTGAAAACAAGAAAAAGATCCAACACTGTGCAAGAGAGACAATTCATATGCATTGAAGAACAGAAAAAATAAGGAATATTCTAACCTTGTATTTAATATATTATCATTTAGTCTATAAGAGTAAGAATATAGAACTATGATACACATACATCTTAACATATAAAAGATTTTAAGGTATCCCTTTTCATTTTTGTAGTTTGAGGAAGAAGAATATATAAAAATTTCTATGAGGGATAAGGGCCTTCACTTAAAAAATACTATAATGTATTACAGAAAAAATCTTATATTAAAAGGATTCAAGTAATTTCTTGAATTATACATTATTAGGGCCCAAAATATGGGTCTATGGATAAAACCTTGTCTGGGATTTTGAAGACAAAAATAGAGGACCAATGTGTGAGTGTGATAACAACCACTATACAATAGGGATGTAGTCATTCGTATTTGAAGTGAATATCATTAGAAAAACCTACTTTACATTGTTTTGTTATTTTCTATTCATATCATATGAACACAAACTAGAAGTGTATGGAGAAAAGAGAGTTAAATACATTCCTAAATAAGTACATAGGAAAATATGGGTAGAACTTTTTAATAGGATAATTTGTTATCAACATCAATTAACCCCCTCTATGTATTGTGAATATGCTAATTAATCTTAATAGGATTACAATCAATCATTTTCTTGAAGAGAATATTAGCGATAGAACTTACTACTAACGAAATCTATCAAATAAATCCATGGATATGACTTGTATCTACTGATCATTTAGATCAAGGAAGTTCCAAAGATAACAAACATGGTTCCTTCATATTTGGGTAATAATCCAACCACTTCTCTTGATTAAAATCAACATGTTCCATTAACTAGAGCTGTTATATATTTTGATAAAATATTTTAAATGAATTTAAAAAATTTCATCCAAAACGCCATGTCATTGATTCATTTTGTGTTGTTTGAGTTCTATTTAACTTATTAATCTAGTGGAGTTTTATCTTCTACACATTTTAATTTCTCTTATGCTTTTATATTATTTTTACTTTGATTTATCAAAATCATTTCTTTTTCTTTAGGTGATTATGTATCATTCTCATGATTGAAAAATATTAAAAGTTTTATTAAACATTAATTCACCCCCTCTTGATGATATTATATTTGGGACATGAAGTTTTACCTAGTATTCATAGGTCTAATTTGAGACTTCAGTCATCATATTCATCAAGGGTAGTGATACACTAGGAATAATATGGGGTAGTTTTTTTTTGAATTTCTATAGGTTTTTCGGTATAAATTTTTAAATAATAATTTTTAACAAAAAATATACGTTCTATATTTTAAATACTATTTTTTTAAGTTTTAAAAAAATGTAAATCATTTTTAAAACCATAAAATGTATTTTCTATAATTTTTTCCCTGGTTTATTTTTTATAACAGTTTTTATTTATAATTTCTCTTATTTATAATTTATTTTTTATATGATTTGTTATTTTATGAATATTTAAAAATAAAAAAAATAAGATTTTCAAAGATTCTAATTTCTTATTTTGAAGCAGATTTTTTATTTTTAATAAATGTTTAATTATTCAAAATATATTTCATTTTCGATTAATATTTATATATTTATTACTTTATATATTAATTTGTTATATATAAGGACCCGACCTTAAAAAATAAAGTAATATTGAGTTTATAGGCAAGAATTTAATTGTTTTTTATTTTAGGGATCTTTACAGCTTATAGTTTTAGAGATTCAGGTCATAAATCTTTCAAAATAGACTCATATATTATCAAGTGGACTTTTCCACACAGTATCCATTTTTAAAACAATATAAATTTTTTAAATTGAAACATGTTTTCTTTCCTTGAAATTTTTTATAACATTAAACTTGAATTTTTTGTTTTCCTACTCATCATTAACCCAATAAAAAAGATTTTAAAATGTATGATGACAATAAAAGTCTCAGTAAGGGTTATAAAAGAGTTAAATATTCTAGTCTAATGAAAAACATAAAATCCCATAAAATTTTTACCTTTTTCACATTATTCCTTGAGTGTTTAAAATAAATAATTTACACATGGAAGACACAATTTTTTTCCAAATAAATCATTTAAAACCCATAGAAGGAAAATAGTGACCCTTATAGGTATCTTAGAGGATTATTTTTATAACCCGGGTTCACTTATGTCAGAAATGAGTAGAGCCCTATTAAATCCATAGGAGAAAACTATGGGTAATGGGGTGCACAGTGGAGAAATATGGTTCAGAGAATTAAAAATTTCTTTACTAATCAACTTAAAAACACTAACCCTGCTGATTCGTTTCTCGGTACAGAGGCTGAGGATCTGTCATAAAAAATTTAAGCATGAAAAATGAATTGAAAATTTACCTCGATTGATTTGAATCCGTGTTCGACAAATAATAATTACTAGGTAATGATACTCTATGGTACCAAAGTAAGATCCCTATATAACTTCCACACACACTTATAAATTTTCTAGGAATGTGAATCATATAAATATGGGTGCTAGTATTTATATTTTATGTAGCCTTGGACATCCCAACGATCACTACTACATCAATCCTTTGATCTATAAAAGATAACTCGGATCAGTTTATTAGGTTGAAATATTCTATATATTAGACATGGTTGTGAGGAGATAGATTCACTCAAATTCATTCCTTTAATAGTTCCCCAAATGAGATCTTCATCTCACTTATATAGTGTGGCATAAATTACAGAAATTGGCTCCCTGATCCCCAAATATGTATTTCCCAATAAATAATATTTAAAAGACATATAATCACTAATTAATTGATTTATAAATATCATTAATAATTTAAATCACTTAATTTTAATATAATAAATAGGTTATGTGATAAAATTAAGAAATTAACACAAATAGTTTCTCGAGAAAATATTAAACTATCATTAAAAATTAAAATAATGTTCATTCAATAAAAATTTTACTATGTATTTACATAATATACTATGTATAAATTTAATAAATAAATTCAATACCAATCATTATAAATTATAATAATATTAATTTATCTATTTCATGGTGATAATTCAAATTTGAAAAAACCTATAACCTATGGTGGGGCCCACAATAACCTAAACTCATATTCATAAAAATTAGCTAGACATTTTAATATGCTAAGTGTGTTAAAATCTAGGTACTTATCTCAATATAAGTGAATACTATTAACAAACATGGGGCCTAATTGGAAACCCATCAAGGCCCCTAAGGAGATTAAGAAAATTCCTAGGAAGGAAAACCTTCCTATAAACACATGTAATGTAATATGATCTCTTTGTCTCACGATATCTCATAAAGCGGGATGCACACTTTATATTATTGTGATTTCTTGTTTTAATATTCATTGAACATACTGAATAAAATACATACTTCCACCATTTCTATATATTTAGTTAATTTAAAACCATCTTGATCGACTAGGCCTGAGATGTTACTTCCTTTTGAAAGTGAAAAATTATATCTTTGTTTTTCAATCAATGTGATCTCATCTACTCAAGGTCACCAAGTTTGAAATTCATTTTAATAGGTATCAATGATTATAAGACCCTAGAACCTTATGGTCACACATCATTTATGACCTTTCTACATGATGTTTCTGTAAATTTGGACATATGTTTAAGAACATTATCATAGTATCTTCGGGATCTCATTATAGACTGGGAACTTATATAACCTTTTTATATGAAAAATAATCTCTATAAATTACTATATAAATAGTGGATATATAAATATCGATAGTATTATTTTCATAATAATTTATGGATAACTCATTGCATACATTATACTATAATTGAATTTTTCTGTTCAATTTAGGTATAGAGAGCCCAGTTTTACAACAATTACGCTTGTACTATATCCAAATTGATAAATTTCCTTTACTCTCACATGATAAATTCATGAATATGCTGAGTTGTGGATATAATTTTTGTGCCTACCACATATCCGCTTCATGTTTACTTTTCTATCTACAACTTCACCTCCTTGATTGAGACTCTTTAAGAGATTATATCCATGAGTATATTACTTTTGTACACTTCTAAACCTAAAATCATGGATAATACCTTTAAATTAGGCTTATCATAATTTATATTATGATTCAAATTTATTTACTAGGTGAAACTACATGAATTAGAACTAATCATTACGTATTTTATATTCCTTCTTCAACTACATCCGAATCCATAACACACTTGATATTTATAGATATAATTAATTGTATTATCCTAGGTAAAAATGTACATATATTTTTATTTAAGAGATTTTTTATAGGGTTAGGGGGTTCCAAAATTGGTTTAGTTATTTTTTTATAGGATTTCATATGAAAGGTACTTGCAGGACATATTCACGAAATGAGTATGATCCACGACATGAATCTGTCCCTAGTAAGATGCCACAAAAAGGGTTCAGAGGTTGAAAAAGTATAAAATTTGAAATTTCTTCATTTCATCAAAAACTTTATCACGAAATTTAATATATTGGTGATTTAGTTCTCAGTGTATGTTTATCTCATGGAGCACATGACATGAATCAGGGATTCAAGATGTGAATCCATCATGTCCAATAGTTTTTATTATACTGCGCACCCAATTCTTAATGACCTGAATAATAAAATTTAGGTTCATAAATTAATGACCCTAGAACCTCATAAACTTGTAATTGATTTATTATAACCTTATTTAGGTTCATTCATGGACTTTTTATGGGTTAATAGATTCAATTTCATTGTTTGGGAGTGTTTTCTTCCTTGGTTTTCATGATCAGTTTACTTATATTCATGTTTGGACAAACATGTATGATGAAAATGGTTTTCCAGAATAGAATTTGTATTGTATTAGTGAAAAACCAGAAGATTACATGGTTATAAAATTCATTTGGTTATTGGGATTGAATATGAATCATTATATAAAACTTTAATGACAATTGTTTGGGTTAATTCGCGGTCTTGATCACAATGAAATCATTTTGATTTATAAATTCTTACCATGTCCACAAATGGATTCCATATCATTAAATAATTTATAATACATATATTATAGTCTGGTTTAACCTTAAAAATAGTTTCATGACCTGAATTGAAGATGGTAATAGAAATTGAAAACCCATCATCCTTGAATGTGATAAATTAAAACTTCTCGGATGGTGTTTTCATTTCTAGTATAAAAGAAGAGGAAAGTAGAGATGATGAAGAATTATTAATTTATCATAACAAAATTCTTGTAAATTTAATTTACTGTATTCATCACAAAATTTTGATGAAAGTAGGTGAGGAAAGAAAAAGAAAAGAAATGAACTTGAAATAAAATAAATGAAAAGAGGAATTTACCTCTTGAAGTTATATTCCATGAGAGCCTCTTCAGGGGAGAGGTTTTGGTCTTTTTATGAGACCAAGGGATGATAGATGTGAGGGAGGATCTTGGGAGGATATTTTGAGTAGAATTTAGATAAGTAACAAGTTTTGATAGGAGTGAAGATAAGAGGGAGTGAGGGGGGGGGGGTTATAGTGGAGGAGAGGGGTGATTTTTGAATATCTTATTCATTATTTTATTATTTCCCTCAAGACAACTAATAATACTGATTCATGTGACTAATAATAGTAATAATTGCATGTGATATTAAACAAAGTTCTCTGACATCATCCATGATTCTTGGAATTGTGAATTTAACTACAACTGTATATTTACGGTAAATTACCATATTTTACTATTCATCAATATTTCAAATATTTCAGAAAAATCCCAAAAAATAAACCTAACCGTTTTTTCAATATTTATAATACAAAAATAAAATCCATTTTTTGAAAATAATTTTCTAAATATTATTAATTTAATTTCTAATAAAATCATAATTTCTTCAAAAAATAAATTTTTTAAAACTATAATTAGTTTTATATCACCAAAAAATTTAATCAAGATATCATTATATTATAACCTTAAGAAAATAAAATAATAATGTGATTTACTATTCATAAGGATCATATTACTATTCATAAGGGTATGTTACTATTTACCAAAAATTAAGTTTGTCTTATTAGAATCTAAATATCTTACTGAAGGCAACTGTGTATGTTACTTTTTCAAAATTCAAATCAAAGAGGTAGAAAAATTATGTTTACTGGATAGGTTATAACAAAGTGGTGTTTTTTGGAGACTCAATGTTTCATGCATTTATTTATAAATCCTTGGGGTGTTACTAAGATGGACTAAGTGATTCAGGCAGAGTCTAACCTAGGCTATTTAGAGTTAGGTTAAACCATATAGACTATTGGGTTGGTTGGCCATGATATGAAGGGGCCAACGATCTGGGATAGAAAATGGGTCTTGCTAAATGATGGTAAGTTCCATTAGTGAGGAGAATAATTGGGGCTATCTGGTAGGTCTGGCTAACATGGAGGCCATGCTATGAGATGTTCTAATGACGGGAGGCCAGGTCGAAGGCCGACCGTGCTAGAGGCTCGGCGATGTGGGGGGGGGGGGGGGGGGTAGTGGTGAGGGTAAGGGTTGGATGACATTGTTGGAGGTCACACGATAGGCGGGATTAAAATAGGAGTTTGGGTTGGTCATAGGGGGGTGGGGTGCTGCCTATCCAAAATAAAATCTTCATTTTTTTCTTTCATTTTCCTTTTTCTCAAGCATCCACTACCCTGAAGTTTATATATATATATATATATTACTTCTTCTTGATTTACTTATCCAACATCCCCCACTTCCTTGTTTTCCTTACTAATATATTCTAAATCCTAATACTAGGTTTTTGGAAAAAATGAAATGGGTTTTAATATTTAATGATTTCACACCTATGAGGAAACATTTCTTGACTAAAAAAACCCTATTATACCACCAAATCTAGTTGAAACACTTTAGTTCACTAGAATTTTACCTCCAAAAAATAAAACATACACATACACACAGATAAATATGTTCTTCATTTTTTAACGTTAAAAATAATGGCTTCAATTTTATGGAAATTTTAGGATGGCCGCAACATTGTTGTTCATGATCAGATCAGAACCCAGTTAGGTGAGATGATACCGTGACGACACACTCTACACAAACGTAATGAAAATCAGAATATTCTTTGGATTAAATTATCAAACAATCCCTCTGATACTAATTAATGTTTCTAGGGTGTGTAGTGAAAGTAGATAGACTGGGGAATTAAAAATTCCATCATTGATCAATGTAATTATTTTATCTTTAATGATATAAAACCTAGTACAAATGCATAAGATCTCATATGAAAAATTTAAGAATGAAATATAAATAAAAAAATTAACTTAAAAAAATTGAAGATGCATTCAAAACCACCTATCTCATGTAACCATTTCTTAAAAGAACCAAATAATGACCCCTCTAGATCATTTATGACCTTCAAAAAATTGAAGATGCATTCAAAACCACCTGTCTCATGTAACCATTTATTAAAAGAACCAAATAATGACCCCTCTAGATCATTTATATACTGTGGTATAAAATACCCCGAATAGGTTCCCTGACCCCAAAATATTTATTACCCAATAAATAATATATAAATGACATATTATGATTGATGTAATGAGTCATAAATATCATTTATAATATTTATCAATTACTTGAAATATAATAAATATATTACATTATAGAAGTGATATATTATCTCAACACATCATTCCTAAAAAATATTATACAAATATTGAATATAAGAATAGTATCTATTCATTAAATATTTTCCCATGTATTCACTTAATATATTGTGAATACTTTTAGTAAATAAATTAAATAATTTTTTTATAAACTCTAATAAAATGAATTTATCTATTTCTTGATGATCATTTGAACTGTCACATTGCCCAAAACCGGTGGTGGGTCTAACCAAGTCCTAATGTACTATTCATATGAATATTCCATACTTTTGAATACACTAAGTGTTTGAAACTCTAAGACCATATCTCAATATTAGTGAATACTATTAATAGAATGATAGAAGAGTCTCAAAAATCCATCAAGGCCCCTAAAGAGATAAGTAATAGTGTTGAAGACATAATTCGTCCGCCTATATCTTCTCTTTCACACTGCAAAATCTCAGCTTGATTTGATGCTTACATCGTGAGATATGTCATGAATACTATACTGATTTTATATCTCGGCCAGAATGGTGGGATGGACTTAATGGCTCCATTTGGGCCCCTTGTTCTTAGAGTTGGGCCCTGAAATTTTTATCCACGATTCTTTTGGATAATCACAAAAATATGGTAGAGTTTCATGAAATTTGGGCTTTGGGATTTAGACCAGGAACTCAATCATCATGGCTGGTCCAGTTTCTTCACAAATTCTGTAGGTCATCTTGTGTGGTAAATTTGATCCTTCAAATTGCAGCATTGGCCCATGATCCCTTCTAATGAAATGTTTTATATTGAATTAGGAATCCTAAAAAACACGAACCACACAATTTGGATCAGTAAGGTGAGAGTTATAAATAAAATAGTAAACTGACTCAATTGGACTACTTCTTAAAATGCTCAAAAATTATACTTAATATAATAACATTAATATTTCACACAAATTATGAACATTTCATATAAATTCAGTAAAGAGAGTATATAATAAGCCATGAAAATATTAATAACATCAACTCCCGCACACTTAGTTTTGTGCATGTCCTCATGTGAAACAAATATAAAAACATAACAAAATCATTTTCACTCACCAAAAAATATTAAAATTTTGTTTTCTCCAATCAGGGGAGTTTTAGACTATTTTACTCATCCATTTTGAATTCCACCAAAAGTTGTTACAGAAAAAATGTTCCAAAAATAATTCATTTTTTCATGATCAAATTTATAAGTGGAAAATATGGACACTCAAAACTCACACCCTTCAAGATGATAAAATTTATTTGTGGAGGTTCACTCTTTCACCAACCAAAAGTGAAAATCTAAGAGTTTGAAAGAGATCTCAGCTTCAAATACCTATCCATAGTGAACAAGAATCAAGAGGTCTTTTTAAGGGGGTTTTCTGTGGTTATGGGATGGTAGGAATATAATGTCCAAGAGAGAGAAGAATAGGGTTAAAACACCAACATAGAAAAAGAAATGCACATTTTTTTGAAATAAAACATGGAAAGAAATGAAAACACATATTTACAAGGGAATGATTGTGTGAAGAAAGACACAATAGATTAAGAAAATATAAAGTTAATGAGAAGATAGAATATTTACAAAACACAAAACTTCTTCCAATAAGAATATAATGCAAGTGTTCTTTTTTTCCTTTCCTTTTTTTCTTTGTTTTTTCGAAAGTTGACCTTGAAACAGATCTCACACTCATATCCAAACCCATGATTGATCTCCTCATGACACTAATTGTAATAGTTATAACAAGATCAAAGGTTGAGGAAGAGTGATTTTTGACCTACCCAAGACACAACCCATTTTTTTCTTTTTTTTCTTGATTTTGTTTTCAGCATTTTAGATTTTTTTTGAACACTTGTCAATAACATTTACAAAATTAAATAAAGGAAATTAAATTATATTCCCCAAAACAAACTGAATGACAACCTATACCCCACACTGAAATAAATGCTTGCCCTCAAGCAGATGATAACTTATTGAAAATCAATAATAGGGTACCCAAATAATGAAATCCATTCCCCCCACACTTAAATTTCAAAAAATTATGCAATGAAAATCCATGTGGATATTGGGTGGGAAAAGTTGTTGGGCTTATAATGTGGCTATCAAGGAAAAGGTTTTCATAGGCTCGAAGGGGATTTCAAAATAAGTATTAATGTATGGTTAATGGGAGGCTATTTGGCTATTATAATTCTCATGTGGTTTAGAAAAATGCTTCTATCATATTATGCACACTAAAGTAGGAAATTCAACTCGAAGGTCCACAAACTCAAGACTCACAAATGGGGGTGAAAACACACATTTTGAAAAGATGGCCATAGGTGGACTTGGAATGAAAGAAAATTATGTTCCTTATAGTTTGGGAAAACATTTTCCATATCAAAAATTAAGCATTCAAAATTTGTTGGTTTTGACACAAATATTTTTATCCAAAGTCATAATGAAAATACAAAATTTTTGAGATGAAACCATGTCCTTTGACTCCCCAAAATGGTTGGAAAAAATTAGAAAATTAGAAGGTGAGTAATCATGAATCTTGACTGATTGACTATAATTGACTTAAAAAACTGATAAAGATTTCGGTGAGTTCATTATTAGGTAGTTAATCTGGTGATATCCTTGAGATTTACTTTATATTGCATTAAATTAACACCCATGTCACAAGATGATGTTGATTAGAATTCCTAAGTGTTAAGGATTTAATCCAAGACTTAACTTAACTTAAGGTTATAATATTAATCAGAGATTATTAATGGTGGTGTATTTATGGTTCCAATAATCCATGGAAACTACATGTTAAACAAAACAAGTCATTAATCCCTGACATGTTAAGTCCAACATACACAATATTAATTCAAAGAATATTCGTCGAGAAAAAACTCTCAATCACTTAACATAACTATATTATAACTCACCCCAATGAGGGATTTACTCATCCATTTGGGTGTTTAATAATCTTGTTATAATTATTAGGATTATAAATTAATAAGAGAAGAAAAATAAAGGGATAAGAAAAGAGTGGTACGTCGACACACACACACACACACGAACAATGATGATAATTAAAAACGAAATTTCGATTGAATGAGGAAGCAAAATAAGGGAAGGTGATTCAACCGAATTTAAACTATTTTAAGAACATTAATATTAATCTACATAAGGTGGAGGATAATAAGATATATTTAAGAAGAAACTTGCATTAAAACCGAATTACAAAAGAAAGGACTTACAAAATTACAAAAACGAAGAACACAAAAGTAAGTGAAAACAAATAGAGGAGGAAAGGTCTCTCAAGTGAAAAATTGAGTATGTAAGGTCCTCCCAAGCCTTTTTCAAGTATTTGGTCGTACCAATATGATCTATTCTCTTATGAAATTCCAACCCTCTCAAGGAGAGAAGGGGAGAGTATTTATAGCTCAAGGAGTGGACTGTTTGCATTCCCAATCTGTCCCTCCACTTGCATCACCAATTTGGCTATTCAGACAACCGAATCGTGAGACATAGCCTTCTTCAAAGTTGTATATAACAAAGTTTTCGACCTCTATAAAAATTTGGAGTCATTTGGACCTAAGTAGCCAAAGTTATGGCCGGTTGATTAAACAAACTTAATCTGTCCATTTTAATCCAATCTTTTTTATTTTCAAAATGTGAAAGGGTTTTTGAATAGGAATATGCATTCAAAAACGAATTATTTCTTCAACAAAGTCGGCCGCCTATATCGTCTATGTCACAATAAAAAAATCTCAGCTTGATTTGATTCTTACATCATGAGATATTTCATGAATACTATACTGATTTTATTTCTCGGCTAGAATGGTGGGATGGACTTAAAAGATTCATTTGGGCCCCTTGTTCTTAGAGTTGGGCCATGGAATTTTTATCCCTGATTATTTTGGATAATAAAAAACATATTGTATAGTTTTATGAAATTTGGGGTTCGGGATTTAGACCAGGAACTCAATCATCATGGCTGGTCCAGTTTCTTCACAAATTCTGCAGGTCATCTTGTGTGGTAAATGTGATCCTTAAAATGGAATAATTGGCCCATGATCCCTCCTAATGAAATATTTTATATTGAATTAGGAATCCTAAAAATTAAGAACCACACAATTTGGATCAGTAGGGTGAGAGTTATAAATAAAATAGTAAACTGACTCAATTGGACTACTTCTAAAAATGCTCAAAAATTACACTTAATATTAAAATATTAATATTTCACAAAAATTATGCACATTTCATATAAATTCAGTAAAGGGTGTATATAATAAGTCATGAAAATATTAATAACATCAAATTTCCCACACTTAGTTTTGTGTATGTCCTCATGTGTAACAAATATGAAAACATAACAAAATCATTTTCACTCACCAACAAATATTAAAATTTTGTTTTCTCCAATCAGGGGAGGTTTAGACTATTTCACTCATCCATTTTGAATTACAACACAAGTTGTTACATAAAAAATGTTCCAAAACTAATTCATTTTTTCATTCTCAAATTTAGAAATGGAAAATGTGGACACTCATAACTCACACCCTTCAAGATGATAAAATTTATTTTTGGAGGTTCACTCTTTCACCAACAAAAAGTGGAAATCATAGTGTTTTAAAGAGCTCTCAGCTTCAAATACCTATCCATAGTGAACAAGAATCAAGAGGTATTTTTAAATGGGTTTTATATGGATATGGTATTGTAGGAATATAATGTCCAAGAGAGAGAAGAAGAGGGTTAAAACACCAACATAGAAAAAGCAATGCACATTTTTTTGAAATAAAACATGGAATGAAATGAAAACACATATTTACAAGGGAATGATTGTGTGAATAAAGACACAATATAAGAAGAAAATATAAAGTTAATGATAATATGGAATATTTACAAAACACAAAACTTCTCCCAATAAGAATATAATGCAAGTGTTCTTTTTTTTCTCCTTTGTTTCTATGTTTTTTCAAAAGTTGACCTTGAAAAAGATCTCACACTCATATACCAACCCATGATTGATCTCCTCACGATACTAATTGTAATAGTTATAACAAGATCAAAGGTTGAGGAAGAGTGATTTTTGACCTACCCAAGAGACAACCCATTTTTTTTTATTTTTTTTGATTTTTTTTCATCATTTTAGATTTATTTAGAACACTTGACAATAACATTAGCAAAATTACATAAAGGAAAGTACATTACATTACCCAAAAGAACACTAAATGACAACCTCTACCCCATACTGAAATGGATTATTTCCCTCAAGCAGATGATAACTCATTGAAAATCAATAATAGGGTACCCAAACAATAAAATCCATTCCCCCCACACTTAAATTTCAAAAAATTATGTAATGAAAATCCATGTTGATATTGGGTGGGAAAAGGTATTGGGATTATAATGTGGCTTTCAAGGAAAAGGTTTTCATAGGCTCTAAGAAGATTTAAAAAGGAGGATTAATGTATGGTTAATGTGAGACTATTTGGCTATTATAATTCTCATGTGGTTCAAAAAAATTATTCTATCATATTAATGCACACTAAAGTAGGAAATTCAGCTCGAAGGTCTACAAACTCAAGACTCACAAATGGGGGTGAAAACACCCATTTTGAAAAAAAGGCCATAGGTGGACTTGTAATGAAAGCAAATTATGTTCCTCATGGTTAGGGAAAATCATTTTCTGAATCAAAAATTGAGTAGTCAAAATTTTTTGGTTTTGACACAAAATTCTTTATCCAAATTCATAATGAAAATACAAATTTTTTGAGTTGAAACCATGTCCTCTGACTCCCCAAAATGGTTGGAAAAAATTAGAAAATTAGAAGGTGAGTAATCATGAATCTTGAATGATTGACTATAATTGATTTAACAAACTAATAAATTTTGGGGTGAGTTCATTATTAGGTAGTTAAGCTTGTGATATCCTTGAGCTTTGCTTTATATTGCATTAAATTAACACCCATGTCACAAGATGATGTTGATTAGAATTCCTAAGTGTTAAGGCTTTAATCCAAGCCTTAACTTAACTTAAGGTTATAATCTCAATCAGATATTATTAATGTTGGTGTATTTATGGTTCCAATAATCCATGGAAACCACATGTTAAACAAAACAAGTCATTAATCCATGACATGTTAAGTCCAACATACACAATGTTAATTCAAAGAATATTCATCGAGCAAAAGCTCTCAATCACTTAACATAACTAAATTATAACTCACCCCAATGAGATACTTACTCAGACATTTGGGTGTTTAATAATCTGGTTATAATTATTATGATTATAAATTAAGAAGATAAGAAAAAGAAAGGGATAAGAAAAGAGTGGTATGTCGACACACACATGAACAATGATGATAATTAAAAACGAACTTTAGATTTAATGAGGAAGGAAAATAAAAGAAGTGTATTCAACTGAATTTAAACTATTTTAAGAACATTAATATTAAACTACAGAAGGTGGAGGATAATAAGGGACAATGAAGAAGAAACTTGCATTAAAACCGAATTACAAAATAAAGGACTTACAAAATTACATAAACGAAGAACACAAAAGTAAGTGAAAACAAAGAGAGGATGAAATGTATATCAAGTTAAAACTTGAGTATGGAAGGTCCTCTCAAGACTTTTTCAATGCTTCAGTCATGCTAATATGATCTCATCTCTTTTTAAATTCCAACCCCTCTCAAGGAGAGAAGTGGAGAGTATTTATAGCCCAAGGAGTGGACTGTTTTCATTCCCAATCTGTCCCTCCACTTTCATCGCCAAGTTGGCTATTCAGACAACAGAATAACAAGAAATATACTTCTTCATAGTTGTAGATAATAAAGTTGGATGACCTCTCTCAAAATTTGGAGTCATTTGTATCTTCGTAGCCAATGTTATGTCCAGTGTATTAAACAAATTTAATCTGTCCATTTTAATACAATATTTTTGATATCCAAAATGTGAAAGGTTTTTTGAATAGGAATATTCCTTCAAAACTGAATTATGTCTTCAACAAAGTCATCCGTATATATCTTATCTATCAATCTTAAAACTTTTAGCTTTATTTGGTGCTTACAACATGCGATATTTTATGAATACTATACTAATTTTATTTCTCATCCAGAATGGTGGGCTGGACTTAAAAGCTTCATTTGGGCCCCTTGTTATTAGAGTTTGGTCCTAAAGTTTTTATCCATGATTTTTTTGGATAATAAAAAACATATGGTATAGTTTCATGAAATTTGGGCATCGGGATTTAGGCCAGGAACTCAATCATCATGGCTGGTCCAGTTTCTTCACAAATTCTGTAGGTCATATTGTGTGGTAAATGTGATCCTTCAAATGGAAGAATTGGCCCATGATCCCTCATAATGAAATGTTGTATATTGAATTAGGAATCCTAAAATACAAGAACCACACAATTTGTATCAGTATGGTTAGTGTTATAAATAAATTAGTAAACTGAATCAATTGGACTACTTCTAAAAATGCCCAAAAATTATACTTAATATTAAAACATTAATATTTCACACAAATTATGAACATTTCATATAAATTCAGTAAAGGGAGTATATAGTAAGTCATGAAAATATTAATAACATAAAATAGTCATAGAAAATAAAACCTTTTCTATGAATAGATCCCATGTTATATTATCACTTTTCCTCACAATATCTCATAAAGTATGATGATCAATTTGTGTTATCTTTCTTTAATTATTTATTATTCATTGACCTTGTTGGATGGACTTACCTTCTTATACCATGTCCATATATTTATTGAATTTAATAAAATCCTGATCAATTAGGAATGATATATTACTTCCTTTCATAAGAGAAAAATTATAAATTGATTATATAGTCAATATCATGCCACCAAAGATGAACCCAATGAAATATACCTCACCACTATATAAATTTCATGGTTTTCATCTTTTATAAAAGTACATAATCAAATAGTATACACTGATAATAATATCAATTCAATAAACTGTTACACTTGTTCTAGATTAGATATACCAAATTCACTTGAAACTTATGCTGTTTCTATTGGCAGGTCAGTCCTCATGATCTTATCTACTCAAGATCACTAAGTGTGAACTTTAAAAGAATAAGTTATAATGCTTATAAGCCCCCAACACCTGATGGTCACACATCATCTATATGCTATCATCATGATGTTTTTAGACCACATGACATTCATTTACGGTCATTTTTATTGTATCTTATAGTTCTCATTATATCCTGGGAATGATTATAACTTTTTCTTATGATAAATAATATGTGAAAATTACCTCGTAAATATTAGATATAGAAATAACAACACTATTATGGTGAGAATACATAATTTCTAAATCAATGTATAAATTACATGGTTATTTAAAATTACTATTCAACTTGGGACTAGAGAACCCACTTTTGCAATAAAAACTCATTGGTTAACTACCTCCTTCTTTCCATTGAGGATAAAAAATATTACCCAATGCATTGGAGGGCTATTTCGGGATCACCCATCATATAAGCCATATCGGTCTCACCCATAACCATATATAATTATCAGGTACCATATCATGACAAAATTTGTTTATGATTGAAAATTTTCACCAGAAATATCTTAAAAATATATTTTGAACACATAAGAAAAGTTCTTTCTGTTTTCATATAAAAATATAATGAAATATCACTTTATTTTGGGAACTATTTAAAATAAAAAATTAAAAGAAATATTATGGAAAATATATTTTTTAAAATACTAAAGGAATATTTAAAAAAATTAAAATTCAAGATGGTAGGAAATTCAATTCATCATGTAAAAGTTAAAACAACGTTTCTTTTCACAGCATGGGTAAAAGTAAATCATTCTGAAAACATTGAGGGGATTCCTTTAGAGAAATTAAAAATAAATTCAAAGGTATTTAAAAGTTACATTTTATAGTATTTAATTTTTAAATTATAATATTCTTTAATAGTTTTAATAGACATAGATATGGAGAAAAATTAGAATAACAACTTTAAAACTTTTAAAATAAGGATTTAAAGAAAAATTCATTAACTTAAATACCGTTTAACATCATATATTATTTAAATCTGGAATAATAAAATTATATCAGTTATTTAATTGATTAATATTATTTTCCATTTTTATTCCAGTATTATTATCCCTTTTGTC
Organism: Viscum album; assembly: GCA_963277665.1. Taxonomy (NCBI): domain Eukaryota; kingdom Viridiplantae; phylum Streptophyta; class Magnoliopsida; order Santalales; family Viscaceae; genus Viscum; species Viscum album. The sequence goes on from OY728156.1 coordinate 1,119,618,063, forward strand.
ATGTTTATTTTTATGTTTTATTTAGTTACTTAATCAGTTAAGTTTATGTTATAAGTTTTGAAGATGTTCGGTTTATAATCCAAAAATAAATTTAGTAGGATGAAAGTGGTAAAAGGGGTATTTGTTTCATCAAATATACAATAATAATTATAAAATTATTACTACTTTTTTACATTTAATAGAATTTTATAACCATCCATTAAAGGGATACATGAAAAAAACACATCTATTTATGGAGGTGGCAGTCGATATATACACATGAAATATGTTATCATTTTCAATGGATGGAAAGAGAAGAAAATATATCATAATAGTTAAATTCATCATAATAACCATCATTTTTAGGTGGTGATGAAAAAAACACATCACTTCATGGAGGTGGTAATCCACACGTACACACGAGTGATGTTTTTATTTCAAATAGGACGAAAAAAGAGATGAAAAAGGGTTGTAAAATAATAATAAAAAAATTTAAATATGTTTATGATTCTGATTTTAATTTTTTATATTGGTTAAATATGATTTTAAGGAGGTAGAAGAAGAAATAATCCTGAACTAGGTTGGTTTAGACATATATGTTCTCATTGGATAACCTCTTTAGATTACACCTTAAGCATTCTAGGTTTGGTATTTAAGTGATACTAATACCTCTAGGACATGATGAGGGATTTTAGAGAAAGATTTGGGTAGGTATTGACCAAAATAGGTTACTTGAATGATGTTAGTATGAGAGGATATGGGGGATGAGAGTGCCACTTTATAAGTGATGGGAGGGGAAACCTTGGAATTTATTAAAGTATTAAATTAATATAAATTAATTTCCATGATCAAGTGAAAATAGATATATTTAATATATATGACGAGGATGAGTATAATAATCACATATAATAATTTTTTTACTTGTTTAGGTTAAGTTTTTACACTTAGTTGTTAGTTTCAACCCCCGTTAACTCTTTTTATGATTTCCATGATATAAAATATTTTCACTGTATAGGAGTCATGATAGCTACAATTAATGGAAAATTGAATGATAAGTTGATTATGGTTGATATTCATGACAATATCCCATTAACTATACTAGACTTTTAGAATTTTTAAACCATTAAATAAAATATTATTTAACATAATATACCATTAAAGTCATTTTAGGGACTATTTACATAGTTCGACTTTAATGACATCAATATACTAATGGATTTTGAATATAAATATTTAATACAATAATAATATAATATATTTATCTACAAAATTTATGTAATACAATAATTAATCCAAATTGAATTACATTTAATCTTTTTAAAATCATTTTTTTGATTTTTCTTTTGTATGAACAAACACTATGTCGGTATTGCAAATGCACTTAAATTAATTATTCCACCACTAAAAAATAAAAATAAATTACATTTAAAAAAATTAATTCATATTTCAAATATCCATTTATAAGAAAACATAACCATTTTTTCCCTATGAAAAAATATTAGATATATTAAAGTAGAGTGACATTATATTTTTATTCATTACTTAAAATCATATTAACGTCATTATCAAATAAAATTCTCAATAAATGTCCACATTTAAAAACCATGGATGATTATGGTTGAAAAAAACCTATCCAATAAAATAATTTATAGTGTTATAGATATTTTTAGACTTAATCGCTTAGTTTTAACCCTATTTTACCTGTTTTTACCCATAACTAGTGACAAATATTAACAACAATTACTATTCATAATAACAAAAAATAATGGTCCAATTTACCAAATCTAATATGATTAATTACAAAAATGGAATATATATTTTTAGATTAAATTTATAGAATCTTCAAAACATCAATTTTAATATAAATTCTTAAACACAATGAAAAAGAGTTTTTAGAAAAATGTATTTTAATATAAAAAATGAACGTATATGAAAATCAGATAAAATGATGCATTCTTTGTAGATAATTAATTTATTTCTGATTAAATGAGACATATTTTACTAGAAGATAAAATTAAAAACATACTGGACTTTTAGTTTAATTTATTTAATAAAAAATGATAGTTTTACAAATATAGGTATCTTTCATTATTTACTTTAAAATACTTCTTTTGAGAAAAATCCCAAATATCAATTTTAAAATAATTTCAAAAAAATATTATTTCTTACAAATAAAATTTCTAAAAGTGGTAGAAACTATTTATATCATCCTCTTAAAAAATAAATTCAAACCATTTTTGAGGAAAACATATTTCAGGAACATAAAATGAATTTACTAAAAATTGTTTAATTATGCATTTATAAAAAATTTTGTGTTATATAAAAACTTTATACATATTTTTTATAATATTTTTATTTGTATTCATTCCAAATATTTAATAGCTATTTTATAATGATCATATTTAAATATTAGTTTTTTATAGTATATCGTAATTCTCTTAAAGCTTGTTATTTCTTGTTAAACAAGGTATCAAGCATAATATTTTTTTAAACTAAATTTTTAGGGTGTTAAAATATATTTATTGAAAAAGATGATTTATGGTTCGATGGAGTTAGTTTTGTATGAAATAATTTTTTTAGATGCACGAGAGGTCATTTTTTCTTATTAGAACAATAAGTAAATGGTTTCTATTACATTTATCTATTAATATTATTTATTTATATTAATGAATAAATTATTATTTAAATAAAATTATTATTTTTTACCTTTATTAAATGTAATTATTATTTATTGAAATGATAATTTTTAAATTAAATTATTATTTTTAATATATATCATCATCATTAAATAAAATTACTTAAATAACAAAAAATTTGTTTAAAAATAATAATAATAGTTTTTTTAATAATAATAATAATGATAATTACCTAATTTAATAAAAATGTTAATAATAATAATTAATATAATTATTATTAAATGTAATTAATATTTTATATGATCATTTAATATAAATTGTAGTAGTGATGATTTGTTTTAAATCTACTTGTAATTTTTATATTTATTATTATTATGATTAAGTAATTATTTTTATTTAATGATAGTTTTGTCTAATGATAATAATAATAATAATAATAATAATAAGAACAACAACAACCACAACAAATACAACAACAACAACAACAACAACAAAAACAACAATAACAATAATATACATAGATTAGGAAGGGGATTTAAATAAATACAATGAAACACATATATGCACATATAAAGGACTTGGGGGTACATGAACTTGAGTCCTCTCCGATACCCCTCAAGGATGTGTCCAAATCACCCATTCCTTTAAAGGAAAATAAATAAAAAATAAACAAAACTACAAAAATAGAAAAAAAACAACAACGAAAACAACAATAAAAAAACAAAAACAATAATAAAAAAGTGGTAGATATAGATAGTACTCCCTATCAAAATAATAATAATAACAATCAGAATTTTTTTTGGTGATGGGTTAAAGTGACCCATTATCATTACATTAAAATTCTTGTAATTTAGTTTACAAGGATATTATAAAAGGTGGGTATATTAGCCCCCACAACATTTAAAAGGTGAGAAGACATGATGCGCTCACTAAAATGATTGGACCAATAAGAGTCATGAGCATTGACTACCTAATGTTAAATATAATTAGTAACCATATTCACCTCCCTATAGATGTGAGAGACAATTAAAAATTATTACCAATTGTTCTGTGACCTCCCTAAAAATAAAAATAATATTGAGTTGGTAAACAAACTTATATTACATAGAAAATATTTATAAAGAAGATGAGTTAAATTATTACCCAAGGTATAATAATCTTTCACTAACGAGAAATTAAACAAAGGAACAAACAAGGTAAATTTTTTAAAAGACACTCAATGCTATAAAATGAAATTCACTGGTGATATAGTCACCAAAAATCTAAAATTTCATGTTAAAATAAAAATAATTAAATAATGAAATCTAAATCATACCTAGATCAACCATCTATGACTAATTCTTTTCTATGGGTGGTAGTTATTTCAAATATATACACAATCCATTGAGTTTCAATAAGAGTATCATTTAGTTTGGAGAATGGGAGTCAAAAAATTGAATTATTCCTTTGACTCAGGTAATAAAAATTTTTATTAGAAAAAACTAACGCCAAAATTCATTATTTCCCATTTTCCCATTATAAAAAAGGAAATTACATATTGATTTCTTCAAAAAATTATAATATAAACCTTAATTTCTTTAAATCCCAATATAAACATATATCTTAATTGATCATATAGTAGTGATAAATTAAAAATGGCCTTTAATACACATTAATTCACATATAAGGCACAAATTTAATTAAAATAAAACAATGGTCTAATTAATGATGTATTTTAATGTATATTAATTCAAATATGACCCACACATTGAATTAAAATACCAAAATGGGCTTGACTAATGATGACCGTTAATAAAACCTAATCCACATATAAATCAAAAATTAAATTAAAATAAAATAATATCTCCCTTAGGTTATATGTGGTACCTTAAAATTCTGTATTAAAATCACCTCTTGGGTATTGATTTTTTTTCTTCAATTTATTACAAATGCATTCGCAAAAAAATTCAGTTTATCATTCATACCGATATAGGATCCAAGAGGCTTTTGTCACAAGTAATTGTTACAATAACCATCAATTGACACTTATTTTTTGTATAAAATAATGACATGGTTCAAGTATGGGTTCATAGAAATAAAATTATATGGTATATGATCATCATATGCTAATTTTTAGCTTATCATGCCTCAAACATTAGTGAGATTATTTAAAAAAGTTCAAATATAACCACAAAATAATAATTTAATATTGAAATAACTGAAATAATCATAAATAATAATTCTTATAACCACAAAAATTTGTACATTTAAAATAAAATAAACACCAAAAAAATTAATACAATGATATGATAAAACACCCATGTGAGATATATTCATATAAAATACCTTGGGTGGTATTCCTTTAGTTATTAGATCTATAATTATATATTTTACACCTATGTGTTTTATAGAAACCTATCCACTTTGAACCATATATTTAACAACTAAGAAATTTATTTCTACATGCATTGACTTTGTTTATGTCTTGTTTTTCTTCAATATAAAGTGCAATAGTTCTAGTGTGACAAAATATATGTTGTCTTTTTTCTATTGTATCTACAATATATAGATCAAAAAAAATTCTTAGATATATCCAATGATTATATTCCTTATAAGATGTAATAAAATCTAATTCCATGGTATAGGAGGCTATGAATGTCTACTGACTAATATTCCATGACACAAGTATGCCAATAAGTAGGTTCATATAGCTCGAATTGGATCTCCAACTATCTTGATGTCCCATAAAATCATAATTAAAATAACACATGATCTCTAATTATTATAATTTTTTATATGTGATCAGGTAACCCTTTATTCTCTATAACTAACTCATGACTCAGATTATTTGTAATGATCCAGTCATAAGTTACTCAAATATATATTTAGTATCCAAATAATTTATGCAATATCTGTACATGAATAAACCTGATCATAACATAGATTCTTTATAGAAAAGTAATAAGGAATATTATGAATTTACATATTCTTAAATTCATTCTCTAATAATTTATTTAAACCAAAATTATCTCCCTTAGATACAAGAGTATGTATACAATTATAGTCTAGCATATTGAATCTCAGAATATCTTTCAAAATATAAATATTTTATGAGAATCCCAAAATACCTTTAGAGTGTTCGGGATATATATGGATCCTTAATACCAAATTAGCATCACATAGATCTTTCATTTCAAAGTTATTAGATATAAATCTCTTTTTTTCATAAAATATTACTATTTAATTGGTGGAAATAATTATATCATCAAAATAAAATACTATAAAAGAATATTTACTCACACTAAACTTATGGTATAAGAAGTTATCCTCTATGTTCATTTTGAAATAAAATGATACAATTACTTGGTCGAACTTGTGTGATACCATTAGTGAGACTCTATATTAATACTATAGAATAATTTATTTTATTTGAAAACCACATTCATTGAATATTTTGAAACAAAGTTTTTCAGTTTCACCTAATGATTTTTTTTGCAATATGTCCATTAAGAAACATTGCCTTAACATCCATCTAATTTAATTCAAGAAACAAATGTGTCAATAGATACATTATTTTCTTGAAAGAGTATTTTATGGTAACCTGATATAAATCCTCTTTATAATGAATTCTTTTTTTCTCTAAATACTTTGAATAAAAGACATGATTTATACCTTTCCACATTAACTTTTCAGTACTTTTATTTTTAAATATATATTTACAACCATTGGTATTACATTTAGGAAATGATATTTGATTCCGTGTGTCATTTCACTTCATCAAATATATTAATTTATTCATGGAATCCATCATCCTTTTTGATTTCATGATTTCAATGGCTTAACAAAAGTTGATTGGATCATAATTCATTCGTCTAATTTTAAATCCATGTTCTTGGATAAGAATAATATAATAATTCAAAACTGTATATATTTTATCTTTGGTGAATCTACTTATTGGAATTGGTTATTGATTTTACTAAATTTATTCTTAGGAAATAACTTGAATAGGAGGTTTAATGATATTTCACTAATATAGAATGGATTATTGAATAGCTGAAGGTATAAAATCTTAATACTGATCTTCATTAATTTCCTTATGAGGAATATCCAAAAATTATAACTTAGTAGAAAAATACTTATTCCTTAATCCCCCCTAAAATCAAAATATATTTAAATAATTCGGCATTACCCATCTCAAAAATAGACCACAAATTTGTATCATAAAACCTTCAACCCTAGGATGTATTAGTATCTTATGAAGTAATAACTAATAGTTCCTAATTATAGTTTATTTTTTATTTTCACAATAGGACTTCCCTTATATGGATAACCCCAAATGTTAAATTTATTTAAACTAGGCTTTCTTCCTATTGAGTGATCATAAAGGATATTTACAATTTCTTAATTTTGTAATATTTTGATTATGTACACAATATGTAATGAATCATATTAGTATGCTTCATATAATTCTATGGGAAATTAGGATTTTGATCCCTCGAGTAGGGGAGTTTTTAAAATTGGGATTTGGATCAGAAATCTAATAGTTGGAACACCTCTAAAAGGTATTTTTACAAGTTTCTGGCTAGTTCTCGGGGGCGTTGGGAAAGGGTCTGAAGGGTGTAGTGTATAATTACTAAACAATAAGTCCCAAAAAATACCCAATGGAGGTAAACCAGGTTCCTAGTGTGTATCCAAGAATCTAGTAACCCTTGTAGTTCCATCACATATCTTGTGGCCTCCAACTATATACCTAGTGGATTCCTATTTTTAAATTTTATTTTTTAATTTTTTATATGTTTTAAGTGGAACAGACTTTCTTTGCTTAATCATCTCTAGATAGAACCCCAAAATCCACTTCCTACATATCTCCTATCCTTTTTACCTTCAAAAGGCTCTCATAGGATCATTCCTCACATGATTGATGAGTCATTTTAAGTAGGAGGTCTCTCTTAGTGAGGATAGAAAATCCATTGGTTCTCTCTCACTATTTTATGTGCTTCATTGATGTTTTGATATAAATTCCATTTTCAAGTTTTTTGTTTTATTTCTCAATTTTAGGTGAATACATATTAATAAAATAATGATATTATAATAATTAACTCAAATGCACTTTTGTATCATTATTACATGCATTTTTTTATCATTTTTTATTTATTGTATGTGATGTGAATGCACATGTGATGGGTTCTAGTTTTGAGATTTCTAAAAAGGGGTTTTATGAGTCCAAATGCATGTTATAGGCTGGGGTAGATCATATTAGATGTGAATTGGTTATTTTATACATAGTTTTGTGATTTTATGGTGGCTCAATGGCTATATATCCATGGCGTATGACCACTAGTTGCTTAGAACATATGCTATAGTGATTATGAATCATGTAATTAGTGATATATTTACTAGGTCAGGGATTTGTGATTTGGTTCATGGTCCCTTGTGTAATGATGGATTTGGGTATAGGTTTTGGAGAGTGATGTGATTTCGTTGTTGTCTAGGAAGTGGGTTGGGTGATCCTTAGGGACCCTAAAACCACGTTTTAAGGGCTATGTGAAGGTAATATAGTTCTCTTGGCTTTAATGTATCACTTCAGAGAGAGGAAATGGTTGTGTGAGGTATTGAGCCTTAGGGGTTATTGTGTATACTTTGGTTAGTGTATTCTTGATGGTTTCCAAATAGGGTAAAACCCTTAGCTAGGTTTATATGTGTCATATATTGGGGATGATTGTTCTTAGAGAATTTTAGTGCATGAAATATCTCAAGAACCCGTTGAGAAGTGGATCCCCAAGGTAGTTAAGTGGGAAATTATCTTAGATCCTTATATGCATAGCTCTTGGAAAGTAAGAGAAGTTTATAGAGGGATTAATTATATCGATGGATCACTTTGTGAACCTAGAATGGTAAGTGGGTATGATTATTTGAGTTCTATGTGTCCTTATAGGCCATGTGATTCCAAAGGTCTGTGTTGTTTATGGGTGTAATAGAGTGTGAACATTGAGTTGAAATGTGGTTGGACCGTATTCTATGGGATTTTAAAACTCTTAAGGGATTTTATAAAACTGTGGGTTATGCTTGAGGTTCTTTATTATAGTGATATGTGTTATCCTAGAGGATGAATAACTGAAAACTCAAGAGGAGGGTGAATTGAGTTCTTGAAAGAATATTTACTTTTAAAAAACCACTCTCTTCATGGTATACAAGATCACATATTTTCATTCGTACAGGAAGGTGGAAGAAATAAAAATTTTAGAGGAAAGAGATTGAAAACAAGAAATTTATAGTGTTTCAGGGAATAAATATACCTTAGACAACTCCACCAACACTATACTTCACAAGTTTGATGATTTTCACTACAAAAACCCTTTTTATTGAGGCTTCCAGATGAGTGTAAGTAGCTATTACATATTACAAGGGTCCAATATATTTCAACCTGGCTATCAGTTTACAAAACCTATCCACATATTTAACACACTCACTTATAATGAGTGTAAATGAAATAGTGATGAATGAACTTTAAATAATCATTACATAAAATAGTTGAATGAAGAGATTTATAGCTAATAAATATATGTTCCATAAAGAAAATGATCTTAAAAGAACATATCCAGTGGTTCTTTAAATGAAACAGATAAACTTGTGAGCACAACATAAAATCATTTTATGAGATTTATTTTATGTACAAACATTTTTCCTTTTCATTATCAGTGTTTTCATATGTACATACATATCATGCTTCATGTAGTAACTAACTTTCCCATTTATATTACTTATTTGATTTTGAGATTAAGCATACTAGATAATCACAATGGTCGAAAGGATAATTATTTTAAAATTTGATAAGATATGATCTCAATATAATTTCTTTCCTTTAAAAATATGTAATAATATTCTTTGGTATAATTTTTAGAAATATTCTTCTTTATATCTTTCCATTATTTAAAAAATGACAGTTTTTCCAAATCAAACTTTTCTTATTTAAATGAATACATTTCTGATATATTTAAAATATTTAAATGAATTAAAAATATATTATGCTAATTTTATGAAAATAATCATTATTATCCACATAATATCTTTATACGTCATAAGATAATCATCAAATAAAACTATTTTTGTAAGATAAATTTCTGACCAACTTTGTAAGATAAAATACTTCTTATCTTATACTGCACAGAACAAAATGATTTCATTGTTTTCATACGATAAATTTTTTTAAGATAAATCATCATATAACCATAATATAATTTTTCTTAATATGATAATTTATTATTTCCATAAGATAAATTATTTTTATAGGTTCTATATTATAATCACTCTAGATAAGATAAATCAGATAACTACGATACAATAAAATAGAGGACTTTATATTTGTGTACAATAAATACATCGCTTCTCATAAGAAGACATAATATAAAAAACTCAAGATAAACTTATTAGAATAAAAATAGGGATTTATGAATCATAAAAAGAAATAAGAAACTAATATTTTATGCAATAACATATGACTATCCAATAATCTCCCTCTTTTTGATGATCACAAAACTTATTGACAGATAAAAAAATGTAATTTTTTTGAAAAGAGATTTTTATTTTTTATTATCGTTATATTATACACTCATTTTTTGATATCAAAAGAAAGTAGGTTAATGAAAATGAATATAATCATTATGGATCATAAACAACTATAAATATTTAGAACTACTGATTATGAACAGAATTAAATAAAGACTTGTAACAAGAGAGACAATAAAAATAATATAAATAAAACAAAAAAGAAAACATAGTAAAATATTAGTTTGAATATTATATTAGAATAAAGAAGAACAAGAATATAATAATTCAATCATAGAATAATCCATTTGAGAAAAGAAAAAAGAAAGATTCTTTAAGTAAATTAACAAGAGAAAGAAGTTAATACCAAAGATAAATAATACTTCAAATCATTAAGGAAGTTGGTAAATAAAAAATCATATTTAAACTGAAAATCAATAGTCTGAAAAAAAAACATAATTAAAAAACCATTCTAATATTTAAACAATGATTCATATGTTTAAGAGGCACCATTTCCCAAATAACCAAATGAAGAAAGTAATTTAGTTTTTTTGGCACTAATCATTGTATAAGAGGTGTAATTTTAAATGATTGATGGGAGAAAACTAGTAGTGAAGTTGTTTTCATAGGAGTACCATCAATTTCACTAACAACATCATACAACATAATTAAATATCCTCCAAGTACAACTCTCTCTCCTTGAACAATCCTAATTTTTTAGACTGAATTTTGAGATCTATTTGCTAAGACTCTTCCAAATCAAACTTATCTATTGGGATAAATGACATCTTATAAGAGGAACAATTATAGTTAAATAAACTTATTTTTCACACATGAGGTTTTTGCTTGAATATATTTCATTTATATTGAAGTTATATTTAAATATTTGAGAGTTTTGGCATGGTGATATGAAATTATTGGTCCAAGAGAGTTTATTTGTCTAATTTGGTAGAGTGAATATAAAACAATGTCCCTACATTTCACCATATCATTATTACAAAAATCTATTAGATAGGTAAAACTATTCCACACTCTCCGAGAAATTTACAATGACGTTTTCCACATACCCTTTATTAGGAAATTTTTGAACCAAATTATTTAAGACGTAAAACTGGTTATTAGAAAAAGTTCTTGAACTAAAAATAGGTGAATAAAATAACGGTGCAATAATAATATCTTTTCGCTTTGAAGAATTCCATTGTTCTTCAGGTTAAAAAAATGTATCAACTTTTTCTTATTCTTCTTTTGATGCGTCTCATCTTAATATTTTTATAAAAATCGGTAGAAACTTTCCATACCTTTATTCTAATAACTCAAAATTATTGGCAAACGATCCAACCATTTTTTCTATGGAGGTGGTAGTAAAATTGGAATCCATATGGGAGTTTTAATAAATGCTCTAAACCATTGGAATATTATCTTTAATTTGAGAGGAAATTTATTTATGAGATTTATCATTATTTGTTATAGTGATTTATGAAATTATAGGAATTCTATAAATTTCACCCATGTTATTTTTCTATAGGTCTCATAACATCACCTTAGATAGATGTTCACATTGAATAGAGGCTATTATTGAAGTGAATGTTTATATGGAATGATACACTTACTAAACATTTGATTTTTTGGAGGATTGATCTATAAGACTTAGTTCTAATTATGCTTCATAGGAATATTTTTAAACCTTTTCAAAATCCAAATTTATTAAAATTTTCAACTCATCAGAATCATTCTTTGAAAAATCTTGTTATGAAAGAGTTATTTTTTTGGTATTAGACTCAGACAATTGATTTTTTAGAGTGTCCACTTTAGTCATTATCCTAGAATAACTAGTTCAAGATCCTTTATAAATAATATCAAGCTCTTAAATAGGAATATGAGGACTAACTCAGGGTTTTGAAATAGGTTAATAACTGTCTCGGTTACCTTCTGAACTCAGATCCTCATGATTCAGATCATCTTAGGACAATCCTTCTTCATGAGATGTTTAAGTAGATTCTGAACTCGATGTTCTCTTCAAAACAAGTATGGTGGATTCATTTATTTCATTGACTTCTTCCTCATCATTACCAATAAGGCAACTTCTAATAAAATAAAGAAACTTTATTTTAATTAATCTACTAGCTCCTTATGGTAGAGAGTTTTGAAAAAGTGGAGCAGCTCTAGGTGAAATGAAGATACCTTTCTTTTAGATAAAACTTATCAATTTTGTCATGGATGAAGAAAATCATTCTTGTGTGATAGAAATAGGTGGAAAATTATAAACAATAGGAGAATATTAAGTAAATTGAGTAGGTTTAGAATGAAATCTAGGAGTATATTCCTCCACACTTAAAAAGTCATAAAATATAAAAATAATTAATATAATTTTCTGTCATCTAGAGTCTTAGTATTGAAATTTTCATCAATTTGGAATCTTATATTAGGTTCTATTGATAGTATAGGAATACTAGTATTGATATGAGAAGAATTTTTAATAGAAACAACACCATGAAAAGTCTCCCCCCTGAATATTTGCAGGGTCTATTTTAACTTCTTCTTATAAATTGACCAAAAAAATAATTCAAAAAATAATTCTAGAAAAATCCACTTTATTTTAACACAATAGCACTCAACATTATTAAACCAAGATAATTTTTGGAATTTGTTTCATCCTAATAGACACTAGTTTTTTGAAAAAAATATTATCAACCTTCCAAAGGTATAAAAATTTACTGATTTGTTGTTAATATGACATAAATGTATCATAATATATTGTTCCAAATTCATAGTCTCACTAATAACAAACAGATATAACAATGTAATGTCTTGAAACAAAATATTTTCAGACTCACCATTTTTATGAGCTATTCCAGACAATATAAACTTCACCAAAACATCCTTTTTTGGTTCTAAGTCATTTACTTTATTCCTTTCAACATTGTATATTTCAAATAGAGACTTCATCATCTCAAAGGTCTCACTTTATCCATTGAAACTAGATACGAACTGAAGTCGACATATCTTTCATGGGTTTATTAGTAGAATTTATCCATTGCCACTGATGTTATATAAATTTCATTCTGGTTCACAGTTGTTATAACCATATCTCCAAAATCGCTAAAACTAACAACAATTGTTTCATAAAAACCACACACCTATTTTTCAACCAATACTTTTATTCTCTTTTCATAAAAAATAAACTCCCAACCCTTATAATTTATTACCTTATTGGGAAACATATATATTCTATCCATCCAACTGAAATTAATTTCTCTTACAATCCAAATTTTTCTTGTAGTCCTTAAGAATTTGGATTTTATTCAAGTATAACCATCCATTATATTAGATTTTTCCATTGAAGAAGGTTTTAGGGGATGAAGTTTAGGGAAAACAGTTTTGAGTAGGAAGAAGAAAAAGGTTCAATAGTTTTTAAGGATTTCACGCATATGATTGATTTACATGCTTTTATTTCTATGGGGTAACCATTGGATTTAACAGTGTGTTGTATAGAGTAATAATAACTATATGAGATCACTTTTCTAAATAGGATATGATTAATACACAGATCACTGGTGAGAAATTATAATTAAATTAAAGTAAATAAAATATTTAATAATTATAGATCTATTCTAATTTAGTCTTATAAAATTATTAAATTAAATTAATTTAAATAATCATAATTTGTATTTGAAAAGCTCAATGTTAGTAGATAAAGATTTTGTAAATATATCTTAAAATGGTTTTATATGAAAAAACTCTAAAGATATATCACTTTTTTGGGCATGACCTCTCAAGAAATGATTCTTTAAATCAATGTGATTTATTCTAAAATAGTTTATTGTTTTTTTCATTGCTTTCATAGAACTCGTGTTATCATATTTTATTGTAACACAATTTAAAATGAATAAAAATTCCATTAGGGTGTGTTTCATCCACATCACATGTTCATAACAACTTCTAACTATAATATATTAAGCTTTAATATATAAAAATTCTAAAGAGTTTTGTTTCATAGTCAACCATGATACTAAATATTTACAAGGAAAATGACAGGTTCCTAAGGTAATATACCTATGACTACTAAACACAAAAAAATTATCATTTGAATAAGAAGTTAAAATAAAATCATATGTTTTTGAAAACATTATAGAAAGAGAAACATTTCATTTTAAATTTCTTAAAATTCTTTTGGTAGCATTTAAATGAGATTATTTTGGATTATATTGAAATATAACATAGATATATGTTAAAAAAAGTGTAATATACTTGTAGTAATTAAAATCAAACTTCCAATGATTCTTTTATGTAAATTTTGGTCAATTTTTTTTCTAGCCTCATCTATATAATGTTTAATATTGGAGCTCATAAGAGTTTTATAAGTCTTACTATTTTCAATTAAAAATATTTTAAGTTGATAAAGTATGTATTTGATTTAATTTAAAAAATTTCCAAAAATCATTTTGATAAATTTTGAATCCAATAATATAGTTTTACTCACCCATCATACAAATTTCAAATTTGTTTTACAAAAGTTTTGAAAAAACATTTCACATTTTCTGATTTTTTAAACGAAATATAACATCATCAACATATATTTGTACCCATAAAATATCTAAATATTAAATTTTATTAAATAATTTAGGATCAAAATTTCTTAATGAAAAACTATTTTACAAAATAAAAGATATTAACTCTCTTATTGTTCTATAAGATAAATTATTTTCACGACTTCTCTAATATAATCATTCAGTGTAATATAAATCAGATAGCTATGTTCATATAGAATTGATGGATTTCATATTTTTGTATAATAAATAAGTCACTTATAATAACAAGTTAGAATCTTAAACACTTATGATAAACTCATTAAAATAAAAATAGAGATTTTTTGAATCATCAAAACACAAACAAACGAGATATGTTTGAAAAAAAAGTCTATACAACAATATGGGTCTAAGATATTTATTATTTGTTTTCTTGGAGTATCCTATAGTATTGTAGTAGGTTCAAACTTGTTCATTTTTAAGAGATATACATAGGTCTTGATTCCATGCTTGTTGCGACGTGCATGTGTGTTATGGATTTTTCTGATAACATGTTTTTCACATCATTTTTATGAAAAAATCATTGATTTATTTTTAAATTAGTGATTTAAATGATGAATTATTTAATGTAACTATAAAATATGTTGAAAATATGACACCTAGAATATATATACTAAAATGTTATTTTTCCTAATTAAATTGTTAATGTTATTGTTTTAATCTTTAGATACTTTAGGAAAAATATTTCATTTTTAAATTTGGTGAATCTAATTTCAAATATTAAATTTTTGTTGTTTTAAAATGTTTTAGACTCTTTGGATAATTATTTTAATATTCAATAATTTTCATTAAAAATATTATTTTTTTTTTCAAATTGTTAATCTCTTTTAAATATTCATTTTTTAATTGAAAAATCTTGTTGGGGAAAATTGAAATTAAAATTATGGTGAATTTATAAAATTTGGATTCCATGTCATGACATTTATACATTTTTAATTGAATTTTAGTATTTGAAATTTATTTTTGGGTTTTGATTTTTGATTTTGGAATTTTCTAAGTGAAGGATATAATAATGAGAAGGATACTTATATGAGGATTTTCTTCCACAAAAGGGTTCATCTGATAATGAATCCACCCTTCTAAGACCACCCACTATGTGATATTGATGAAAATATAGCAACTATACTACTATAAACCTTTCATCCATGGAACTAAAATCATTCCTTATTTCCTCAAACTTACATATGTAAAAGTTTAGTGTTTATGGTGTAACATATAACTACTTATTCAAATGTAAATTTTGCATAGATATTCATTGCATTCCCACAAAATTTTGTAAAGAACATGGGATCGTGAAGTGTGTGTTGATTGATTTTTATAAGCTAATCCTTCTATGATAATTCCTTGCATCCATGAGAAGTCATCCAAATTTTCCCTAAACTATCTTCCATGATAGTGATAATGTGGAACTACCTCTTTGAACCATCACTCCTAACCGTGATTTTGAATATATGGTGACACTTTCATGGTCACAAATGGTCTGTGTGTGTTGATGAAAACAATCAAGATCATTGAAAAAATTGAAACATGGTATGGATTTGAAACCTTGTTTAATATGAGGAATCATGAATGTAATTGGGGGAAGAAAATGAAATATCTTCGATTCCTAGAGTGAGAATACTAGGCTTGTAGGGGAAGACATATCACACCTGGAGATTTGATAAATCTATACTATAGTCTGATGAATGAAAGAATAAACACCATATTAAATGGAACAAATGATAATTTATAATATATGAACATGGTTTAAAAATGTAATAAATATTCAATTAAAAAAATATTATGGTCTCCACTTGAAAGAAAGAAATCTAATCAGGGTCAATTTTTGATAAAACCAAAGGCATAAAGAAGATGAAGCAGAACCAGAATCCAAAAAAATCTAGTATGTTTGAATTGGGGAATATGATTTGGTCAGATGAATGATCCTTACTTCATCCATATCTTGGAAGATATATTGACTAAAAACTTATGATCTCATGTGTAAACTTTTCACTACCTATAAGAGATTAGTAAAAGTCAAGACTCATAAAGTGAATATGGATTTAGAATGATTTCAAGATGAAGAATATGTGTAGTTATATTAAAATTTTATTTCCACTGAGTGTTTCTTTTACTGCATGTTTAATCAAAATAAAATGAATATATTTCCATCAATTCCAATCTTGCAGCTATGAGGATGTGACCTGACGCACACCAGGTTCTCAGATATTTTCTTATGAGTATTTATCTAAGTCTAAAGAAGGTGTTTGTTGCATTATAGTTTAATGTAAAAAGTATGAAATCATGATGATGTATGTGGACCCTAACCATAAAAAATAAATCTAAACAAAAGAAATTAAATTTGAGGGAAATTTTAGATTTTTTAAATCTTACCAACTAAGTCAAGATGATCAAGAAGAAATGACTTGAAACCATGTGTGATGAAATTATTCTATTAGGTAATGTTTATCTTAAGTCATTTGAAGGGAATAATTTATGGTGAGGGATTCTATGTGGAGGGCATTCAGTTAAAGGTAGATACTACAGATGGTGATGATACATATAATATTGAAATCGGAATATAACTTAAAATGGGTGTCACATGCATTTGGAGTAGATAACAGTGATATTTTTTCATTGAGGAATTTTGGAGAGGAGATGGGGGTAACACTTCCGAAGATGGATTTTTAGGAAGGAGCAGAGACAAAGCTTTTATAGTCCAGTTTTTGTGCAATATAAAATGGGATAATTTTTCCCCTTTTTTCTTCTTGCATTTGAATTTATCTTGTTAATATATTTTTTAATTTATTTTTCAAATTTGAAATGATTTTTGGATAGAATATTATTCATTAAAAATAGTGTTTGATGACGTATCATATCATATTCTTTTTTTAATATTTTAAATTTTTATTTCTTCATTTCCATTCACAATTTCATATAATTCACTAAGATGGAATTATAATTTACTTTTAATAAAAATGCTTCATAATAAAATATTTTGAGAGAATAATTTTGTTTTCACATCACAACTACCTTTTCAATCATTGGATTCAGTAGTCAAGGAACTACTAGATTATTTCAAAAACTAAGACAAATAAAAAGAGTTATTTAGTGGTATATATTTTAAATGTGTAACAAGACAATTAAATCTTTGAATGAATGAAGTATCATCATTATCCATCCAATTTTGTTTCCCCAACTTATTATTGTGTTTGATTTCTACTCAATTATCAGTATCCTTAGTTTTGTTCTTTTGATCCCTATTATCATCGTTGTTTATATTTTTTTTCTTTCATCCTAGTTTTCATTATGTTTTGTTTTGAAATTTTTAAATCTTGGTATATACAACCATTTTCCTTACCATTAGATTAGACACCCAACTCACAACTATGAAAATAGTTGATCAGAATTAAAAATAATAAAATTTGATCTTTTCAATGAAAAATAATCATACTTTATTACCACATAATTGGGGAAGGATTTTTGGAAACCATGTTTGAAATTTTTGAAAATTCAAAAAGAAAAAAAACCTAAGAAACTCTATTAAAAAATAATTTAAAAAAAACTATCCCTTATGATTTTATTTCTGTTGAATCTTTTATTTTTTCATTTTTCATGTCAACTATATAATCATCTAAGAATTTAATAACATACCTTCCTTAAAAAAAGATATATGTGCTTATTTGAAAAGAAATATAGAGCTGTAATGTAAATAATATAAAGGGTTTATATCACCCTAAATTTTTTGTTCCAAATCCATTTAGAGAACTTGAGGGTTAGAGGCACATTCTTAGAGATTTCCACTAATGGTCTCTAGTAACCCTTCCAACATTAGGTTTTACCATCACTCTGATAATTATGAGATCAAATATTCCTTGTTTTTTAAGATCCCATCCTATACTAATATGACTAATAAAAGAATCATTTTGTGTTGTTCTGTATTTTTATAGTGTATTTCAAAAAATTTCACTAATAGGGAAGAGAAAGGAAGAGTTTAAGTTAATATTTTTTCTATTTTCTTTTAAAAAAAATGCTATATCATATTGATAATATTTAGAAGAGTAAATTTTTAATGTTTGGGGTAATGTATTTAATCCTTATTCATAGATTTTTATCTTTGTAAAATGAACATAGAGATTAGACATAAAATAAATGGGTTTATAATATTAGAAGGTAAAATATTCCTCTAGACTTGGAATTGGATTAAGGTTATCTTTGGATAATGTACTAATCCACAGTTTACTCCACATATCTTAATGAACAATTTTTTAATGAATTTACCCCTTATAACTAAACTCTTGATGGCTAGTCTTCTCTGATGGATATCTCAAATAAAACTTATAAAGAAAATAAAAAAATCTATTATACATGTGGAAACAATTCTCAACATAAATCTTCTATATAGAGGATCATAGTTAGGAGGGAAAAAACTATACAAAATTATTATGTTCATGCTATAGGAATCTATAATTTGAATCATAAAAACTCACTTAAGTAGAAGTGCTAACATTATGAAATATATGAACGTTCTATGTATTTATATCCAAAATTTTATTTTCCTTACCAAATAATTTATTATTCTTATTATAGTCCTAGATTTCAAGAAAAACATGAAACCTTTTCAAATATCTTCAAAATAGGTTATAATAATCACCCAAAGCTTACTTGGAAGGATTAAGGTGTGTTTAGACCCATTGTTTCCATGAGTTTTTCATGAAATCCTATTTATTTTTTTTGAAATCAATAATGCATTGAACTATAAAACCAAAATTAAATATTAAGGTTTTGATGAACTAAATGTTTTATAGGATGGATTCCCAAGACACTATATATAAGGATGGAATAAAATCAAAATGAATTATTTTCTATAATGATATGGATAATATTCAAATTCAAATAAATTAAACGGATAAGGAGTAAGATATTATAGAAAAATATAAACTACAAAGAAAAATCAATCCAATACTAGTAAGAACTTTATGGAATTTTCATGGATAAGTGGCTTAATAACTCAATTGGAAGATGTAAATGGACATTGGAAAGTCCAAAATGAAAATAAAAAAGATTTTTTAACTAAAAACTAGTTAATAGTCAATTTAGAAATGAGAATAAAAATATTTAAAATGAATAAAATCTATCTAATCCATGAGAAGAAAATATAAAAAGGATTATAAGATATAATATTATATGGAAAGATAAACATGTTTAGTTTGATGAAATTACCACTACTTTAAATCAATTTACCCCACCCTTCACATTCCATAAAAGGATAAAAAAAGATAAAGAATCTAAAGTTATAATTTTACTTAGAATTTTATACAAACTCCAAGTCAACATCCAATTCATCCATGATTTAATTTAGTTTCCTTTATATTTTTAATATATGGAAAATATTGTTTCAAAAAAAAAACATGAAGATTTTTCCACTTACAACCTCACTGAAGAGCGTAGTTATCATCCACAATATAAAATCCCTTCAAAATGTAAATAGCTTGGGAGTTTTATTCCCTACACTATAGGGAATAATATACAACTCAATTATATTTATGATCTTATTGAAAATATAAACCAAATTACTTTCTCATAGTTTCAATAATAGAGTTTAGGAGGACTGCAACCCACTGTTTTTATTCTACAGTTGGATGACTGATCTCGTACTCATCCTATAGAAATAATTGAATACCTATTAGATGGGCTTGGATATTTTTTTATTACCTCATAACTTTATCATTTTATATTTTTAATGTGACTAGGAAGTCACAATCATATTTATTATATCTTTTTTGGACATAGCAAGAGTAGTCATAGATGTTTCTAAAAGACAATTGATCTTTAATTTTGAAGAAAAAATATGGTATTAATTTTTTTAAAATATATATAACATTAATAAATTGAAAATATTTTAATAGTTAATCTTTTAAAATATGAGAACTCATTTTATCATTTATAAGAGTTAAAAAAATGTCTTACATTAAATAAATTAATTGGAATTTGAAAATGAGGATTTCCACCATGTTTAGAGTGTTTATAAGGTGAGTATTGATATATTTCTAGAGGTGTCTACAAGGTTTTTTCCCCTTTAGAAGAGTTGTTTAGAAGAAAAATTATCTGTTTCTAGAAAAAAAGTTTTTTTTGAGTATGGTGGATATTTAATACCTCTAATAAAATAAAGGAACAATTTTATAAAGTTAAGGGAGAGTTGAGAGAATAATATGATGATTTTTCCTCGAAAAATAATTTAAGATATATTCTAGAAAATCAGTGTAGTATTTTTTCCACTTTGGACCCGTTATCCCAAGGTTCTTTATTCTAGTGAAAAAAAACAATTTTGAGATTAAAACACTCTCAACACACTTTAAATACACATTTATAGGTGAAACTTGTAACATCCTAGATCCAGATACCACTCAACTAGTTCTTCATACCCAGTTGGCCACATGGCCTCCAGTGAATTTCCCCAAATTCCAAAGGCTGCCGAATAACAGTGAGGGCCTAGGGTGTGATAGTGGGGAAACTATTCCCTCATTGGAAGAGTGTAAAACAACAAAATAATAACATACAATATAGGAAGTAGTAAATACCATAAAAATGGAAACAAACAATGGTAGACAAATAATAAAGATAAATAGAAGTCATAACTTGCAATAGATGATGCTTCATGTCACACATTCTAAGAAATAAGCCAAAATATGATACACTAAAATCAAGTCAAGATACAATACCAAGGTATAGAAATAAAAAAGTGAACTTAGACTCATTGTAATCCTGAACTTGTTCCCATGCTCTCCAGCTCATAACAACATATCAAGTACCTGGAGAAGGGTGATTTCCCTTATCGACACCTGCAACAATATAATCATATTGGGACCAAAAATATTTCCCAAGGAGGGTGTGGGAAATAAATTCTAGTATGAAACCACCTAAATATTACTTTCAATATATTGGTGAATATATTCAATAGGTAGTGTAAAATATTGAAAGTCATAAACTAGGAAGCACTCAAAAGAAAAAAATCCTACAACACTGGTTTCCATTCTCATTAATTATGTTCATTAATCAATTAAATCACTATAATTATATAATAATAGATATCTATGTTAAGACCAAAAATCCCCCATATAAAGTTATCACAAAAGATACCTATGTTGGCTATCTAAACAAGTAAAGACTAAATCCAAGCTTGTTCTTTGGCTTGCCAGACACATCATAAATCATTCCATCTCAATAACCATTTCAAAACATGAGCCTGACCATTACATCATAGCATGCTCATGACATAGAAAGAAAAAGAAAACCTCACTCACAGGTATAGAAAAATCTTTTCCATAAGAATAGAAAAATCACACCCACAGTCATAAAAAACCACTATCTGAGTCATAGTACAATATTTCCCATAGGCCTATGACACTCTCACCCACAAACATATCATAGTCTCACCTGCAGGAATACCATAATATCACCCACATGCATAGTAAAATATCACACAAATGTATATCACATAACAAGAGCACATTAAAATTATACCATTACATAGAAAAAACTGATCAATTTACATGGGTATCAATCATATCAAAAGCCTATCTATAAAATAAACAATTACAAGGATTAAACAGTGTTATGCTCACGTGGGAAATTTATCTAACAAACAAATCATGTGAATTAAACTATCACAAGGAATAACCAATCATTATCTCATATGGGAATCAAATTCAATTGAATAATTCCTTTTTGAACAACCCATAACAGAGAATACATTGCTTGTCTCACAGGAAACCTTGGATAAACGGCTAAATGTTGGTTATTCAAAGGAAACTCACACACATGGTACCCTTAATTAAATCAAGAAACCTTAAACATGCTTTATATCATTAAACCAATTACCTAATAAATGTTAAAAAATAAAACGGGTCAGTTATCAACAAAGAGACACTCTAAAAATTGGTGCGTGACACTCTGATACATATAAACCATATGAAAATTAACTAAATGCACAAGACCACTTACCTCGTAGTCGTACAGCTCTCCTCATACAACATCAGGATCTAATTTGGCTTAGAATAGAATATATCTACAAAATGAACATAAACACTCAAGATTTTATAACTATGTCAAAGGAATAAATCATGGGGAAAGTCTTAATAGGAATGATGAACTCCCCAAGGGGATTCCCATACATTCGACAATGTTCAAATCGGAGTTCGGTCAGAGAAGCGAGAGCCAAAACATCCCTCTAGCACTACTGCTCGAAAAATCTCATAGGAGAAGTTCTGTATGTTTTTATATAAAATGAGGCTACTACACATTTTATTAAAAAACCAGCTAGGTAAGTACATGACATGTACCTTAAGTACATGATGTATAGGTACACTACATGTAACCCTAATACACAATGTGTGCCTGAACTGCATCTATTTTTTTAAATTTTCTTTCCTTATTTCCCAATAACAACCCAACCAGACCATGGAAAAACTTAGGGTTTAAGATAAAAAGTAATGTAAACAACATTTAACCCAGAAAGAAAGATCTATACCTGAAAAGAATAACTGGGTTTTTACGAACTTCCCCCCTTAAAGAAATTCATCCCCGAATTTCCCATCCTAGGGTGGTACCTATGAGGTAACTATAAACGATAGGAAACTAACCCGAATCTCAATAGAATCTCAAATGGCCTAACATATCGTTGTGAAATATTACCCTATGTCCTGATCCGCTTGTGTCCAAACATTAGTGAAACATACAAGAGAACCCAATCTGAGACCCCAAACACTAGAGGTCATCTGTGGTGATAGACATAAGATTTTTGAAGAGACATCATAGTAACCACCATCTTCTGAATCAACTGTATTTGTTCAGTGGTCTCCCAGATAAGATGAGGTCCCTATATAGTTGTCTCTTCTGCCTTCAACCAACATCGGGGTGATCAAAATGGTCTACCATACAAAGCCTCATATAGCACCATCTGAAAAGTTGAGTGAAATATATTATTATTGAAGAAATAAAACAAGGGTATGTGTCTCTCCAAACAACCCACAAAATCCAGGATGTATTCCCGAAGTATATCCTCCAACACCTGAAATGCGTGA
Source organism: Viscum album (assembly GCA_963277665.1). Classification (NCBI taxonomy): domain Eukaryota; kingdom Viridiplantae; phylum Streptophyta; class Magnoliopsida; order Santalales; family Viscaceae; genus Viscum; species Viscum album. The sequence goes on from OY728156.1 coordinate 1,119,641,850, forward strand.
TTTGATTGGCCATCTATCTAGGGTTGGTATGCTATGCTTAGAAGGACCTGTGAACCCAATTCCCTCTTTATCCCTTCACTGAAACGAGAATTAAACCACGAATCCCTATCTAAAAATATATAATACAGGACCCCGTGAAGTCGTACAATCTCATAGATGTACAACCTACGAAGCTTATCAACAATGAAGTTTTCATCGATCAGAGGAAAAAGTGCAAACTTCATGAGATTTTCAACAAGAACCCATATGGAATCGTTACCAAGATTCCTACAACATTATAAAAACTCCGAAAACATGCCCCAGAGCATTCTTACGATGATCTCGACATGTTTTCCTTTAACTAGGCGGACCCAAAAAAACCTAAGGTCATAACTGTATCCTTATTGCAAGGAACGGTCAAACCTCGATCATACATTTCATATCCTTTCATGAAATAATCCCTCAAAGGACATTACAAACTTTCTCACCACACCCACCATATACTAGTGGAGTGTTCAAACTGGTTCACTGGAACCAACTTTATGAACAAGAAGGATAAAGAGTCAGACCATCACTAGATGAATTATCTCAGAAACACCCATCTTAGAAGGCTGACGTGTTGTAACAGAAATCCAACACCTTATCCCAAGTCACCACACACCCACAATGATCCTGTTCACTGAATCCCATACATGTCCCTCAGTGAAGTTCCTTTATCAAACCAACCCCATTTTCAAATAATCACATATGATACTTACTATAAGTCTGAGATAACCTCAGATTTATCAACCTAGAGTCTAGGGAAATCACCAAGGTGGTCCATACTCCCCGTTATAAGTGGAAGGTTGATACAAGTCTAAAAGTACACATATGAACACTTCCAAAGTAGCATCCACCTAGCAGTCACATAAAATAATGTGGCAGGAATCCATGAATCCATCCAAGTAATTCCTATACAGGAAACCAAGTATCACTCAAGATTAACCCAGCGGCATTTAAACCTTGCATCTAGTGCACACAACAGAAATAGATCAAAAACTGTCCCAAAAGCTTTCAGCTGTATCACGACATATAACTGACTATCACTTAGTGTATCCAAGATGATGTAAAGATAGTGGACATTATCATCTCATAAGGAAGGGTTCACTAAGAGGATCTCAAGGATTACCCAAAATAATATCTAAACCACTACTATTCGACCTCCTAAAACTAAACTCAGCTTTACATTCCAATGAATCATCATTTAACTGACCACAATTCCCTTATCCCAAGTCATTTTTGTGATATCTCATGCTTAACTACTGAGGTCCATACATGATCATCTATGCATCACAAGAGATTCACACACATACAATCGCAACAATGTTGTGCTGCCTAGTAAGAATCAACATGAAACATGACTTGCAAGCTACAAAGGCATTCAAGTAGAACCGACCATTCCCAAATGGTCCTTGATTGTGATCCTTCAACTGGAAAGGACACATTTAAACCAAAATAACGTGATACTCCCCACCTAGGTTTATTTTAGAAATTGAGAAGAAAGAATAGGCACTCTCAAGTGCTCGTTCAGAACCAACTTAAACACATGAGTGTCATTCCATGAACCATGATCACCATATCACATTACATGGCATGAAAGCAGAAATTAAACTAACCAGTTTGTCAAAACACCAATATCCTAGAAAATCCTACCAAATAGTGGGATGAATCTCATTCCATAATGGCTAGGTCACTCAACACTAGTGATAACATAAGATTATACTCAACATCTCAAATCTCAATGATTTAACCGAACTCAACAGCTTATTTTAACATTTAACAATCGAAGGGTACCACGTATGTCAACATATACTACCCCAAGTTTGCAAAAGAAAAAAACAAATTCCATGTACTATTCATAGGTTTTCCAACCTATGTATCCTAGTACCAGATGTATAATGCAGGAATTGGCTCAAAAGAACATCATCTGCTCAACCATTCACATGGATGATGTTGTAATAAGTTTCCCATTACTTAAGGAATGATAGGTTTAGATGATCTCCTAGGAAACTGACAATGCATGAGGCATTTCTAACCCACTGAATAGATAATTACTCATTGCTTGTTCCCATATCAAGTTTCATGATAGAATGATCACCCACCCAAATAAGGGTGTCGTCTTTGAAAAAAAAATGTATTTCTAGGGACAATGGAACCTGAGCAGCACCAACGTTAGAAAGCTCATAGATCAAAAGCAAAGATATCGAAACATGATAGGTCAACATGTTCCTCTAACACTCAATCCTCTTCTGGCCCCATGGGCCAGGTCTAGGTGTTAAACAACAAGAGATACAACCAAAATCCCACTACAAAGGTTGGGTATTTCCAAGTCAACACTGAGAGGAATCCTACATGGGATCCTCTAGGTAACACTAGTGAAGTCATATTAAAATGGGGATCCTTAATTGAAAAATAAATTGGAGGAATCCTATATGGGATTATAGAATGTTATACAATAGAGTAATCCTACAAATATGATCCTTAAATCATCAACAATGGAGGCATCCTCCAATAGGGATCGTCGCAAATGGTACTAAGGAGAGGGATCCTACAAGTGACTCTATAAATCAACACATGTCAAAGGAATCCCTCAGGGGATCCTCAGAAGTATCAGGTCTCATAGAATCATAGACTATAAAGCACTTATCGAAAAGGGAATGTCCTCAAAAGAAATACATCAAGATTGATAGCTCATAGCTCATCCCAGATCAAAAGTCTCAACTAGGTTGGTTCAAACACCCAACTGATAATTTACGACACATTTCACCCTCAGGTGATAAATAAAAATGACAAATTGATGAAAAAACTCTCCATTTAGATAGAAACCTAAAAAAACCCACTAGGAGTCCTTATAATTCTCCATGGGTTTCTTCATCACGTTCTATATGGAAAACTACTCAGAATGGATTACTCTCTGGTCTATTTATCACATCTGGGTAAGAAATTACAAAGACCCTCAGAGGTTAAAAAAGGTGGTATACATGGTGTGTTAGTTGGGGTTCCAAACATAATATCCATTAACTCCCAAGGAATTCCCTAAAACCCCTATTTCATGAAAGAAAAACTAATCGCTATACCCAATTCTGATCTTTGAGGGACCATACTCCTTGTGAATCAAAGTTTGGAATCCAGAAAAAACATATCATAGCACAAATCTATAAAAAAGGATGAATCATGATCCACAAATTTCTGATCCATGATGGCCCATACACCTCAATAAGAAAATCTTGGAATTAATCAAATTTGACAATAATAGGTACCAATATACCTATCACATCTGCAAACATATCTATCACGATACCTATCACAACAACATGCATTTATAGCACAACATAATTCACAACAACATGCAATCAGTAAGACCCCTAAATAGAATGGAAAGAATGCATCGAAGGTGATTCTAACAAGTTACTAAATGATTCATGAGATGGAATACCCTCATCTCATTGGGTTGCAAAAAAATAGAACCCACAAAGATATCAGTAGTAACAACAAAATACAAGTGCTTCACCCAAAGGTGAAATAAAACAACAGTAATAGATCAATATCCAAAAATCACAATTTAGTTTGAGGAAATTATAATTTTCTCTATACAAGGGGTATCTAATCCTAGGCATAAATTATTAGAAAATACCTTAAAATTTTTATCTCCTCCAATTATCGCCAAATAATAAAATAATTTGAGAAAAATAAAATCCTATGATATCACTTTGTAACATCTCGGATCCGGATGCCACTCAACTGGTGCTCCGTACCTAGTTGGCCACATGGCCTTAAATTAATTCCCTAAATGCCAGAGGATGTTGACTAACAGTGAGGTCCTATGGTGTGATAGTGGGGAAACTATTCCCTCATTAGCAGAGTGTAACACAACGGAACAAAAACATTCAATAGAGGAAGTAGTAAATACCATACAACTGGAAACAGAAAATGTAAGACTTATGATAAAGATAAGCAGAATCCATAACATGTAATAGATGATGCTTCATGACACACTTTCTAAGAAAGAAGACAAAACAGGATACACTACACCAAGTACAAGATATAATACCAAGGTAAAAAAATTATAAAAGGAAACTTAGAATCATCGCAAGCCTTGGCTTGGCCCCATGATCTCTTGCTTCTAATAACATATCAATTACCTATAGAATGGTGCTTTCCCTTATCGACACCTGCAACAATATAATCATCTTGGGCCTAAAAAAATATCCCAAATAGGGTTTGAGAAATATTTCCCAGTAGGAAACCACCCAAAGTTCGGTGCCAATCATTCAGTGAATCTATGAAAGAGGCATTGTACAATAGGGGAAGAAGTAAACTATAAAGTACTCAAAATAAAACAATCCTACCACACTGGTTTACATTTTTATTCATTATATTCATTAATCAATTCAATCACATTGAATTATATAAGACTTGAGATCTGGATTAAGCCCAAAAATACCCCGTATAAAGTTAGAACAATAGATACCTCAGAAGGATATCTAAACAAGTAAAGTGAAGACCAAATCATATGATAGGATTTGTATTAGAAGACGTGTCATAAGTCATTCCATCTCAATAACCTGTTTAAATCCTAATCCAAACCATTACATCAATGCTTACTCATGACATAGTAACAAAAAGAAAACCTTTCCCATAGGTATAGAAAAATATCTCCCATAAGAATAGAAGAATATATACCATAGGCATAAAAAAACCTCAACCATAGGCATAGTACAATCTCGCCCACATGCATATCACACTCTCACCCACATGCATATCACAATCTCACCTGAATGCATATCACAATCTCTCTTGCAGGCATAGTACAATCTCACCCACGGTAAAATCACATAACCAGCGCACATGTAAATTAAACTATAACATGGAATACATTGATCAATTCACATGGGAATCAATCATATCAAAATTCTATCAATAATATAATCTATTACAAAGATTAAAAAAACTTATTCTCACATGGGAAATTTATGTAACAAACAAAACATGTAAATTGAACTATAACAAGGCATAACCAATCATTATATCACATGGGCATCACATTCAATTGACCAATTCCATTTTTAACAACCCATAACTGGGAATACAAGGATTTACTCATTAGAAACTAGGCCAAACAACTAAAAATTGGTCATTCAAGGGAAACTAACTCACAGGGTGGCCCTTAATCAAATCAAGCAACCTAAAACATGGTTTTTGTCATTAATATAATTCCCTAATATATGTTAGGAAATAACACATGTCAATTCTCAACAAAGAGAAATCCTTAAAATGGGTGTGTGACACTCCGACACATATAAAACACATAAAAAGTCATGAAAGTAACATGACCACCTACCCCATAGTCCTACGACTCTCCTCATCCAACGTCAGCCTCTAATTAGGCCTAGAAACGGAGTAGATCTACAAAATGATCATAAAACATAAATATTTGATAACAATTTCATGAAACGAAATCCTAAGGAAAGGATCAAGAGGAATCAGTAAATCACCAAGGGTATTTCAATGCATCTGACGGTGTTCAAATCAGAGTTTAGACAGAGAAACGAGAGCCAAAACGTCCCTCCAGTGTTGGTGCTCTAAAAATACCATGGGTGAGGTTCTTTATATTTTTATAGAAAATGAATATACTGCCAATTTTATTAAAAAAGCATTCTAGGAAAGTATACAATGTATACCTATAGTACACAACATGTAGGTACATGATGTGTGCCCCAAGTAGACAATGTGTACCTAACATGCATCTCTTTTTCTATTTTTATCCCCTTTTTTCCCAATGACAACCCAACTGGCCCAAGTCTGACTTAAGGTTTAACCCAAAAAGGAAAGTAAACAAAATTTAACCCAAAAAGAAAGATCTAAACCAAAAAAGAAGAACCAGGTTCTTACAAAAATAAACAGTTATAGTTTTTATATCTAATGAAATCAATAAAAATAAAGTTGAATTTTTTGGGGGTTTGGAAAATGTTCAAAACTATAATAGGATTGTCCATAACTAACATCAAATTGATTATAAATTATTTTTTCATGCATTATATTATTAAGTAACCTAATAAGAAGTGAAATTTGAATTTAAAGGAGACAAAAAACCAACCATGAATGTGTTTTTAAGAGAATTGGGTTTCAAGTTGTTAGATACGACTATCATTTATCACATCTCAGATAATTCTTGGATCAATCCAATTCAAGTAATTTCTAATAAAAGAGGATTCACTATTGTGAAAAATGAAAACAACGAGAAAATATAAGAAATGAAACAAAATGGGGAGTCTATTAATTACAGAATTATTAATCTAGCGATTAGAAAAGATAAATTTCTAATGTTGTTCTAAGTTAAAATTACTAAGAGGCTGGATAATAATGAGTTATTTTGTTTTTTGGATTGGTATTATAGTTATAATAATATTACCTTTACTTCAGAAGAATATGGAAAAACCACATTCACATGTCCATAAGGGAAATTTTTCTAAAGAAGAATACCTTACGACTTATGTGGTTCCCTAATCACCTTTTAAAGGTGTATAACGAATATCCTTTTTGAAATGATTGAGATTTTCATTGATGTGTTTATGTATTATTTTTACAATGTAGGTAATAATTTTGAGAACTATTTGGAAAATTTGGAATTGGTTTTAAAGTGGTTTCATGAAACTGAATTAGTTCTAAACTGAAAAAAATACATGTTTATAGTCACTAAAGTTATTTTTCTTGGAAATAAGTTATCAAGGAGAGGTATTGTCATTGGTAATACCAATATTTATGTAATAAAAAAATGTCCTCCTAAAGATTTCAAGGTTGTGAGAAGTTTGTTAAGTTGTGTAATTTTTTACCAGAGGTTTATTAAATACTTTTTTAGAACTAAAAATACATTTTGACCCTTATTGGACAAAGATATACCTTTTCAATTTAATGAAAAATGTTTTGAATATTGAAATACACTTAAGGGGAAACTAACATCATCACCACTCAATATTATAATTGATAATAAGTTTCTTTTTGAAGTCATATATGATTCCAATGATGTTGTTGTTGGAGAATTTTTAAGAAAAAAGAAGGATAAGAGGATAAATTTTTATAATATTCTAGTATATTTCTAAATTTTAACACCCTAGATTTTAAAAAGGGAAATTAGGTTTGAGAGCAAGTAAGATAAACAATACCGAGCTTACATTTATCATAAAATATTATTATTTAAATATGACTGTAATAACCTAGCCATTGAATTGGAGGGTTTTAATTGGGTAAAATGAATTATGAAATATATATACATTTCTTAATAAATATAAATTTATGAATTAGTAATTTTGAAATAAACACTCAATTTTTTTTAAAAAATTATTTATTCATTAAAAAAGATGTTTTCTTGAAAAATGGTATTTATTACTTTTTATAAACGAATATTATAATTTATTTATGAGAATTATATAAATTTTATTTGATAAAAATAATATAATTTTTTAAATCTTCATATACAAATTTATTAATCTTTAAATTTTTATATTTTTTTGAAATGTTTTATTTTTCATTGAACAATGAAAAAATATTGATTTTTAGTGAAAACTTTTTTTTGTCATGTATTTATAAATTGAAATTATATTTTGGATTTCTTTTAAAATTTTATTTGTTTATTTTAATTAAAAAGTATCCAACTATATTATTTTAAATGAATTTTATACAATAATCTAGTATATTGTTTTGGTAATTGAAAATGAGTTTTTTTGAAAAACTGTTTTCATCATGTTTTTCTGGTTTAATTTTTAATTAATTTATTATAATTCTTTGTTTTAGATCATAAAAAATGGTTTTTGTATTTTTAATCATGATATCCATATTTGGGAAAAATTACCTAATATTTTTTAGTCATTATGAATTTTAATCATTGTAAATATTGTTACAACGGTAAATGTAAAATGTGTTAATTTTGGGTAAATATATTATGTGAAAGACTAGAAAGTAACCCTAAAACATGAATTAATTTTATTTAAAGAGTATATTTTATCCATACTAGTCCAACATTCTAATATAATATCTTTTTTTCCATTTGGATATGTTTTCTACCTTTATATTTTTTCATTCAAGGAAAATTCAAAATTTTCATTCTCTTTGCTTTTATTATTTTTAAATTATTAACATATAGAAAAATAGAGGCTATATTAGGTCATAAAAAGATATTTTATAAATTATTAAATTTTTCATGTTTATTTATTTATAATTTTTTTTGATGAAATAATTACCTTTAATGATTACACAACACTGACACAACACTTATTCAATTAATAGAAAAATAAATCAAACGATTTTAAAATTTTTAAAGGTTATATAATATGAAATAGTTAACTTTGAAGAAGAATTATATTGATTTTTATGATGCATTAATGAGTTTTTAAATTATAATATTCTATTTATCCTTTTTTTATGATATATTTAATTCCATTTTAAAATAATAGTTTTAAAAAATTACATTTCTAATATTTTACCATAAATATTATTTTAATAGATGATTTAACATTCATAAAAATATTAATTTTTCCAAATTAATGGGATATGGTTGAAAAAATAAAGCATGGTGTATTTATGGGACTTTTATCTTTTATGGTAAAATAGTTGACCCTTAAAGTGTTGGAAACTCTAATACTGTGTCTACTGTCAAAAGGGATAGTGAGGGGTTAAAACTAAAATATAAGTGTGAAAACCTAACAAAAAATTATTCAATTTTTTTTTAGAAAATTGGATTTCAAGTAGTATTCATTTATATTTGATTTTTATCATTTTGGATCCATTTTTACATGAAAAGTAATTTATAGTAATTTATTAATTTAAGAAATTCAAAGAATACCCCTTCCCTCACTTATAGAAGGACATATCTTCTCTATATTATTTAAACCACTTTAAGCCTTACAGATTGACAATCCCCAAAAAAATTATCTTCTAAACTTTTTTTACACACATTCTATGGGTTCTTTAATTCCCAAAAAGACTAACTCTTGGACCATTAAGAGGAGATCTAAAGAAGTTATTTCAAAGGAGAGGTAATCACCTTAACCAACAACTTTATTTTTACTTCTTCTTTACATCCTTTAATTCTATGTTATTTATCATAAAAATATAAATTCAGTATCCTCAATATACTAAAATATTATTCTAGTTTTGAAATCACTATTATCCACCCCATTTTCAATCAAATGGAAAGTGAAAGTGTCACTTGTGCGTGTATATGACTTACCGTCTCCATATAGTGATGCACTTAATTTCCCCCCACCATATTTCATGTATTGTTATTTGGATTGATTTAATATTTTTATACATGGGAACCACAGGAAATTCTGAAGCAGAGTTACCCTCATCTGTTTTAGTGTGGGAAATGAATTTTTTTTGGTGAAAATTTATTAAGGTGGAATATTGTAACAAGCCAAACTGCTCTAAATAAACTTCTCTTTTTTATTTAATTAAATGTATTGTTATGTAATATAGTTATAGAAAAAAACCTGAAATTATTTTGTTTTATTATATAAAATTGGATTTAAAAGACTATTAAGTATCAATACCGTTGATAATATCCCCGTTAAATAATTATAACATGATTAGTATAAGTATTAGGTTTTCAAAAATATAATTTCCACAAATAATGGAAGTGATGGCCTCAACCAGTAGGATCATACCCTATAAAGTCCATTTATTGGAGATGCTGGGGGAGATAACATCACTCAGATTTTCTCTTAACCAAGACCAATTGGATATCCAACAACTTAAGCATGAGCGAAACCGTTTATTGGAGAAGTTCAAGATCATTGAGATCACAACCCAAACCATGTATGCTGAATAATAGATATATTTTCATCCTATTATGGTTAATTGATAAATGTTTTTTATTTTGATCTAATAAAACAAAAATAGTATTTTTGGGGAATATTCAAATTCAATTAAGGAATTTGTTTTGATGGATTATTTTTTTAGTTAAATAATATTTTTGTAAAATATTATTATTAAATAATTTTTATTAAATATGAATTATCATATAATTTTTATTAAGTCCAATATAATTTTTATAAGGGTTCAAAAACATTTATTAAAAAAAACCCCATTTTTTTTAAACAAAAGTCAATTAATATTTTAAAAGTGAAAATGTATATATTTTAAAAATTATTTAGATAAAATGAATATTATTTTTGGGATAAGAACTTTGAAAATATCTAATGGTGAATCTTTCATATTTTTTTTAAGATAGTCGAATTTTAGTGTAAAAATTAAATACTATATAAACATACTTTGTGTATTGTGACTTCATAATAACCCAAAAGTTATGTAATAAATACTATAAAGGGTAAACATGACCAGATATATGTTTTACCTTTAAAAAAATGCGATTTTCCATTTATTTAACTAATTTTATAAATCCTTCGTGAATTCTTCAAAACCATTAATATATTTTATGGCTTTAAAAATATTTCTTTAAGAGTACGAATCACCTCCACATAAGCAATGGTTTTATTTTATTAATTAGGACATTTTTGTTAAAAAATAACCAGATCCACTCCCAGTTTTTTAGTAACCATGGGAAAAGACCATGTGATGCTTTGTGGTTTTGGTTATTACATTATATATACTCCCAAACCAAAATAATAAATAAACCCCATCTTTTCCTATATAAACCCACCCTAGGTCCCATTTCTCTTCACTAAATCTCTTTTTAGCACATCCATACTCTTCTATCCACTCTCTAAGCTTCTCCCAAGGTTCCCCCATACTCTTAAGAATCCCCTTCCAAGCATTTGGAGTCACACACTCAAGTAAGGATCTTTCGCTTTCTCATTTTTATTCAAATATCTTATTTACCTTATATATTTTATCTTTATTTATATATGAGGGGATATGTTATTCCATTTACCCTTAATTTATAATTTATTTAAAAATTATTAGAGACCCATTTTTCACTCATCAACCCATTTTATGTATTTTTATGTGACAGTATTATGCTGCAAAAGTTTTACCATGAGTTTTCAAACAAAAAACAGTTGTATAGTGAATACAGTACCCATTTAATATCAAAAGTGTTTACCTTTATACAATTATAACTATTTTAATTGGTAATTAAATTTATGTATTACACACTCCATGTTCTTGTAATAAAATTTTATGACAAATGATTCCATGTTTTATGATCTATGTGGCATACTTAAGCATGGTAATGAATTGAATGTGACTGGTGCTCCTAGAATTATATAGTGCTCCAATGCATTGAGTAATGTTTGGTTTCTTGAGACTTAATTTTTGGGTAGGAAGTGAAAATTATTACTTTATGGGAGTTTTCCATCATGATTAATGGGTAGTTAGCCTTGAACTATGTTTATGATTTAGTGTTTTAAGTTGTCGCCACATTTCCCAGGCTATGATGGTCATGCTATATCATGTCTCATTGTTCTTGTTCATGATTCAAACTCTTTTTATGACCCATTGTTATAACTATTATCTAAAATGTATCACCTTATTCTATGTTTATTCCCTTAATAAGATTTATATCTCACTCCTTTCGTATGTTTGTCCCCGTGTTATCCTTTATATATTTTAAATTCATTGAATTTTAGATTCATGTTAAGGATGTTTTCAATAATATTGTTGTATCACATGTTCAAGATGTTATTATATGTACTAATTTTCAAATAACCTAGACTTATTGATATTTAAGGCTGTATTATGTGTACTATTATGTAATAAATCAAGAATTAATGTGTAATAAAGAACATGGCTGTTATACTTCACTTATGTATTTTTAAAATAAGTTATGGATTCATTTCTTGAGTTGGAATTTACAATTTGACAAAACATTTACTAAAAAAACATAATTTGGATACCCAGAATAAAAAAATACATTATCATTATTAGAATAAACAATTTATATACCTGATAACACAAGATTTTATGGCCCAACATCTACTTAAGTAGTCACATAATATTTCACCGCACCTTTCTATTATAATTTGGATACTTCCCACCATTAAGGTTATTATTCATACACATATGTTCATAATGACCCATCTCATTACATTTAAAATATTTTAGTGACTATTTATTAGAATTGGTCTTACCACTACTAATATCCTTTACATTGCAATTATGATCCTTGATCCCAAACCTACCACATCCAAAGCACTTACCAAATATGATAAGTTATTTCCAAGTGTTCTTTTTTACTACTAATATCCAAAATAAAAATATAATTTTCTCACCGATTTTTTTTTTGATCTATTCTTCCCTTTTCCTCCCACATAAAACAATTTTTCTTTTAATTGGTGAAGTACAAAATTCTATTTCCACCTTCTCAGCACATTGCACAATTTTCTCATAAATTTTAAATTTTTAGGAAGATAGTGTCCTTCAATATTTTGGATTTAGTCCTAAGTAAAAGTGATTAATTGTACTATCAAGATCATGGATAAACTTTTGTGCATACCATTTCAATCGGGTGAAGTTTGGTACATATCCATACACTAAATCATCCTCCCTTTTCCTAATTTCTATGAATTTATTTACCATTATATGTTTAAAAGCATTAGGGAAATATATCTCAAGAAAGATATTCCTAATTCATCATATTCCGAGGAACAAATCTCATATCTTTCACTAATAATATTGAACATTAACCACAGATAGTTATATTTTCATTGAAAATGGTTGATGTAAAGACTTAACTTTTGATGATTTTAATATACCATTATATTGGATATTTTTTATAAGGCTTTAATCCATCCTTCAACCACCATTGGGTCAAAATATCCACTAGATTTCAGAGGGTGTGATCTGATAATTGTTTTTTAATATTGAAATGTTTCTCAATGGTAGATTGAGTTATTCTCTAGCATGGATACCACTAGAATTTATATCCAATATAAACTAAACCATCATAATGAAAAATTGATTAATTCAATTTCCAACCATTCTAGGTTTCTGATTAAAAAGGATATTGTCCCCTTGGTTTTTTAGTACTTCAACTTCCATATTCCCTCTATGGAAAACCATTATAAACAAATATATTTTAGATGAAGAAACACTGGCATTTTTAATTACTATCTCATTTCAACTTAACCTTTTAGAAAAATATTTTAAGGGTTGCCTGTTAATATTATCCAAACCCCTATATTTATCCAAAACTTCATTTGAAACAAACTGAATGGACTCAAACTTAAATAATACACATTATAGTGAATTTAAACTTGAAATAAATTTCTTAATTTCCCAATGATATTTACATTATTGTATATTAGAGTGTTAGGTCATAACACTTACATAAAAAACCCATATATTAAAAGGTGGTCACTTTTAATCTATATTCATTTTTCCCATAATATAGTTTTTTAAATGAATCACATTTTATTTTTATTAAAAATATTCATGAATTTAATCTTGAATTATTATTTTCCCTTACCCCTATATTAAATCTATGAAAATAATTTTTAAAATCTGGGATGAGAACAAAAACCTCACTAAGAAATATAAAAATAAAGAATTAAATCGTTAGTCCATGAATTCTTCTAAATATTTTCCATTTCTATAAATAAAATATGGTCCCAAAATGAAATTTTTCTTACCCAAGAAATAACATTATTTACCAAAATGTTTCCATAAAACATTTCAAAAGACATATCAAATTCAAAAGATAACTCATAAATGTTTCCTTGAAATCAGAGAAAACTCCAAATAAATTTTTAAAAAAGATATAGTTTTCAAACATAATATCATTAGCTTACCATGATAAATCATAAGATTCCTATTAAAACCATCATAAATAATATATATCTATATATATATCATGTAGGTAACTTGAGGATCCATTTTCATTTTACTGTTTCTTTAAAAGGGAATAACCATCATGGTTTTACATGGAGTAACTGTCAGAGTTATACTTAAATTCACCATCAGGGTTATATTTGGAATAACCATTGTAGTATACTCCAACAAATACTTATGATAAAGATTATTGGATAATTATTTCCCTTTTAAATAATTAATTGGATATTTATAACCGGATAACATATTCTTGGTTTAAAATTGAACTACCTTTCCCCATAAACAATTACTAAGAACCATAAGAGACTACAAAAGTATTACATTATAAAAATGTTCTTTCCCCTATAGGAATTTTTTTTTTTCAGATATTGATATATCCATTCAATTTTAAACCCCCTTTTGAAAATAATAAAAACATAGGAAAATAGGTTTTTATTTTAAGAAAACATGAAAAATTTTAAAGGAACCCAAAAATAAAATTATGACTATGATAGAGGGAAAATTTGTTGTCTTCATATAAGTTAGAATAGAGCATTTTATTTGTATTTTTGTGAATAACATCAAAAAATTCTATAAAAAAATTAATTTTGAAAAGAATTGAATAAAATTAAGAGTCATAAAATTTTCATTTTAAAATTATTATTTCGATATAAATAAATCTATAAATTAATTTTTAAAATTGTGGATATGGAATGAAAATAGAATTTTAAGAGAAAAGTTAAAATATGATTTTTAAAATAAATTCCCTTACAATGAGTTTGACTCATCACATGCATTATTAGTATTCTTTAATAATAAATTTATGTTAATTATTTTCTTTTTTAAGATCTTTTTTCAAGTTTATTATTTCTTTTATGTCAATTTTTACCATCATTGAAACAGTTACTAAATCATTTATGTTTATGTCATATATTTTGATGTTATTTTTTATATAAGTCCAAAATAACTTTGGTTGGTTGACTATTGTCAAATAGGTAATTATTAAATAATCTCAAGAATTAAAGTCATGAAATAATTATTATTTTGATACATCAATTATACATTTTAATCCAATCATTAAAGGTGATTATGAAAAATGTTCTATGAGACAATTAGGGAGATGATAGACCATATACACACATGATTAAAGTTTTGATTTATCAATTATCATTATTCAAAGAAGGTAAGTATAATTTTATCTTTCTAGAATGATAATAAATTTTTTTTATCATATTATTTCCTTAATTATACTTATATATATCATAATTGTGATGTGGTGAGGAAAAAAACACAAATCTTTGTGGAGGTGGTAGTACACACATACACATGAACAACATTATCATTTCCTGTGTATGGAGAGGTAAGAAAATATGTATTATATTAACTATAAATAATGATAAATATTTATTTATTATAATATAATCAAATTAAATCCATAATTATACCCATTATCGAGAGAAAGTGGTGTAAAAAAATTAATTCAGATTTGGAGGTGGTTGTCCACGATACACATAAATGCCAAATTCCATCCCCATTTGATGGAGGCTGGATATTGATATAGGTTATTACATTAAAATAATAACATATAATTATAGTAATTATATTGGTGTTATTATTTTATCATGTTTTAAGAATATATGAATGATTTGGAAGAATAAATAAAACTAAAACACGCGATAAAAAACTATACCACTTCTTTAGAATGTCTCATTTTCTTAATACCTTAAGTCGTATAAGGTTGATATTCAACCTAAAAACACCTATAGAATGATTATAGAGCTTATATTAATGGATTTATTTAGTAACTGGCCGATCTAAAATGATTTTTAAGTTTGAGGAAATTCAAAGAATTGGTTCCTTTTTTTAAAAGTGGGGAGGATATCTCTTGGAAATTTTAAAATGGTAAATTAATATAAATTAATTTTTATGTCAAAATGAATGAAAATGAATATTATTATATGATAATATAGTGTGAGTATAAATTAACACATACAAAATAATTATTACATGTTTGGATCACATTTTTACCGATATCTTTTTGGTTCAACCCTTCATTAACCCCTTTGACTTTTACTGTAATATTAAAATTTTATACCATTTAAGAGTTAATAATGTTACTATAAAATGAAAGGACCCAGAAATGGATAATGTTTGATTTAATTAAAAATATCCCATTAATTTTAATAAATATAAAATTTTCATGAATTTTAAATACTTTAATAACACTTTATTTTCATAAAATATCAATAATGTCAATTTTAGAACTATTCATTTACATTGAAATTTATTACATCAATACAACCCTCTAATTTGTATAAAAGTTTCCAAAAACGCTATAATATGACATTTTTATATATAAAACTATTTTTTTACATTAATTACTTCACATTATAAAACATTTAATATTTTAAATATAATTTATTTTATTTTTCCATTAATTGAATAATTATTGTGTTATAATTTATGGTAATTATTTATTTAAAAATTAATAATATATTTAAATGATAAATATAAATCATTTTTATTTAATATTAATATTTATAACCTAATATATTTTCAAATTATCCCCATGTTAAAAATATTATAGTTATTAAAAGGCACAGTGGGACATTTTTGACTTTTCTTTAAGTAGAATATTTTAAAGTTCATAATCAAATCCAAATGGTAAAAAGGACATATAACTAAATATTTTATAATTATGGATGGAATTGAATCATAAAATAAAATCAAGGAAATTATTATGGTCGTTTTGTTGTCATGATCATTTATTTAACTTTAATCACTCAATTTACCCTTTATCGTGGTAATAAAAGTTCTAAGGTTACTATTCATGTTGACCAAAAGTAAAAGGGGTCTATTTACTAAAACTAGAACTCATTATTCCAAATAGTTAATTTTTTTAAAAATTTTAAAAATATAATTGGCATAATTTAATTGAAAATTAAATATAAAAACGTAACAAAAAATAGTTTTTTAGAAAAACGACATTTTCAAGTATAATATGTTTTATTCCAAATTCAAGTATAAAATTCATTTAAAAAATTGGGATTTTATTATTTTAAATCAAAAGTAAATAATTAAATTTTAAAACTAATTCATAAAATAATTTTATTTTTTAAATAATCAAAATGAAAATACAATTTTTAATAAAATTAGTATTTTTTCCCATTTATTGAAAAATCTATATTTTGAAAACTATCAGAAATTAATCTTTAGATAATTTTTACACGATGAATTAAAAATTGAAATCAATTTTTTAAAATTAAAATTCTATAATTTGAAAATAAATAATTAAAATAAAACTGTATAATTCAAGAAAACCTGTTTTTGTTGGAAATAAATATTTTATTCCTTTTGACAAAAAAATTTGGTTAACTTTATTATAGTGAATATAACTCTATAATATCTAACTATTTAATATTTATAAGATATGGAAATTATTTATTATACCATTAACCAGGTTTTTATAAAAAAATCTGAGAGGGAACTTGGAAAAAAGACGGGCCATTACCCATCTCCCTAGAATAGTGATAAGTGGTGACCCTTTGAGGTTAAGAAACCATTTTATGTGTTGAATCTGCCAAAAATTGTGACTTATTTTAATTATGATCATTATAAAGATGGAATATTTTTTCATGTATAATCCCTTTATTTTTGGTCCCACTTACACATTGACACAATGGACCTCAGTAGGTTCCCATTGATATGCCAACCTTGAGTGGGTACGTGTGTTTGGGTAGTAATGGTTGAGGGTGTCACATTAGAACTCAAACCTATATGTATGATTGATGGGGATTTGATGATGATGAATAAAATTACAATTCATCTATAACTTTATTTATTTATTTTATTCTTGATACTTGAGATTTCATATGATTCCTGGGAATCAGTCATTGGGCCTAACAATATTGAGATTTCCCACGATGCATGTGAATTGGATGGTAATCCTGATATTATTATGATTTACTAAGATTCCTAGTAATAACTTATTGAGATGGATGATACTATATTATTTTCATTATGTTTGGGATATCATTTTATGAAATATTGGGGGTGGGTGCGTTGTATGAATAACATCCAATATATATTCTTGATGTAGTATTAGATGAGCTAGCCTAAGACCCGTATACTCAAATCTGGTGCTAAAAATGTATTCCTTACATTATAGATTTTATCACCTTCCATAATTACAATATTCATATCCAAAATCGAGTCACTTATGTACCCAATAACTTTTAGGTTTAAATTCTTAGAGAATAAGGAAAAATCCTTTATATTTCAAAACCAACATCTTTCTTCTCAGATGAGAGACTTTCCTACTATACCAGGATTTTCTTATTATACCAAAATTTTTCAACGTATCATATAATATGTTACACACATGAAAAAATTATTGACCAATATTATATAAAATTTTTCCTAAATTCCTAGGGAAAATAGAAATAAAAGAAACGGTGGTCTATGATTCCTAGTGAGGTTAAACATGAGAGATAACAATTTATGATCATATAGAAGCATAAGGTAAGAAAAAAGTTTTGTGATCACGATCAAAACGTTTTATTTTCATTCAAAATCATTCATAGATCAAAAATCCCAAGTCCTGTAATAAGTATTTATCATTTAAAGACATGAGTCATAGGAGTGAATAATAACCATAAATAAATCATTACACATAAGATCATATTATAATTATTTTAACATGTCATGGGAAATTTTTAGTATACTAATAAGCATATAATATCATTTCCAGGAACAATTCCAATACTATCATAGTGGATTGGGTTCACTCCCCATTCAATCCTTTTCCACAGTTAATGTTCATTCACAAGACTATCATAGTGGACAAATTCTCTTAAGAAACTTGATTCAATCGCAATTATAATATATATTATGTCATTAGGCATCCATATTTACCCAATACATTAGATATCTATATAATTTCAGTCCAAATTTATACATAATGAAAACCATACACATTTGTGATGAAAGATTATAAAACATTCATCATATCATCATAGCGTTACCCATGGAAAACGAAAATGTTTCATCAAAATCTCATTATAAGATAATTATAAGGCACCAAGATAAAGTAAGATTATGATATCATAAGATCTTTCATTATGTCATTATAACTTAATTTAACTGTGTAATGAAATGAGTTTCATGAAATAATCCTAAGATCATCATTATAATAAGTCATCTAAATAAGAGGATTGAATCATAATATAATATCCCTTGGGAAATATAATAATTCATAAAATATATTGACGTATATGGGAAATTTATTTTATAAAATATTTTAAATTAAGCTTTTAAAGTAGAGATAAAACATCCCATTTCCCTTTTAAAATTATTGAAAAAACATATATTACAAGAATGTTGAGAAAAATATTATCTTCAAAAGTAACCGTGGAAATTTTAAAAGCAATATTCAAATCAAATAATATTCATTCTATAAAGAAAATACATTCGTGTGGTAAACGTTAAAATAATGACCCAATTCAGATTTTTTGTTAAAATTCATAATTAACCATTTTAGAAAATGTGGTTAAATTTTTTTTATTAAAAATTATAAAATAAATTAAAATATTGTTGATAATGTATTTATAAAATAATTGGTTCATTGAAAATTAAATTTTTGAAATCATTTTAACAAACCTAGGAATAAAAAGTGCTCATTGTCCAAACAAGAAATAAGGTGGGTTTTTAATAAAAATATTTTCTCAACCAGTGAATGTAAGAGAGAAAAATAGAACTCTTACCTTAAACTTTTAGTGAATAATGATTAGAGAAAAAAATACATGGGGTTTAAAGAATCTGGTCCATATAATATCCTTCAATATATGTAGAGAATAAATAATCTAAAAAAAATTATATTTTAA
This sequence comes from Viscum album, assembly GCA_963277665.1. Classification (NCBI taxonomy): domain Eukaryota; kingdom Viridiplantae; phylum Streptophyta; class Magnoliopsida; order Santalales; family Viscaceae; genus Viscum; species Viscum album. Next base: position 1,119,661,514 of record OY728156.1, read on the forward strand.
CATAAAACCATTACTAATTTTATAATATCTTAATTAGAAACTCATGAATGATATAAAGTTATATGGATTTTTAAATCTACATTAAGTTCTTGAAAATTAGCATAAAGTAAATACTTGTGTTATATATACACCACATAAAAGAAAAAAGTTTTGAATATGACATATGTGTGATGAAAATAAAAGTGAGACAAAAACCATTACCTCAAGACTTATATTTCTCCATACACATTAAAACATCATATATAATAAATATATTTACAATAAAAATATTATTGAATCATATTAACCCATAACATACTATGTATCATTTCTTTATAATCTCCAATAGTCCTTTTACTAATAATGTTGAGAAAAAATACCCCAAGGCATCCACTCTAGGTTATTTGGTTGGTTGTGTTTTTTGAAAAATAAAGATGACCATGAATGAGTTTGGTTGATGTTACTGAAATAGGTTTTAAATGTGGCATAGTTTCCCAGTGTTTGCCAAATTTTTGGGCCTTAAAATTGGGATTTTGTTTTTGGACAAAGAATGATTTCCACAAAGGAGTGAAGAATACATAGACCGTGAATCACAATGCACAGACCACATAGGTGGTATGAAGAACAAAAAAGGAAATAATAAAACTATGGATTACTACATAGAAATGCTATGTAGACCACAAAGCGTGGAACACAGACCCTGTAGGGGAAGTAGTTCACGGGATGATCGTAGTTCGTGGAAATCCTTGTGGTTTTTAGAAGGGAAACAATTTATAGGAGGCCATCATTTATGATTGAGAGGCGCTGATCTCAGGAGCCGTAAATAGTTTTATTTTTAGATGTAATTAGCTACTTTAAGGTAGGATGATACACAAAATATGAAGGTAAAAATAGTTTAGAGGAGGAGAACAGTCAGCGGTGAAGGCTGTACCGCATCACAGATTTGAGGAAATTGGATCTATAAGATGTTCATATTTATTTTCCTATATAAGGACCAGTAATCCCATAATTACATAGTGAATTCTTTATTAGATAACTTCATTTCTCCATGAATAATTCAGAGAAGTTTGAAGTAGTTTATGAGGGGGAATTCTATGAAGGAGAATATGTTTATGAGGAGGATTATATGAAAGGATAGGTGGTCTATGAAGTTAGTTTGTGTAAGTGGTTTCACAGAGAACTATAGCCTGTAACGGAAGATGGGTCCACAGAGGAAAGGCAGTCTGCGGGACATCAACTATCTATAGAGGAGAAGTGGTCTATAGAAGAAGAATTTGTTTGCCAAGCAGGTATTGTCCACAGAAGTCAAAGGTGGTCCATGAAGCATATACACCACATGGTGAAAGTTTGTTTGTTGAGTACTTGAGTAAGTTAGTGAAGTGATTAAAATAGTTAATAAAAGTAATTTCCACAAACCAACATTTGCGGAAAAGTGGATTTCAACAACATGTGAAAATGGGACTTCAAGAGAGAATATATCTATAATTAAGGACAAGTGATTTCATGCAAATAAAGGGACCAAAAAGTCTATAAACTATGAGTGGATCCCTTCTAAGAGATGTTAGAAAAGGAACAGGAAGGCATCGATTATTTCCACCAATAGTGATCTAGAGACAGAGACGTAGGGAGTGAACCTTGGGAATGCAGTAAGAAGATCCTAAATATTGTAAACATAGTGATACTATGTGTATAAGTGATCTAGCTCAAACCTTGTAATTCAACAGTGAGCCTTAGTGTATTTGGTACATTGGCACATTACCTTTGTATGCTACTTGGACATAGGCCAGTGAGGTTGCACCAAGTAAAAACTGATGTGTCTCATGCATGATTTCATTTCTATTCATATATTTCTACGAGAAGAATAAAGAAAAGTGTTTTGTTTAACAAGAAAACAAGATCTGAAGGGGTAGTTGTTTTATTCAATCGTACCTTGATTCACCACCCCTCTCATGGTATTTAACCTAATTGGGATAACAAATAATTTCTTCATCAAATTGAACATTCGAGGTTAAAACTGGTCTGTTTTCCAATCATGTTTTTGTTTGATGCTTCCAATACTTACACATTAGTCATGGTTTCATAATATATATAATCATAGTTATGTTATAAGAATCATTTTTAATAATTATATACACTTTTATATCTATTTACATAATTATGTGATGAAAAATTAATTACATTAGTTATTGGAGATACTATTCCCCATATAAATGCAATTTATGTTTCATTATATATATATATATATATATTTCTGTCCATGTTAATAGGAAATGAAAATGAATCACATCGCTTTGTGAAGGTGGTAGTTCACACGTACGCATGAGCGACGTTATAATTTTATAATTAATGAGAAGGTAAGAAGTTAGATAATATATCATAATTATATATTAATAATTATGTCAAAAATATCACATATAGGAATTAAAAACAACAAAATAACTGGCCATGAAATGTGGTGATGGAAAATGAATCATATTTCTATATGGAGGCCATAGTGTACTTGTATGCATGAGAGTCAATTTCATTTACCATTTTAGGTGGATTTTTTATAAAATGGTTGTCCCATAATCATAATAGTATCTTTGTATATTTTTGATAATATATTAATAAAGTTAGGATGTATAAAACAAATTTAGCGGAAGTAGAAGAAAAAATAAAATTGGAAAGATTTGGGTAAGATGATTACTTTTTATTTGAGATACCTCCTTTGGATTACACATCAATACACCAAAGGATGGTATTTGGGTCAAAATAAAGCTGTATAATAAAGGTGAGGAATCTATAAAGGGATATTTTAGTTATTGTTTGAGATAAGTGGCTCAATAGGTTTTGATAATAGAGGCGAAGTGGTTCCCTTTAATAAGTTGGGGTAATGGAACTCTTATAATTATTCAAAAATAGAAACTAATATGTGGTCTTATTCTAGTTTAGTTTGAACAAAGTCAGACAAATTTAATTTATAAGATGTTATAGGGTTGAAATAAGCTAAAAAAATAACATTTATTCCAATTTTGGAGACATTTTAAGTGTTCTCTTCTGTTTAAACCCCACTTTATATCCATTTTATCAAATTGAAAATATATTTGGGGAAGAAATTACATTTAATATAAGTAAAAAAATTCCCTAAAAATAGTTTTTAGGAAAATAACCGATTTAAGCATAAAATTAATTTCACCATGAATCATTTAATAACTAAATTTCATTGATTTTTTAAATATAAATAATTATTATTTTATAATTTTGGTTGAAGCCCAAACTCAATGACACCTTTCTACCATACCATTAAATGCAGAGGCTGGGAAATAGATTTTAATTTTTTTTAAAATATAAAATATAATAAAAAAACTCAAGCATGGGTTCAAAAATTCAAAATAATGTTTTAAAATACATAATTAAACTCATTAATCATATATTTGGTTGATTAAAACGCATAAAATATGATAAAGGAATGCGTTAGAGATATTTTAAAGTTTTACCCAATAGTTTTTCGCAAATTTTACCCATTTTACCAATATCGAGGTGACAAAACTTTACCATAGTTACTATTCATAAATAATAAAAATAAAAGTAAACTATTTAGAAAATATAGAACTCATAATTAAAAATATGGAATGAATTTTTCAAGATTAAATTTTTAGGAGGGGAAGAAATCAAATATAATATAAATGCCAAAAACACAATAAAATCTAATTTGTAGAAAAATGTGTCTTAAGAATAAAATGGAATTTATCCATATTAATTTCTTAGTAGAAACGACTAGATGAATGTTAAAATATTTTATTAAATATATAATAATTAAATTTAATTAATATAATATTTAAATACGTATTTGTTTAGTTTTTTAGATAAAATCAGATAATATGTGTAAAAAAAGATTTTTTGAGAAATTTTTTTAACTTCAAATAACTTTATATTCATTTATAATAAATTTATTATCTTTATATTCATTTTATACATGTGGAAAAATATTAGTTCATAATTTTGGTATTCCTATTCATACCCATTAATCTTATAGCTATGTAATCACTAGAACATTAAATAATAAGATGTTAATAGTATGTCACTATTCGTTTAAACTTGATGTTTCATCTAAGGAATTCATTCAAATAAATAAAATTTATTTAAAGAGAAATATATCATAAAATATTATTTTGTAAAATTTTGAACCCTTATAATAATTTTACCCTAGAAATTTTGTTACTCTATCATAAATAACCAAGGATACTTCTACCACATCACATTATTAATTTCCAATGTAACATCTTCAAATTTATGGTTTTATAAAAAAATTTTACAAGGTGAGTGGTATTGTTATACAGAGCTTTATCTCTATGATCCAAAATCACCACCAGTTTATCCTTATAATAAAGATCATGTCCCTTTGGTACGATCTTTGAATTCATTACTTGTGATGGATCAGGTAAACACTTTCTCAAAAAGCGATGCAAGGAACACATCGTGAACATAGAGAGATTCAGTGGAAGAAAAAAATGATAAGAAACCTTCCAAATAATATAAAAAATATTAAAATTTAATATATATCTAGGGAATAAATTTCCCTTATTTTAAAATCTCAAAACCTTATTTTATGTAGATATCCATAGAAACACCTTATCGCAAACTTCAAAATAAAAATCTTATTAAAAATTGCCACCATAAATTTTCTACCAACTCAAAATTTTCCCAATGTGATGATGGATGGTTCTATAATTCTATTAAATTTCCTTATACAGCTTAGTGACTAATGTATTTCATTCTCCTACATCATCCCAATAGGTTAGATATTTTCACTTTCAATCATAAAGGGATTTATAAGCTGCCATATGAATACTTGAGTGAAATATATTTTTGTAATAATATTAAAATAAAGGAAGGTGTTGATTTCACTCACCTATAAAATCCGTAGAATAGGTTCATGATATTTTCTATAGGGTTTTAATGGTTATCTTAGACTAATCATTTGTCTGAGGATGGTATAGAATACTAATTTTCTCTCTTATTTTCAATTCCTATTGAGTACTTCTTTATAACATTGAGGTAAACCTCATATATCCATTAAAAATAATAAAATGTTTTACTCAATTAAATACTAACACTTGAATAGCATATATTATAGGAATCTAACTAAGATAGAAATCTTGCCTTATGGAAAAGTGTGATTATTTTGTAAGGGGATCGACTATGACCTAAATAACATTATGAAATTCTTATGTTTTGGGGAGTCCAATGATGAAATACAAGGCATTGTATTCCCATATCCATTCTTGAATTGGTATTGGTTATGAAATACCTTTAAAATTATATCTCACAACCTTAAATTGTGGACATAAAACACATAGAGAGACAAAATATGCAATATCTTTCTTCATGTTGTCCCATGAGAAATAATCCGTTAGATCTATATACATCGTCATTATTCATAGATGAATAGAGTAAGATGTAATATGAAATTCATCCAAAAATTGTTTATTTAAGTATATTATTTACAAGACACAAAATCGCTTCCTAAAGCTTATCATTAAAACAAAATCATGGTTGAACTTTGAAAAATTTCTTACATTTTTCAGTACTTCCACATCCTCTTTTTGTTCCTCTTTAATTCTCACATGGATGGCTAGGAGAAAATTCATATGATAAAGATATAATATTCCCATTTCTTTATGATTTAAAAATCCATCCTCTATATACCCATAACTATTAGGTATATTTCAACCCTCATTATGAACATGCTAGCATGGTCCTTCTGAATCAGTGCATCGACCACCATATTCACCTTCCTAGGGTGGAAGTGTATTGAATAGTAAAAACTTTAATCATATCCAACCATATATTTGGTTTATATTCAACAATTTCTAGGTGACTATATAATTAGAACTTTTATTATCAGTATATATATCACTACATTCACCATATTGATAATGCCTCAATATCTTCAATGAAAAAATTACCACTGTCACTTCCAAATCACAAGTTAGGTAGATTTACTAAAGAATTTTCAATTGATTTGGTTTGTAATAACCCACACACTTTAAAAAAAATAATATGCTTGATATATTTCTTTACATGAAACACTAATATTTAAGAAAAATATGATATATAATAAAAATGATATTATTTAAATGTGAACATTTTAATATAATCGTTAAATTTTCTAAAATGAATATTAATTACCACATTGTGAAAAATATTTATAAAGATTTTATATAAAGAAAATTTATTTATTAATTAATAATAGTTGAGTAATAAATTTTCAAAAAAGATTATTTTTGTCTCATTAATATGTTTTATTCAAAAATGGGTTTTATTACATTCTATGCACAAACATTATGATTAATTTATTGAATTATTATAAAGTATATTTTTGGAAATGAATATAATTTTTGAAATGATAATTTAAATAATATATTTGGATTAATTTTTTTTTGATTTTTCACAGAAGATTTATTTTTAAGTGAATTGTGAAAATTTCAATTTTTGTAAAAATGTTATTTATTATTATTAAATAATGTAATTTTATAGTACCATTATGTTATAAATTTGAAATTAATGATACCTTAGACTAATTTTATTATAAATAATCTTATTAATTACACAAGAATCAAAATTATACTTTATTTCGGTACAAGTTCATTTTTTGGGTTTAAATCACAAATTTCTAAAAATCTCTTTTTTTGCACATATTGTATATTTATCTTCATAAATTAAATTAATCTATATCAAATAATGGTTTTAATGAAATTTCAAGAATATATATTTATTAAAATAGTTTAACATTCATTTTATGTATTTTATAAGAAAATTAGTTGTGAAAACTTAATATGTTATTATATATTTCTCTCTAAATAAAATATATTTGATATCATTCTTTACATATAACCCCTAGTTTGGTTTAACTATGATATAATATAAAAAAATTATTATTTAATATGATAGTTACGATATAGAATTTTTATTGTTGGGTTTTAATATATCTAACTAAATTATGAAAAATTTGTAGTTTATAAATGTATAAAATGAATTCATTGGTTATCAATTAATTAGGAATGAAAAAAAATTTAATGTAACATAGGTGTTATTATAAAAAATGTTTTTATGCACGCAATTTGTTATTATCTTAATAAATTCAATTAATTTTTTTTTATTTTTTTAATTAAATTTATATATTATATATTCACTCTAACTTTTTAACATTCATCTAATGTTTTTTCTAGTCATGTGAGAAAAATAAATATAACTTTTTTCTAGAAAATGTATTTTTCTAAAAAAATTATTTCATTGCCTTTTTTTCACTTATTTTAAAATATTGTTTGTCCAATTATAGAGATTTAATATTGAAAATTGGATACCATATTTGTTATTAGGTGTATCAAATATTTTAAATATGTTCCTTTTATTTAAGGATATTATTAATAGTAACCTTGGTAAATTGTTTTCAACCCAATAAAGAAACAATAGTTAAAATAGAGTTTAAACTTTGGGAAACAGATTTTAAATTCCCCTAAAATATTCATTTTTCATATTTTATGAGTGTACTTCATCCATTTTTATTTATTTTTCATATATTTTTCCACTTTTCTCCATTATTTTATTATGACATTTATATTAATTTAAGAAAATAATAAATACAAAATACCACTCTATTGACTTTATTATCTATAATTTTTTTAAATAATGATAAAAATTAAATAATTTTGGTTCTAAATTATTATTTAAAATAAAGATTATTTTTTTAATAAATTAATTTATTTTTAATTTTTAGTGATTGAATATTTTCCTTAAATTCTTAGGCAACAATGAAATAATATTTTTTAAATTAATCTGAAAATAAAATAAGTTTTTTAAAAAATATTAAAAGTAAAAAAAATTGGTTGATTTTTTGTGCTACGTGGATTTTATATATTAATATAACAGGTTATAGTTGTGTGAAAGTTATATATTTTAATTACACTATTGTCTTGTTTTATTTAAAATAAAACAAAATTAATACTTTCAAAAAATTACATTAATGATATTTTATGAGTATAATATTTTTTGAATATATTTAAAAATATTAAAAATATTGAAAGAGGAGGAAAAAGGGGATATGATATTGGTTAAAATGTATATATGGAACATTTATGATCTAATATTATCATTATAAGTAAAATTATTACCCTTTAATATTGGAAATGTTGTTAACATAGTAAAGGTTAAAATTGGTTAACCAAGGGGTTAATAAAACATATAAGGTTTAAAACGAAATGAAAACCAATATAAATTTCATTGGTTGATGATATTTTTCATTATATAAATTTTATTGGAATCTATGGCCATTTAGAGGAATTTTTCTCTAGAATGAATCAATTATTTTTTAATATTTTTTATTATTACAAGAGAAACCTTCCCATCACTTATAAAATAGAACCTATTCCCCTCTCTTAATCACACATTTGGGAATTATAATTTTAAAAATCCATATATTAATTCCTTATTAACTTCCTTCACCACTTTCTAGATCTTCTGTTCTTACTAAAAGTCCTTCCATTCAAGGCTTAAGGTGTAAGTCAAAAGAGGGTTCTCAATAAAGAGGTATAACTCTTACCTGATCATTTTTTATTTTATTTATTAATCTTCCTATTATAAATACATGGTATAAATTATAAAATAATTATTTTTTTATCATAAATTTCCTGAATTTTTATTATTATAATGGAAAAACCACTTTCCACATTCTTTCCGTCCTGTAGAATCTAAAAACATCGATTGTGTGTACGTATAGTTTATCGTATCCAGATAGTGGTGTAATTTATTTCTCATCACCACTTTAGTTGGATGGTTATAATGAATTATTAAATAATATATATTTTATTTATAATATTATTATGATTCTATAATGTTTAATTATTATTTTACTTTGTTTCATTCATTCCATCAAAAATGGAAACTACATTTATTCGTATATAAGAACTTCCATCTCCATAAATGTTGTAATTAATTTTTCTATATCTACCTTTTATGGATGAATATATATATATATATATATATATATATGTATATATATATATATATAAATATATAGTATATTAATGTCATGGTTAAAATTTTGTAGATGAAGGAACAATGATTGAAGTATAAAATAATGAGACTATCGAACCAAAACATTCTTGAAAACACGTAGCAGTTATCACCCCGAAATTTGATTTTAATAAATAAATGTTAATAAATGGGAGAAAATAAGTTATAAGAAAAAATATATAGTATTTTATAAATTATTAAGGTTCTAGAAAAAATTTATAATAAATATATATTTATTAGATAGGATTATCAAACATTTATGAAGAAATATAAGACTTGAAGTAAGGGTTTTTTGTTTTAATCTCATTGTTTAGTGGGATAGTTTAGGATTAAGTTTGTGGTAATGAAATTTCATAATATACCTATCAGAAATAGCATGAAGTTTTCTATCCTATGGTTATTTACGTATATTATATGTTTTCCTTTAATTTTCCTCTCTTTAAGTCCTAAAGCAATGAAAGAATTTTTTTTGAAAGATAGACTTTATTTCTCTCTTCAAGAAAAAATATTTTTTTCTTTCATATAAATGTTTCATATAAATGTTTTCAATAATTTTTTTAATATTATCATATTATTTTTTAAATTTATTTATTCTCATGATTTAATTTTATATGTTTTTTAGGGGAATCTTCTTATCATTTTTTGAATGAGGTACATTTTGACATTTTTTAAAAATGTATGGAAGGATTATTTTATTTTAAATAATAAAATATGAATGAAATTTACCATATGCATTTCCAATAAATTATTTGAAACATAATTTACATGTTTTAATAGTTTTTTCTTGTAAAATGATTTATGTTATATTTAGGAAATTTTTATATTTGAAATAATTGATTTCAATGTAAAATGATTACCTTCCTCAAGAAATGTTCCATATGATATTTTAATGGAATTGTTCATCTAAATGAAATAATTTAGTGTTACTTAATATATTTACTTGGTTTATTATCCAATTATACCATCCTTATTATTTCAAAGGATGATTTATGATTATGTTAAAAATATGTTTATGAAAACCGTTCCTTTTCTATAGATTAAGCTTTGATGAATTAATGAAATGTTTATAAAAACCATTTCTTTTCAACAGGTTATGCCCTGATGAAATTTTTATGAAAACCATATAATTTTTATGGGTTATGATATGATTAATATTTTAAGATCATGTTTAACACATCTATATGATTTTCACTATGTGATGGGTGAGCCAAAAAATCGATACCCCTCCCATACACCGGGTAAAGAAGTATATATCATGATAAAACTGACCAGAATATGGGATTTAACTGAGTTTCGTAAGAGAATATGTCCACTATAATTTACTTGGGAGTTATCCTTGACTAATATGATTGAATTGTGAGTAAACCTAATCCACTATGATTGACTTGGTAGTGAGAATTAACTACTAAGAAATTGATTTTTCTAATCCTATGAATATGATGCAAATCTATGTCTTATGAAAACATCATGTTATTTGATTAATTTAATTTTAAGGTTTTATGAACTTCCTAAATTTATGATATTTCTCAAGATTATGATTTATTATAGGCACACTATTTTTTTTTCAAATGTTAATCTCATGTTATCATACCATTATTCTCATACTATTCTTATGTTATCTTTGGTATCTATCTTATTAACCCTTATTGAGAATATGATATAACCCTTTCTTATGTTTTCCTTCCATAAGATATAAGGTAAGTTTTTAATTAAGATGTATATAATAAGGGTGAACATTATGATGAATTAAGTGGGTGATGATGTCGATATTATTTAAAAAATTTGTTTATGTATCCATGTTTCCAATGAAACTAGATCTATATAATTATAGTGTGAATCATATTATTATTTATTGAATATTAATATAGTAAGATGTAATATTTATGTATGAAATGTGTGGGTTTTTATAGTTTGTATCAGAAAAAGGTTTAGTGAAACTTTGTAAACTAGTATGATAAAACTTCAGTGAATACCCTTAGGATAATACAATGTATTAGAGAATTTATTTAGTTATGGTAAACAAAGGAGTGTGAGTTTCTTAGAAAAAAATATCCCTATTTTCATATTATAAGTGGATATTATTTCATATTAGAATAATATGGGGGTAATCACACTAAAAGGCTTGTTTGAGTACATGTCATATATAATTTTTGTTTAAAATGAGTGTTCCCTTACTGCACACATACTTTGACACTCTCTAGGGATAAGCATGGGTTAATTGATATTTTCATTATGAACAATTATGATGGTTTTGAATTGATGGTGATCATGAATAACCTATATTTAACCTACGGGTTTTAATATTGAAAATAAGGCATCATGATTTAGACATCCTATGAATGAATTTTCAGGATTGATCACTCTGATCAAAGATTTATGATGTGCATACTAACCATTTCAGTTTTTGTAAGTGATTAAAGATAAACTGATAACATTGAGAAGGTTATAGTTTTTATTAAATATTGAGGTAAAATATTTGAGCATAGTTATATGAATTCATGTATATTAGGAAAATTATTATAGAATTTCAATTCATAAACTCAATGAATAGATATTGAATTAGTAGTAAAAACAAATAATGGTATGATTATGGCATCTCAATTTTATGATTCTTCCCTGATTGAGGTTTGTGGGAATTCGATTCTGGAAAATCTTCTTAGTCTCACTATAGTTTAATTTTTATATTATATTTTTCATGGATTGGATTTCTTTACATAAATCCCAATTCAATTTCCAAGTAAGGGAATCCATTTTTGATTTCTTGAACCAACCTATGATCATCTATCAATGTGATGATAAATATGAATATCCAATGGAAATTAAAACCATTGTATGGGTCTTGATTCCTATTTAATAGTTGTGTTTATATCATATGGTAGGAGAGAAAATTAACCTCAAAGATATGCTTATTTTACATGAGTTTATTGACATATTTTTGAATTATTTTCCTTGTATTCCACTGAAACATGATTTTGAATTTTTAATAGAACTCATACCAAGTTTTACACCCATTTCAGAGAATATTTTTAGAATAGACCGGATTTAGTTGTTGGAATTGGAGAAGTAACTCCGGGAGAATATTGACATGGTATTAATTCATCCAAGTGTATCACCTTAGGGCATTCCTACTCTCTTTGTTAAGAATAAATATGGTTCAATGAGACTCTGTACTGATTATTGATAACTTAACAAGATCACTATCAATATAATGTACCCTCTACCACATTTTAATGGCCTGTTTGATCAACTGTGTAGATCTCAATACTTTTTAAGTTTTACCTTTATTATGGATATAAATAATTGAGGTCTAAGCAGTAAGATAAACCCAAGACACCATTCCATATGAAGTATGGACACTATGAATTTATAATAATTTAATTTTATATTACTAATTCCCCCGTTATCTTCATAGATTTAATTAATTGTGTCTTTATATATTACCTTGATTAGTTCTTGGTATCCTTTATAGATGATATAATTATATATTAAAATAGAAAATAAGAGCATAAAGATCAATTTAGGATTTTACTCATGACCCTAAGCATTGATAAGTTATTAGAAAAATTACTGTATGAATTTTTCTAATAAAAAGTTTCATTTGTGGTTCATAGAATATCTATTGAGGGTATATCAATGTATCAATCAAAAAAAATTATTGAATGTTGGTCTAGAGAAACCACTAAGATCGAGATCCATAATTTTCTTAGTGTGGATGGATGTTATTTATGCTTTGTGGGTAATTTCTCATGACAGTGTAATAAACTCCCAAAGTAAACTTGGAATGGAGAGAAATATTTTTTGATAGATGAATGTGAATAAATTTTCAAGGAATTGAAGGGAAGGTTAGTCAGTAAACCTATGATTAGAATACCCTCTAGTGGATATGGGTCTGTGATATATAGTGATGCATCTAATAAGGTAATGGGGAGAATCCTCATGTAGAATTATATGGTTATAGATTATGGCTCATGAAAATTTATGGTTCAAGAGAAGAATTACTCAACAAATGTTTTAGAGTTAGCTATGCCAATTTTTTTTACTTTAATGATATGGACACCCTATCTTTATAGAGAAAGGTGTGATATATATCCTGATTATAAATGTTTAAAGTATAAATTCACATTGAATGAGATGAATATGTTCCAAGTAATATAGTTAGAGTTGATTAATGATTATGACTCCACAATACAATTCCACCTTAGGAAAGAGAACTAGGTAGAAGAGGATCTCACTCGAAAGGTTCATGCAAGATTATATATGATTAGGATAAAAAACATCCAATATATAATTTTTTGAGGATAGATCTAGAAATATTAAAGGGGGTAAATATTATCTTTCTTAAATTAGTGTTCAACCATCAATCTATGTGAGGACTAAAGAGGCATAGAAGGAATTTGTGCACCAACAGAAGAAGGTCATAATTTGTTTTGATTTCAACCTTGATTGTAATGGAATGATAAGTTTCCTAAAACATGTTTTTTATTCCATACTATATCTAAATAAGGATATGTTGGAAGAGGATCATAGTTTATCATTCCCTATTCATCCTAGATGTATGAATATGCACAAATATATGAAATAGAATTTCAGGGTAGAAGACATAAATAGAGATATTTTAAAGTATATATCTTAGTGATTCATTTTTCAGTAAGTTTAGGTTGAGAGGAAAAAGTTTAAAAGGACATTATAAAAATTACCCATACCAGAATGGAAAAATGAAAAAAGCAACATGTTTTTTTTCATTGGACTACCCAAAAAATATAAATAACATATTCCATTTGGGTTATAGTTGATTGAAATACAAAGTCAGAACAATGGATTAGTGTAAAAAAATATTTCTCTCTTGATCAAGTTTCCAAAATATATATAAAATAAGTGATAAGTTAGCATGGAGTACCAAAAACTATTTTATCTGATTAGGATATGAGGTTTACCTAAAAGTTATGGGGATGTCTTCAATAGAATTTGGATATAGAGTTGAGTTTTAATACTATTTATCAACCTTAGAATGATGCTCAGTATGAGATAACCATTAAAAACTTAAAGGATGTGATGAGGTATTTTTCGATGTATTTAAAGGAGGTTGGGATAAATAACCTCCACTATGCATGTTTTCTTATAATAATAGGTTTCAATCGAGCATTCTGATGGATCCTTAAGAATCTATCCATGGAAATAAGGGTATAACTCTAACATGATGGGATGAATTTGGAGAAGTAAATATATTAGAACCTGATCAAGATGAGGAAATGGAAGAGAAAGTTAGATCTATTCAACAGAAAATCATGGAAACTCTAAGTTGATAGAAAATTTATGCATACAATCATCAGAAAAAAATGGAATTTGAAGTTGATAAATTATAATTTCTATGAATTTATCTATGGAATAAGGTAAGGAGATTCAAAATGAATTCAAAGATTATCCATATTTATATTACCCCCTTAGATATTATTTATCGAGTATGGACAATAACATATAACTTTTCATTTCCACCGAACCTCTCTCAAGTTCATGATGTGTTCAATTATATATCATTATTCACTTAAACTCTGGAGGAACTATGAGTACCCACATATTTAATGTTCTATGGAGGAATTATAAATTCTAAGATGATACTTTGGAACATGGGGATGTGATAAAATAGAGAAATCACCATTTTTTATATTAGAGTTATTGAATTTTAATAGTTAAATTCAATTTAAGGGGGTATAATGTAGCAACCTAATACTATAAAACATATTTCTCTTCAAAAAAATTTCTTTGATATGTTTAATTTCACACAACCCAGAGTTTAAACAAACTATGATATATAATTGAATTTTTTTTATTTAATGTGATAATTATAACCTAGCTATTGGATTGGAAGGTATAAACAAGGATAATTAAATTATAAAAAAATTGGTTCATACAAGTTAAAAATTATTTTATTATTTATTAAATGATTATAAATAAAAATTTAAAAAAACATTCAAAAGTAAAAAAGATGTTTGTTTGGAAAAATATTTTTATATACACAATATATTTTTATCTCAATAAATTAAATTAATCAATATTTTGAATTATTTTATTGAAATTCATATATTATATATTAAATCATGATTTTTAACATTCATCTAATTATTTTTCAATGTATTAGATAAGAAAAAATCTATTTTTATATATAAAAATGTATCATTTTTCTTTTTAAAAAATGGTTTTCTCACGTTTTGATCCCTTATTTTGAAATAATTTTTTAAGACAAATAGAAATTGAATCATGAAAAATGGATTCCATTTTTGGAATTATGAGGATCAAATTTTGAAAATAGGCCCCCTTTATTTCTTTTTCATTATAAATGGCAGCCATGTTATGTTTTTTCACCCTTGTAAGGGTAAAATAACTAAAATACTGTTTAAAATATGGGATAAAGATTTTAAATTTCAATAAAACTTTCCATTGTACTGTTTCATGAGTTTATTTCATCTATTAACATCTATATCTAAAATATTTGACAACTTGGTGCTATTTTTGCTTTCATTATGACCTTTATATTAATGTATGAAAATAATAAATATAAAATTTCACTCTTTTATCTCTAATATCTCTAAATTTTTTACTCAAGGATAAAAAGAGGATAAGTTCAGTTATTAGTTTTTATTCGAGATATAAAATATTTTTTTATCATGGTAATTTATTTATAATATTTATTGATTTAATAATTATCTTAAATATATAAATAGAACCAAAAAATATTTATTAAATAAATAAAAAAATAAAATAAATTATTTTAAAAATATTGAAAGTAATAAAAATTAGGCGAATTATTGTTTCTAAATGTATTTTATAGGTTAATATTTCATATTAGAGTTGTGTTAAAGGTTTATATTTGAATTCTATTTTCGCCTTGTTTTCTTTAAAGTTAAAATAAATTAATAATATCAATAATGACATTAATGATATTTTTGGAAACTCATATTTTATAAAATATTGAAAAAACACAAAAATATTAAAATTGGACAATGTGGATAATATATGGTCTAATGGTTCATCTTTAGGATATTTATGAGCCAATTTTCACCTTATAAGTAAAATGATAACCCTTTAATATTGAAAAAGTTGTTAATGTAGTTATGGTTAAAATTGGTTAACCATGGGATTAATAAAAGGACAAGGTTTAAAATTACAGTAAAAAAATTATAAATTTAATTTTTTTATAATAAATTTAACATATCATATTTTTATTTGAATCTCTTTCCATTTTTAAGAATCATTATTGAGAATGACTCAATTATTTTTTAATCATTTTTATAATTCCTTGGGTGCCCCTCCCTTCACTTAAAATAGGTAACCTATCCTCCTATCTTTCCCACAAATTTTGATCACTTCAGCTCATCCAATACCTACCATAATATCTCCCTTGTTTCATTTAGAATATCTTAAATATTTTATTTTTTCCAAAAGGCCATCCCTTCAAGGACACAGTTCAATCCAAAAAAGGGTTCTGAATGAAGAGGTGTAACTCTTAACTAAGAATTTCAATTTTATTTCTTATTAAACCTCTACTAAATCCATGGTATTCAAAATAAAATAATTAATTCACTATCTTCAATATTCTAAATTTTTATTATGATAATAGAATAACCATTATCCACCTGCTTTCGATCCTATGGAAATAGAAAACTTAGCTTGTGCATAAGTATGGATTACTATATCAAGGGA
This sequence comes from Viscum album, assembly GCA_963277665.1. Taxonomy (NCBI): domain Eukaryota; kingdom Viridiplantae; phylum Streptophyta; class Magnoliopsida; order Santalales; family Viscaceae; genus Viscum; species Viscum album. The sequence continues at coordinate 1,119,678,245 of OY728156.1, forward strand.
GTGGTGGTAATTCATTTCTCATCAAAACTATATATTGACGTTTATAAATTTGGATTTAATAATATATATTTTATTTATTATTTTAATGTGATTTTTTATAAGTGAATTATTATTTACCTTTCATTCATTCCATCCATCGATTATTGGAAAAACATTTCATTCGTATGTTTAACCTATCATCTCCATGCATGATGTAATACATTTTTCTATATATTAATTTTATGGATAAATCTCTATATATGTATAATTAATATGCATTATGTTAATATCATAAGTAAAACTTTGGATATGATTTAAGCATTATGAAATTATAAATATCAAGATCATCAAACCGAAATATGCAATATAAAAAAGCAGTTATCACCTGAAACATTGATTTTAAATAATAATTAATAATAAATTTGTGATAATTTTTTATAATAAAATAATTTATCTATGATATATATGAATATGGTTCTGTAATATATTTATGATAAATAAATATTTATTATACAAGAGCTTTTAATGTGTATGAAGAAAGAATAGACTTGAGGTGGCGATTTTATGTTATAATCTCATTGTTTATCAGGATTACTTATGATTAAGTTTATGATGATTTGATTTCATGATCGACCTATGAATAATCTATTTAATTTTAGTATTATCTATTTATTTCTATTTATTTCATTTTTCCTTTAACTTTACTCTCTTTAAGTTCTCAAAGTACCAGAAGAATATTTTTATGGAAAACCGACTTTATTTCTCACTTTGGTCAAAAATCCTTTATCTTCCATGTCCATGTTTTCAAAAAATGTTTCAAAAAATGTTTTCAATATTATAATATGATTTTTTAATGTTATTTTTATCCATTATTTAATATTCACAAATTATTTAAAACTAACCTTCTTTTCATTTTTAGAATTAGGTACGTTTTCATTTTTTTACCAAATTGTGAAAGGAATGTTTTCTTTTAACTTATCTAGAATGAATGGAATTTACCACTATCATGAGCAATCAATTGATCGAATAATACTTTATAATTTTATAAGTTTATTTTATAATGATTTTCTTAATATTTGTGAAATTTTAATATTTGAAAAAGTTATTTCAAAGTAAAAAATTATATTTTCCTCAAGAAATGTTCCAAGTGATATTTTAAAGTCTTTTTTATTCTAAGATTATACCCTTGGATGTTACATTATATTTACTATTTACATAGTCCAATGATTCTATCCTTATCCTTTATATGGATGGTTTATGATTATGATGATAAGATATTTAAAAAACCAATTTATTTTACATGGGTTACGCTCTGAAAAATTGAAAAAATATTCATGAAGCTTGTTTGTTTTACATGGGTTATACCATGATGAAATGTTTATGACAACTATTTCTTTTTTATGGATTATTATATGTTTAATTTTTTATGATGTTATGGGAAACATAATTATTATTTTCATTATGTTATGGGTGTGACTCGAATTATGTATCCATTAAAAACATTGGGTAAAGATGGATATCTTATGAGATAAACATGAATCTATTAGGGAGTGAACCCTGTTTAGTAAGGGACTCTATCCACTATAATAGACTTGGGAGTAAACCATGGAAAATATGATAGAATTAAGAGTAAACCCAATTCACTTTGATAGTCTTGGTAGTTACCCTTGACTACTATGGAAATGATTTTCTATGTTTATGTGTATGCCAAAAATCATAGTATTATGTCAATGTTATGCACTATTGGATCATCTTCCTTGATTAATTTATGATTCATGTCTTTTAAATTGGCATTCTTTATTCCCTAACACAATATTATGATCTATGATATTAATGGTATAGTTTTAAAATGTTAAACTCAGATTCTCTTACCCTTATACTCATGTAATGTTTATGTGATCATTGATATCTCCCTTTTTTACCCTTACCGAGGTTCTGAGATAACCTTTATTATGTTTCTATTAACCAATATATAATGTCCCTTTTAGGTATGATATGTATAAAAAGGCTGAATGTTATGAACAATTAACTGGGGGAAAATATATATCATATAAAAACAATTTATTTTTGTCTAAAAATTTCTAAAGACACTAAACTTATATTGTAGTAGACCAACCTGAGTCAACAAGAAAATTCACCCGAACCAAGCTGTCACAGTGAGGTAAATCAAAGATAACAATAATAAGTCATGAATATAACCAAAATAGGACACATAATTAGAGTAAGAACTGCAATTAAATGATATAACCAAAATCATACAACCAATAAAAATAGGCTAAACAATGAAATTATGATTCTAATATGACCCAAAAGCTTCCATTTGACAAACCATCACCTCCAACACATCCCAAAAAGAAGGAAATGACAACAAGATAATCCAAAAGGCTAAAATATTCCCTTCCCTTTATATTATTCTTGAAATAAAACATTTATAAATTCCCTCTTAAAAAAGTTATTGTGTAGTCAAAAGTCCCCGTAGGATACCACTACAGAGTCTATAAAAAGGTCTAATATCAACAATGAAATTATTACATCTTTAAGAACAATATAGTTTTACAAATAATTTTCATAAATATAATATATTTGTAAATAATTTTCATTTGGTTTTCATAAATTCATGTCATATTTAAAAATAAAAAAATATGTAAAGTAGAAGTGATAAAATAGAGATAAAAATCCATACATCAAGAGGTAAGGAAGTAAACACATGTCCTTGAAAGAAGCTAACATGAAAATATATGTGATACAAAATTTTTTAAAAACCTATGAGAAATAATACATGATAAAAACCCATCATGCAAAAAAAAAATCAAAAATGAAAAAGAACCTCATATTGGGCCCTATCCCATGTGAATAAATACTAGACATAAAATATCTTAAATACGTATATATTGGCATCAACCAATATTTAGTCCTCTCATTGTCCATTGATATCCCAAAGGATACATCTAAGTTATGTCACACTCACTATGGCTATGCATGACTATTTCATGGTGAACCTAAGGTTCCCAATGTTCCAACTGTCAAAATAAACTTGAAAACTATGTTCAAAATTTCTAAAAAATTCAAAATCAATTCAATTTTCATCAGTTTCTAAAAACCCATTCGAAAATAAAAATCGCAACACAAGAATTAAAACAAACATGTGGTGTGCTAAAACCAGTTTTTAAAGAAAAAAATTTAAAAACTTTTTTCATTTCTAATAAATCCCTTAAAACCAAAAATCTCTTCAATTCAATGAACTATAAAAAATAATATCCTAATAACAATAAGAAATTAATATAATTAAAGTATTGGTTAAAAACACCTACCTCAAAACTATATAAACCTTGCTGCCTTTGACAATGGTGATTCGAAACCAAGAGAAAGGCCTTTGAAAGACATGGAAAATCAAGAAAATACAAAGGATATATAGAATACACTATATGATCATGAATATGAAGCATAAATAAAACCAACTCCATTGTTGTAACCATTGAAAAAGAAAGAAATAAGGAACGTTTTCCAGTACATGCACACAACAACAACCATAATGATCGATCCCTAAACATATGATCCAGAAGGAGAAGAGATGTTCAAAATAACTTGGGGTGAGATCTGGTTTATGAGAGGGAGGATTTATGGTCAAATGAAACAGTAATAACTCACATAGTTCCCCAATACCACAACTCACGATATTTTCACATTGTGTAACCCCATTATAGGATTTGAATTCCATGAAGGTTGAAAACACCAAAAACATGTTTCCTTTCTATAATTTTTTTTACATTTCATGAAACTATTTCCAAATACGCAGGTAGTAAGACTTTCATCCCATATAAATTTTCACAAAATATTCCCAGTAACCATTACACAATGTCTAATTCCTTTACACATCATGTAAATTCCCACTAGATGGTGTTTTTCTTAGATTCTACACAAAATCCCCAAAACTACCTCAACTGTTCTCCAAAATTTGGGATAACCCTATAAATACATTGAAATGTTTATAACCAAACTCCATTAACTAAAAAAACATACATCCTATAACATTAGTTAATTTTACCTAGTAAAGGCTCTCTATCCCCGAGATACTCGAAAACGAACCTAAATAAGGATGATAAACTAAGAATGAAAAAAGGAGCACTTTTAATTGTAATAGGGAATCACATTCTATTCACCATACAATATTTCTATCCATATAAAGTCCTAAAGATCATGGATCTACAAAAATATAAGGCCACTTCTACCTCAACAACAATTCCCACTCCCATGTATCATGTATATTCATTCTGCAATACCACAATCATTTAACAAGTGGATTAATTTTACCACCCAATACCTTATCCAAGAAATCTATGATCTTAACAGGCTTGTCAACAATTGTTTTATCGATATCAAGTTCAAAATCATCCTATTTAATCACATGGAAAAGATCATTTATATACCCCCTCAACTGGGAAATGTGAAACAATTCATGGATGGAATTCAAACATGATGGTAATTCCAATGGACTTGTCCACCTTCCCCAGTCAACCACTGATCTCAATGGACCCTAAAAACCTTGGTTTCAACTTACCTTTCTTACCCAACTGACGATGTCCCAAGTGATTTGAAACTATGAGAAAGACCTTATCACCAAAATCAAACTACAATTACTACTGCTAATGGTTCACATAATATTTTTGATGACTATGCTCCATGATAAATATCCTCCAAATCTACTGCACCCACTCAGTCATCTCCTGAATAAGTCTCGGTCCAACTAAGGACCTATCTCCCAAATTTTTATAGAGTTAGTGATATCTATATAGATGCCTATAAAAATCCTCAAAGGGGTCCATCTTAATCAAGACCTGATAACTATTATTATAGTTAAACTTTAACAAAGGCAAATTATTTTCCCACTATCCACCAATATTAAGAAAACAAGCTCGAATTATATCCTCAAGAACTTGGATGGATCACTCTGCCTATCCATCCTTTTGTAGATAATAAGTCATTATCAAGTTTATCTAGTAACCCATCGCCTCTTGGAAACCTTTCACAAACATTTATGTGAACCTCGAGTCCCTATTAGAAACAAATACATATGGAACTACATTAATTATCACAATCTCTCAAAAATAAAAGTCTCAAAGCTATTCTATGTTCATATTATTTTTGACAAGGGTGAAGTGTGCTAAGTTCATGAGTAAATCAATGATCACCCAAATCACATCCTTACCAATAGAATTCCATGGAAATACAATGACAAAATCTGTGGAAATCACATCCCACTTCCATAATGGAATGGGTAGGGAATGAAACAAACCCACAGGTCTCTTGTGTTCTATGATGATTATCGAACAAGTAAGACACTAAGATACAAAATATAAAATTGTTTGCCTCATCCCTAGATAAAAATAATGACATATCATGTCATGATACCTCATGGTATCCCCAGGGTGTATAGATGAAAGAGATTATTTTACACCATCCATTAACTCCTTTATTTTAGAAAAAAGAAAAACTAACCTTCTATAAAAGCTCAAATCACCACTAGGAGACATAGATGACTCACCCGAGGTCGTTCCTCCATATATGATTTTACTGAATATCTGGAACTCAATGTATGCCATTTGATCAAGCTAAAAAAACTCATTAATGTAAGGGTCATCCCTCATCATATCTAGATATATATTCCTAACAACCTCTTTCATTCCCAAACTCTTCTCAGCAAACAAACTCATCAGAGACCACACATCAATTGATTCCTTCACAGATTGTGTAATTATTTTTACACTCAAAGACTCAAAAATAAAAATCCATTTCCCAAGAGTGATTGAAATATAAAAATCAATAGTCTGAAGGTACACCAATCAATTTATCTATCATAAGTTTAGATTCCTTGGAGTGAAAATATATTTCAAGCTTTTATGATCAGCATAAAATATAAAATAATCCTCAAAGAGATAGTGACTCTATGTTTTGAGTGCATGCATAACCTCTACTAACTCAGTATCAATGAATTTTAATTATTCTCAAGAAGGCATAAATGGTGAGATCCATAGGATAATAATTTTCTCCCGTGCATCAATACCCATCCCAAACCCACACCAGAACAATCATATAAAACAAAATAACCCAATCCTGGGGCTAGAAGAATCAAAATAGGATATTAAGTCAATATAACCTTTAGTTCCTCAAATGGTCAATGATATTTTTCATTCTAATGAAACCTTCCATCCTTACGAGTTAATTATTTCATCAAATATACAATCTTGGAGTTGTCTTGAACAAAATTCCTATAATTAATTTCCAACCCCAAAAATCATTGGATCTCAAACAAATTTTGGGGCTACTCCCAACACATAACATCCTGTACCTTTTTAGGATCCACTAAGACACCCCTCTTAGATATAAAATTCTACATAATATTTACATCCTGAATCTAAAACTATTATTTGGGAATATTACTACACTGATGAAGTTATTTCAAGTTTCAAAGAATGATATCTAAATGGTCCTTATGTCCCCCTCTATCTTGGAGTGAACCAAAATATCATCCATGAACACAAAAAAAGAGTGCAAGAACCGATGAAATATATGGTTCATCAAATCCATAAATATCATAGGTTCATTAGTTAGTCTGTATTACATAACTAAAAATTTGTAATTGCTATATTGGATCTTAAATGATGTCTTAGGTATATCATCATCCGAACATTTCAATTGGTGGTACATTGATAATAATTTAATCTCAAAAAACTAGAGAGTCACTCTAAGAAGATAAAAGGGACAATCAATCCCAGGAAAGGGATATTTTTTCTTGATGATCCCTTTATGTAACATCTGATAGTCAATACAAAGTCCAAGGCTCCTATCTTACTACTTTTCAAAGATGATAGTTGAATCCCATAATGAAATAATAGGAAGGATAGATACCTTATCCACTAGGTCTCTAAGATATACCTTATGTTACACAAACTCAATAGGTTCCATTCTATAAGACAATGTAGAGATGGGAATCATACTAGGGGACAATTCTACTATAAACTCATAATCTCTTTGGGGGTGATAAAGTAGAAAAATAATATAGAAATACATTGGGAAACACAATCACCACCGTAGAAAGTTTAATACCCAAAAATAATCAACTATATTAAGAATAATCTCTAAAAATGGCATGATATTACCTAAGTATAAGGAAAAATAAGCCCTTCTCTTCCTGATCTAGAGTCCCACTCATCCCAAAAAACATGAGTGACTCCATTGGAAGATAAAAAATATAACCAAGGATGATAAAAATCTATATGATCCTTAACACTGATCATACCATCCATACTATTAATGAAGATGAATATTTTAATATCAAGAACCAAAATCCTCATATCATATCATTTTCAGATATCATCACTTATCACACATGGAACCTAAAAACTTGTTCGGACCTATTTCCCAAAGTCATGGGAATATCAAACATGTCCATAAAAAGATAAAAACTTAATCCCAATATATAAACCAACATTTATGACATGAAAAAATTTGTATCACTTATATCAAATAGGGATACGCTCATAGATGTTGAAATAAATACCGTACCTCTAATAGTTGTTGACCCTTCTTTAGATTCCTCTAGCACATACTCAGTGGAATAAAGATTTCTAGTATTAGAAACCTAAAAATACCCTTAGTATAAGGATTAGAACCACTGACCTTGGAAGCATCAACACATACCTATGAATCCTTGGTGAGAGTGGACAATTCCATACTTTTCTAGGACACCCTTTCACATAAATGCTTCAGAAGGCTTGGTGATCTGCAATGATGAAAAGTAATAAGCTTATAAATAGATAATATAGGTATGATCATGTATCCCACACTGATAGAATATGACCTACTACTATCCTAACAAATACCCTAAAAGAGGACTAGAAGAGAACTGACCATCCTTGTGTTTCCTTTTCTGGCTATAAGATATACCATGGCTAACAACTATATCAACTGAACCTCCACCCAAACTAATTTTTCTGGCTATGTCTACCTTAACCAAAGATTCTTTTTCTTTTACTTCCAAAAAGTTTCAAATGAACATTAATATCAATTTTGACCAAATAACTTACCTCAATCACAACTCAGGCCTCCAATCCTTTATGTACTCATTAGTGACAAGCTCCAGTGCAAGAAGTACAAGCTCATAAAAAAGGGTAGAATATTCCAAAATGGTACACTACCCCTTCTCTAATGTTCTAAGCTCTTGGGTCTTTGATACATGTTACATATCGAGAGAAAACTGATGGAGAAATATTTTCATGAAGGAATCCTAAGAAAGATCTTCATTCAACTTAGCTTATGTGATAGAGTCCTATAACATCTTTCATAGTCCCTCAAGCATATACCTAGAAAATCCAACCATAGAGTATTCAAGGGTCTTTAAGAATATAAATAACCTATCAATATTCCAAATCCACTCCTTAGATTATTGGGGTACCTTGACACCACAGGCGATTGGTGTATGTTTTTTAGTAAATTTAATTCCATGATACACCACACATACTGAGATTCCAACACCTACATGACCCATAGTCCGAATGGTGTAGATTAATTCTTCAACCAAGGAAGGGTCTAATAGAGGATTCACCTGCAGAACCTACCTCATAGATTCTGTAATGACCGAATGTTTTCAATGGAAATTTCCTTCTTATAAATTTGTAATATAATGACATGAAATCAAATCACAATGAACTAATAAGTACTATGTGACCTTTGAACATAATTTTGACACTTTTTCATTCGGAATTTTGAAAATCTGACATACACAATTGCGATCAGTATGTTATTTGAATTCTAGTATGACCAACTTATTTTTTAATGAATAGTAACATACCTTTATGAATAGTAATTTTACCCTTATTAATAGTAACATATACTAATGAATAGTAACCTTACCAATGATAGTATATAAGAAATATTCAAGTGGAAGTATGATATACCTATATCAGGGAATAAGAAAATAAATGTTTCAAAATTTGTGTTTTTCGAGTAAATAATGATTTTAATTAAAAATTAAATTTATAATATTTAGAAAATTATTTTAAAAAAATGGAGTTAATTTCAGGATTTTACAAGTCAAAAAATTATTTGGGTTAATTTTTCATATTTTTCTATAATACTTGATTTTTTATGAATAGTAAAGTACTATAATTTACGATAAATGCTAAATAATAGATTTGTTGAGTCATTGAAAATGATATACTGATGTAAGAACAATTGATTATAACTCAAATATTATTATTACTATTTTTGGTCATGGAATAATCACTATTTTTGGTCTTGAAGGAAAATAATAAACTAAGGAATTAAATGTTAAGAAAACTCTCATCTCCTCCACTATAAATACCACCCTCCTTACATGTTCTCTTGACTCCTATAAAGCCTTGTTACTTTACAATATTATGCCCAAATATATTATCAATCTAGTCTACCATGTCCAAAATCTCTTAGTATCATCAAAATACCAAATCCTCTTCCCTTGAGAGGCTCTCAAGGAAGGTTGATTCAAGAGGTAAAATTAAACTATTCTTTTCTTTAAATTTTAAGTTCTTTTGTTCTCTTTTATTTCCTAACCTCTACTCATCCAAATGGTATGAAATCTCCAGTAACATACAGGTACTAGAATATTTTTATTCTAATGTCATAATTCATTATCGACTCTATTTTCCCCACATTTTATTTGAAAGAAATGAAAACACCGTTAGAGATGTATTAATTTAGCACATTCAAGGACGACGAGCTATCAATTTATATTATTATCTTAAATTATGGCCATGAAACAATTTAAATGGTTTAAACATACTTTTATATGTATATTTTATATTATTTAATGTTTTTAATCCTTACTCACTCATTATTTAAAATAATAATAGAAAATAAGTAAATTTTGAGAAAAATTGCTAAAATTAATTCCATCGTTTTTGTTTTTTATAATGAATAACCTTCACTCCAAAGAACCAAATGAATTTTATAACCATGTAATCTTATGGATGTTAAATAAAAATATACAACTTCAATTATGGACAAAAATTCTCATTTTACATGATTCTTATTTCATGAACATAATTAAACCGATCGTAAAAACCAAGAAAACGAACGGACTCGAACATTGAAATTGAACCACTTATCCCATTAAAAATTCCCTGAATGAAATTAAAAGGGTATAATAAATAAATTAAATATATAATAGGTTACTAAATTATTAATTAATAAACCTAATTTTTTATTCATGCCATTAATAACAAGTGGAGAACACCGTCATACTTATGGTGAGGGATCCTCTCCATTTCACTTTTATTCAAGAATGTCCTCTATACTATTCCATTTTATTTGTAATTCATAATGTTTGGGTATGATTTCACAACTACCCCATATTTATCTCTTGATTTATAAGTTATGATAAACCCCTTAATCTCTCATTAACCCTTCTTAAGTACACCCGACACCATGCCGATAATCTGTAAGAAATTCTACCCGAATCTCCTTTATTCCTTTAGATTACCTTATCTTCCTTCCTACCAAAATGAAGTTATCTTGTCTATTTATTTTCATATTATAAATGATTTTTTCATGTAAAAAATTCATTTATCAAGACCCTTCCATTGTTCTCCTTTGGGGATATAAATGTTTTTAAGGGATTCCCTCCTCAATACTTTCCGATAAGAAAACCAGTTTTAAGGGAACTTATCAAATTCTTACCCGATTTCAAGTGAACTATATCTTCTATTTTAGGACACCATTGTCTTTATAAAATCAGTAATTTTTATTATGAAAACCCTATAGGTTGAATTCTGTTTTTTATAAAGTATAGTTCCCTTTTCTATTTTAAAGGCTCTATAGTATTTTCCTTAAAACCTCTAAAAAATGTTTTAATGCTAAAATTTATTAAATACTTTTATTGCATGTTGTTACTTATACATGAAATAATTTCTCATTATACATCACTATTTTAACTTATTAATTTCCATGTATATTTTAGTTCCTTTATTTAATGGACACTTTCATGATACACCCATTTTCTATGCTTTATGTCATAATTATGTTACCCAAACCATTCCAAGGGAAACCCTTATGTTTATATATGATTGATTATGTATGATTAATTATGTGAAAAACAAATTCATGTATATTTAAGGTGGGTTTTACTAGATAGATCTTCAATTAAATAGGTAAATTTGAGTCTCACAAGGCATTTTGTGCGGTGCTTTTGGAGGTTATCCTTGGCTTATGCTACTATGTGCAAAGGTCTTGCCGATTAGCCTTGAGTTGTGCTACTTTGGGAAACAGTCTTGGAGGTTAGCCTTGAATTGTAATAAATTCGTATTTTATGTTTCAATGACATTTCTATGATTCCATATTTATATGATCCCATGTTTATATGTTCTGATTCCTTTTATTACATGTCTTTTTATATTTTTATGTCATGTATTTTAACCCATGTGCTAAGGATTTATTATTATTCTTATTCCCTTTATTGGATTTTTAGCTCACCCCTTTTTCATGTTATCCCCATGTTATACTATGTAGATGTATGACTATAGTGGAATTTAGGGGCCTAATATGAAGAATAATTAAAGAAAGTATTTTTAGTTCCTTTTCGTAGTTTTATGTAGCTAGTATTCCAAGAAAAGAGACTTAACAATCCTTGGATTGTACTCTGATGTATAATTATTCCTAAGTTCATGTAATGTTATGTGTAGAAGGATAGGGTCACTATAGATTCCTCTATCACATTTTTAAGTTCTCTCCTCTGATTCATTGTGTAATAAACACAAGAAATAACCAATTAGTTCTTGAATACATTCCCAAATCCAATGACCGCTTTCAGAATTCAAACCAATGATTAAAATAAATTATTTAAAAAAATTATTAATTCTTCCAATTAAATTAATTACCTAAATAGGAATAGATAAATATAAATAAACTGACCATATATTTCATTCAAATGACCTAAAAATCAAAGCCTAAAAACTAGAAAAAGTCCTTAAACACCCATGGTAACACGATTGTAGTCACAAAAGTGAGTCGGCTAGGCCCCTTTTCTACAATTACTATCTGAATTTTGATAGTGGTAAGTCATGTCTACCCAAGACATAAAACTAAATTCATAAAGTATTGACACACTTCAGGCTGATCATTCGCCCTTATACCAAATTGTAATAGACTAAACCGAGTGAACTAGACATTACACGTGAGCCAGACCATCATATTGAGGAAAAAAGAATATAATGGCAACAAATCTTGAATATATAAAAAATAAAAAATTAAATTAGAGTTTAATGTAGTAGAAAAAGATATAACCAGATCTAAATAATCAAGAAAAACATGCTAAACTAGAAAAGTAGGAATCATAAAAGACTATAATGTCTCTATGTTATAAACTATTACCCCAAACCCATATCAAATTGATGTCATTAACAACAAGATAATACAACATGCTATAATATACACTTCCCTTTACTTGAATCCTCCAATACAACTTCAACACCCACCAAAAGGACAAATAAGGGTGTGAGAAAAACAAAAGTATGATACCACCTCACAGTCTATAAAATTTATAATATCAAGAATTTAATAGTTATATATTTTGAAACAAAAATTTTTTTGTAAAGAATTTTCATATATCCAATCTATTTGTTAATCGTTTTTTATTTTTTTCATAAAATCCTATCATATATTCACAGATTGAAATATGAAAAGTAGAAGTGATAAAATTAGGATTTTAATTCATACATCAAGAGGTAAGAAAGTAAAAACATATCCATTAAATAATTTATTATGAAAATATGTACAATAGAATATCATATAAAAACATTTGATCAATAATACACAATAAAAACCCATCATGCTATAAATTAATCACAAATTAAAAAAAAACATTATATTAGGCCATAACCTGTGGGAATAGATACTAGAAATAAAAGAGACTAAATAGGAATATATTTCTACTAAAAAATATAATGTACTTCTATTTTACATCAATATCCCAAAGGTTACCTCTTAGTGGTGCCACACTCACTAAGGTAAACAATGTCTATATCTTAATAGACTGAAGGTTCCGAATGTTCCAATTATCAGAATAAATTTCAAAATAATATTCATAATTTGTAAAAAAAATTAAAATCAATGATAATACACTTAGGTGTTTGAAACCCCATTTCCAAATCAGAACCATGATAGGAGTATTACAATAAACACTTGGTGTACAAAAACCAGTTTTTAAAGAAACATGCTATACCATTTTTTATCCTTTCAAGAAATCCTATGAAACCAAAAATCACTTCAATTAATTTAATAAAAAAATAGAATTTTAAAATAACTAAAAAGAATTCATATAATTAATCCATTCTATATAAACACTAACCTCAAAATGTATAAACCTATCTACCCTTGATAATGGTTATTGGAAACCAATAGATAAACCTTGGAAAGAAAAGAAACATCAATAAACCACAAATAATTGAAAAAAATATTATCAAGAATCTAAAATATTACCACTTTGAATTTTATTTCTTCATCCACTAAAAATGAAAAAAAGAAGGAACACTTACTTGGAGGGGCACACCACAATAAATCTAATGACCGATCATAGAACAAATGATCTAGAAGGATAAAGGATCTCCAAAATTCCATTGGATTAGATCTAGGTATCGAGAGGGAGGAATAATTTTCAAATGAAATATTATTCACTCACATGGTTCCCTAAAACTAAAACTGATGATAATTAGATTTCCTGTAATCCCAGTACATGATGTGAATTCTAGGAAGTCTAAAAACAATGAAAATCACATTTCCATTTTTATAAAAAAAACCAATTTTCCATAAGGCAGTGTGAACTCAAAATAAATGGTGTGTAAACATTTAATTCCCTTTATATTTTAGGAATATATTATGTAAGACCACTACAAAGTGTGTAATCCATTTATATGGTGTGTAAATTCCCAACAAACAAAGTTTCTACCAGATTCTACAAAAAACCCCAAAACCACTTATGGTTTCCTCTAAACATAGGAAGAATCCTTTAATACATTTGAAAAATTTATACCGAGAATACATTAATTCCTACAAACATACATCCCTGAACTTTATTTTATTTCCTAAAGAAAATACTTGCATCCCTAAGAAGATCACAAATGTACCCAAACAAGGATGATAAAAAAAGCATATACAAGGGAGTACCTAAAAAATCATAACATAGCGTAACATAACAATTGGATAATGGATTCTAATGTTATGTATTGAATATTTATTTAATAATATGTAATATTTATTTATGAAAATTTTGGGTTTCTATTAGAAAGGTAGTAAATTCATTTTTATGCTTAAAAATGCATTTTTCTAAAAAAAGGTTTCATTGTAGTTTTCACACTTATTTAAAATTAAAATATTCTATTTAAATAAATTATGTCTTGTAAAATGTATTACATATTTTTAATCCTAATTATTAATTTAATTTAATATCTTAAACCAAATTATTCTTCGTAATTAATAGTAAAAGTAGTAAAATTGTGGTAATACTGTTAATGTTATAATGAGTTTATCAGGTAGGGTCAAACTAAGAGGTAAGAGTAGGTATGGCACATAAACTGTCCTAATTATTATATTTTTAAAGATATTTATCCTTATATTATATTATATTTTAATACTTGGACATTTATTTCCACTCTTTCTAGAATATGAATTTATATTATTGCAACCTTTTCAGTAATTCCATGTGCATCCCTCCCATCACTTATAGAAGGAAACCTCTTCTACTCTCTTATAAAGAATATTTGAGACTTCTAACCCTACCCATACCTACCCAAAAAAAAAATATATTTCTTAAATTCATCCTTTATTCCATAGTATTCTCTTAAGACCAATATTTCAGGGCTTAATTTATAAAAAAAGGAGGTCTCTTTAAGAAGTGGTATAAATATTAATCGAGCTCTTTCAAATTTCTTTATTTCTAAACCTTCTATAAAACTACTATATCCATTAGAAAATAGTTAATATAGTATCATAAATATTCTAAGATATTAATATTGTGTTGTAAAATCCATTTCCTATCTCTTCTCCATCAAATTGGAAATGAAAGTATCGCTCGTGTATACATGTGGACAAACACCACAATGAAGTGATGTGATTTGTTTTTCATTTATTGAATACATGAATGGTAATAAAGATTTAATTAGTGAATATTTATGGTATTTATTATATAATAATTATTATTTATAGGTTAATATTTATTTACCTTTCCTTTTTTCCACCCATAAAAAACCGAAAACATCACTCATGTGTATATAGAGACCACTGCCTCCACAAAGGGATGTGATTCATTTTTCATCACCAATTTAATTTAATGTTTATAAATTTTTTTATAATGATTAAATATTATTCTTATTAAATGATTAATATTCTAAACATGATCAAACCATGATAAACATTAAAGGACCATAGTCACTAAACTAAAACTTATATGAAAAGTAAAAGAGTTTACACCTAGAAACCAAAATTTTAATAAAAAAATATTAATAAAAATGTGTAAAAATGTTATAAGTAGATAATATTTGATATGATAAGTATTTATATGATCATATTATTGAATTATAATAAATCTAATCTTTTTATTAGAGGTTAGAGTGTTAATGAATCAAGAAAGATATGAGGTAAGGGTTTCACATCTCACTTTTTTTTCAATAACACAGAATACATAATCCCCACTTATTTCGTTCAAGTTCTGTATATACTAACTAGTTGATATTTTATATAATTAATATACTTATAACAATGTTATTTAAATTTAAATTTTAATTAAGTTATTTCATGTTGGTCATGATTCAATAGTTACCAATTTAGTAAGGGTTCTTCATCTCAATATTATTGCATTGACACATGTTTGATGTTATGAAAATATTTATATTTATGTGGTGTATATTATATCCATTTTAAATATTATATTATGTTTCATTATTAATTTATTATATTTACAGTTATAATTGATAAATTTTAACCCATGGGGATTTAATTTTAATTTAATTAAAGTGGTAATGTTTTATCATATCAAATTATATTCTTCAGGGCATAAGTTATTTTACAAACCTATCTTGTTTTTTATGTGTATTTAATAACACTTGTATATGTTTTATCATGAATATCCCTATATTTGTATAATTTAAAGTCAAATTTGAGGATATTTCTTCTATGGGAGTTATGAATCAAAAGATAACAAAATGGTTTGGGTTTTACATTAAAATCTTACTTTTTATAGCGATTATTTATGCTTAAATTTTATATGATGAAATTATATGATCTTTAAATAAAAAATCCAATGAATTTTATTCTCCTATAATTATTTATTTACACTATATGTTTATGTTATTTTTTTCTTTAATTACTCATGTAACTAGAATAATGTTTTTGGGAAACTAACTTTATTTCTCTATTCATCTTGGAATCATTTTCTTTCTTAACCATATTTTATTTAAATTGATATCTCCAATGTTTTTCAAATTCCCAAATGATTATATAAATTAATTTCTAACCATGTTTTAATTTATATATTCTATTGAGAGTAATATTATTATCATTTCATGAATAAGTTTTTATATAAATTTTTACCAATAATTTGAAAGGAATCATTTCTTCACACACTGCATAGGAATGGATTTTCTTCCCATCATGACTACATTTTTATTTGACGTTTTATTTAAAATTATCCATTTTTTTCATTTAAAGAATTTTTTTCCCAAATATATTTTTTCTTTTAAAAAAGAGATTCTAAAATGAAGAGGGTATTTTCCTCCAATAAATGTTATTGTGATATTTTAAGGGAATTTAAATCTATTAAAACATTCATTGATATTACATATGTTTCATTAGGGATATGATCTAGAAATAACATATTTATTATTTATCTACATGGTTTCTAATAATGATGATGAAATGCTTACGAAACTAGTTTTAGGTTTTGTTATTATGTAACGATTAATGTCTTCATGATCTTGTGGAATATATATGTATAGATTATTATTTTGTGATGAGTGGGTTTTTTTGATCCCTCTGCTGCATTATAAAAATATTATTGTTTTATAAGATCAAAGGTTGCAGATGAGTTCTTCCCAAGATTAATGTAGGGTACACAGGTGGTTAGACCAATCCCAACAAGGGTATATGAGAGATTAATCCAATCCCAAAGAAGGTACATAGGTTGTTATCCAAACCATATCATATAATGAATGTCTCGGTGGGTATCCTTGATAAAATATTTATATGATTACAATTATTACTCAATTTTATGACATGATGTTATAACAATGTTATGATCTTATGGATCATGTTATTCCCTTATTTTCTAATTTATGTATTATGAATTTTCATTATTTTTTACATGACTTTTCATTATGATATATAAATTTTAGGGTATGATTTTAAAATGAAAAACTCATTTTATCATACACATATTCTCATGTTATTCTTAAAATTATCATTATTTTATATCTCCCTTATTTACCCTCACTAAGCATCATATCTCACACTCTATTATGTTTCCTTTTCCTTAGGATGGGAAGAATAGTTTTATATTTGATATATCCAGGATGGGTTCAAGTTGTAAATAACATAATAGGAGGTGATATAGATATTTTAAATACTATATGTTTTTTTATCTATGTTTCCATGGGCACAAAGACTTTTTGTTTTTGGAATGGATCATAATGATATTAAATGAATATTAATCTAAAATGATATAATATTTATATATGTAATATTTGGGTCACATAAATTTTTATTAGTTAAAGGTATAGTAATTTTTGTAGACAAGGATTATAAATCCTTAATGGTAATTATTAGGACAATCCTATGTATAGAATAACACTATAAGTGTTGGAAATAAATGGAGTGTGATTTTAATAACAAATACATTTATTTTTGGATACTAGAAATTTAATGTCGGTGAGGAACAAATGAATATGGGGTAAAAACTCCAAATGGGTTGGATTGGGTATTACTCAATCATCATTGGTGCACCATGGGTGGACCTAATACAACACACTTGGATAGACACTCCCGAGGAATGTTCTTTAGTTAATTTATATTTTTCTTATGAACTATTATGTTGTATTTGAATAGATAAATACCCTGTATGACCTAGGCTAAATGTATGGTTCCATTTATTAAAAATAAATTGAAATGATTTAGACATCCTATGAAATATTTTTCAACATTATATAATTACTCACTATGATTATTATTTCTCAAACAATGTTTTTGGGTTTTAGTGATTGGATAGAATTAGGAGTAATCTTTTAAATACTAATTGTGGTAAATGGTGAAATTATTTTCCTCATGAGAAAAAAATGGGATCTAGAATATGAAATATCCAAATTATTCCCAATAATTTATCTCAATATATAACTAATAACTAGAACACTGGTTAGTAAAAAAAAGATCCAAATAAGAGAAAAATAGAGTTTTATAAGTACTATATAGGAAATAGTTTTAACCTTTCCAAAATCTGATATTATGGGTATAATTACCTAGATATATGTATCAATTGAATGAGAAGATTTTTCATGTGTCTGAAATAAGGTCTTAAGGAGATAAATTTATACAGAAAAATTAAAATTTTGGATAATTTAATGGAAGATAATAATGGTTTTTTTAATGTAATGTTGATAATTGAATTTTTTAAATGTGGAAATGTAAAGGAATTATTAAAATCGATGTCCTAGAGTAAAATATTGATAATATGGTTAGTAAGGTTGTACAAATAATGGTTTTATTATTGATTATGAAGATACTATGAATGACACATGAAAGCTATGAATTCTTATAACATTATTTTGTATGTTAAAATTTTGAAACACGATTAAATTGATATTTACAAATATTAGGAAATTTTTATTTATTTCATATTATTGGAAGGAATAATTAAGGAAGAATATGATAACAAATGGTTAAAGGTTTATGATGAAACTTGAATTATTAAGGTATTTATGTGTTGAGTTTATAAAACTATGATATTTACAAATGATATTATTATGTGTTTTAAAATTTATATGTATTATAAATCATCTGAGGAGAGTTATTTAGTAGTTTTTTATTATGGATTTTCAATCATTTTTTGAATGGTACAAATAATCTATAAAACTAATTTATTGGTAATGTTATATTTTTAGAAAATACATTATTAAGTAATAAATAACTCTTGATATGTGCCATATGCTGAGATAATAATGTTCAGTTGGATTAAAGATATGATTGGAATTAAAAATGTAAATTGGATAGTATTGGTGACCTTGAAATTAATAAGTGACTTGATGAAAAATTGATTTATGTTATCATTGATGATGTTTATTGAACTTTTATTTATGGAATATATTTGATAATATATGATTTTATTTTATGAGTAAGGATAGAGTTATTTTTAGAAATCATATATGTTTTCACTATGGATTTATAGTAAGTCAGGTTATTATCATGTTTTAGATTAATATATGGCCAAGGTATTTATGTGTTTTAATGTGAAATTAATAGACACATTATGTTTTTTTGGGTGTAGCAACCCTGACCCCAATAACTATGAGATAGTATTTGATTTAATTCATCAACATAAGATATAAGGAATTTCATCCTGATGGACTAAATAGGTTTTTAGTCTTGGTAAACTAGATACATACATAAGTGTTTCATTATATTTGAATACAAAAATTTCAACAATTTTTTTTCAAGAACTTCATTATTACTTATAGCATATCTACAGATATCATTCAGTGTAAACTTTCTGGATCCATGGGAATGGAAAAAAATAAGGGTGTGCTCAGATGATCAGAAATAGTTATGTAAATTCAAAGATATGAAAAATTAATAAGAAAACTTAATATAGAAAGACAAATAAATGAACACACATTCCCTTTAAATAACTTAACTCTCGTTAATAGATATGGATTAATTAATACAATAAGGTAAATATCTGAACACACATGCCACTAGCTTGAGGTGGTGACTGAGTTTCCATATAGTCAGGGAACCATTAGATCAGATGGTAGTCCTAGCAGTGATCCTTCAACATGGCTTAGTAGGGATATTGTAGGGTTTAGATTACCCGATATTACGATGAGGTGACTTTCCCATGGATAGATCTTGAGAACCATTATCTAATAAGGGTCTCTTGCCATAAAATTTAAGGGGTACGTGTGACTAAGAGATTCTATAGGATGATATGTCAGTATATGAGTATTCATCGAGGCATGTCAACTTTTCTAGGTACTCGATGAATATGATACGACTAGTGATTATGACCTTGGACCCCCAATCAAGGAGTTTTTTGGGATATATGAGCTAGTGCTATTACTCTATGACTTCTTACTTATTCTAGGGTGATAGAGATAACCTTTAGGGTTGGAAGTCCTTTGGCTAAGTAGATATAGCTAGTGGATGTCAGTAGTGGGAAAGAAAGTATCCAACATTAGTCTCAGATACTTGGATGTGTGAGATGTTCTGAGAAGAGGTCCCAAGGCAGTGGGTCTATAGGTCAGGGCTCATATGGTGAGTCTAGTCAGCCTAGGAAGAGGTAATTATTTTCAAAATATGGTAGGGGACATATCTCTAGAGATTTTCTAGCCCTTCGTGCTAACAGTTAAATGATGGATGGTCCACCGAGGTAGAATAAGTGACAGGAACAGATGAATATGCATGGAGGAAGATGTTTTAGAGGTGCTAGGAGAGAAACATGAGGTGGTATACATTTGGGCATGTTACAACCACCACCTCAATGTGGTCCACACTAGGCTGTGGGAGCTGGAGGATTGGGGGGGGGGGGAGTAGCTGCATGCTGTCAAAGAGTATGACCTGAGGGATCCAATAATGATTTGAGGTACAATATATGTCTTCTACTAGTTGTAGTATTAATATATATAATTTATAATCATTCCTTCTTATCTTGAATCTTATTCAAGATCTGAAGTTTCTGGTTAAACCATTGTCTTAATCCTTACATCTGGAGATACCTATGGGAGGAGTCTCGATAATCACACTTATATGGATAGTGTGATCTGACCCTTGAGTAATGAGTTTCAGTTGGAACCTCATGGTGGCAGCGTAGAGGACTTACGAAGTTAGTTTGGGAATGGGCAAGTCATCCACAGTCCATGATCAGATTGACTATTTTAGGTAAAAGGATGCGGTATATCCACAATATTAGAATGGGGTTTTCCTTGGTTAGTGAAAAATAAAACCCATGCAGCACGAGATAAACTCATGCATAGGAGGGTGTCGCCGATCACTCTTGAGCCGGGCAACCTTACCCTCTTGGCAGTGGATGTTTTGAGTTTTCAGTTCCCAAAAGTAGTGGTAGAGTGTGGGAACATCCTTTTAATTGATGTTTCTAGGATTACCTCCCACAGGGGGAGCGACTCTTGTATAATTCTACAACACGATATGGAACTGATATCAGCATCAGTATATCAGTGGGATTTCATAGAGCATCATGATTAGGGGGAATATGTGGGGTACTTGTGGAGGAAAAACTTAGTAAGACCCATTGTTTGAAGTTATGTGTGTATTAACAGAACTTTAACAAAGTGTCCATGGAGAACGAGTACCCACTACCAAAGGGTCAATGGGAACATAAATCCGTTAAAAGGGGTATCCTTTTGCATGGATGGAAAGGTGCCCGTAGGATTTTCAACAGTTGAGACTGGGACGATGGCTGAAGTTCCTCTAGAACTATGACTTAAAATTAGTATATACTCTTGGTAAGGGGAACACGATAAATGAAACTCTCAATAGGATACCCAGCTCACAGCTACTGAATGAGGCCACAGAGCACTTGGACTTACTTTAAATATCCTTCATGGATAGAGGGGAGACATTTTTTTTTCATTTGATGGTTGTTTCCCATCCACTATTATAGTTATTCAGGGAGGCGTAACTTAAATATTCTAGCTGTGAGGACTGATGTGCTAAGTTATCATCAGGAAAGACACCTGATGGGTTTTTGATAGGTAGAGAGGACACCATCATTTTCAAAGGGCACACAATAGTACTAGTGGTTTTGTGAGATAGTATTTTGAGGGAGTTCCATACCTCCCCCTTGGTGGTACACACTAGAGTAGAAAAGTTATACCAGGATCTCCGACATTAGAACCGGTGGCAAGGGATGAAGGAAGCAGTGAACGATTTCGTTTCACGATGCCCCACTTGTCAGTAAATGAAGGCTAAGCACTAGGTTCTTGTATGTTTGACACAAACCCTTAAGGTTCCGGAGTGGAAATGGGATGGTATATCAGTGGATTTCATGATGGGATTACCAAAGACATCCAAGCTCCACGATTTTATCTGGGTGATCATTGACCAACTCACCAAGTTAGCTCAATTACTACCCATTTTTAGAGAAGAGTTCAGTAGAGTGATTGGGATGCATCTATGTGTAGGAGATAGTTAAAGTCCATGGAGTCCCATATACGATAGTCTCAGATCTTGATGCATGACTTACATCCCTATTTTGGAAGGGATTGCAGGAAGAGTTTGCGACTCTTTTATGATTGAGTAAAACCTTTCATCTGTAGACTAAGGGTTAGACAGAGCAGTCCATATAGACCATGGAGGTCATTCTTCGTTCTTACGTTCTGGATTTTGGATGCATTTGGGAGGACCACCTACCACTGGTGGAGTTTGAATTCAACAACAGCTATCACTCCACAATTGGTGTATCACCGTTTTAGGATTTGTACAAGCAGCCTTTTTGATAACATCTATGCTAGAAAGTCCCAGGGCAGTCATCACTCATGGGTTCAAAGTTGGTATAGGCTACCATTGAGAAGGTTTATATCATCTAGGATCAGAATATTACTATGAAAGAGTAGATGTAAATCATATGTGGATAGAAGACATATGCCCTTGGAGTTCGAGGAGGGAGACCATGTTTTCCTTTAGGTCTCACCCCAATAAGGATTTCATAGATTTGGTTGGGGAGGCAAGTTGTCTCTAAGGTTTATCAGAACATTTTAGATTCTGAGAAAAGATGGTGAGGTGGTGTACCACCTAGATCTCACCCCTTAAATGCACCAGGTTCATGAAGTTTTTCACGTGTCACAGTTGAGGAGGTATGTGCATGATCCACAAACATCATCGACTAGGGAGATCTGAGCATTAATGACGGGGAAACGTTTGAGAGATTCCCAATGGAGATGGAGGATCGATAGGAGTTGGTCCTTATTGGATGGTCGATTCCTCTAGTGCATGTTTTTTGGCGGCACAAGAATCTCCAAGAGAGAACATAGAAGTGGGGGGATCAGATTTATGCTCACTACCCCCATTTGTTTGTTTAGATTTGTCTTGGCTTACGAGGATGTGAATCCCAGAAAGGGAGAGTAATTTAATGTATCAGAAATTACATTTATTTTTTTATTATATGAAATTATTTCGAGATCAGGAGTTGAGACAATGAGCGATTCCAAGACCTGGAGTGCCCAGAATTATCCGTTGAAAAATGTTATGATTTAAATAGAGTGTGAGAGAAGTTTTCCAGAAAAAATGTAATAACTCCCGAAAGGTGCTCAGATCAAAAATATGAGGGCACAGTTGCGTTTAGGATGGCAAGTATACCCTATCCATGGATTTATTTTAATCGGTGCAGGCCTCCAGTGAGAAAACCCAAAAATGGAATAATTGTAATTAAATTAATTATATAAAATTATTTTATTTTTAAAATGATTATAACTCATGAATGGTGACTCATATTGAAAATACGAGACCAAAATTGAGTTTTGGTGGGTATTCATTATTTAGGAAGTTCATAACATTGGCCAGTGTATGCCAATAGTGAAAGTTAATATTTGGCCTTAAATAAAATAATTAATTAACAATTATTTTATTATCTAATCCTTATAACTTCTAAATGGTAACTCAGAATGGAAATACGAGAGTTACATTATTCTCATGAGGGAGTGTTACCCTTAGGAAGAGCCTGACATTGAACGACGTATGTAAAAGGTGAAAGTTACTTTTTGAACTATTTTTAATATTTATTTAAGTAAACCTACAAACTGGTATTTCTAACTTTTAAACTGGTGCTCAGTTTAAAAATACAAGGGAACCATTGAATTCAGAACGATGGGATTCACCTAAGAAGGGATTCACCTCGACCTATGTGGGTCGAATGAAAAAGATAAATTTATGACTTTTAGTGAAAAATAAAATAAACTTAAAATAAATTCAAGGATTATTTTATTCAAACTATTTCCACTGTGATACAACGACCAGTCAGCACTATGGTACAACAACAAGATGACCCTGAATAATTAATGAACCTCATTAATGAGACAACATGGCAACACAAAACACGTCTGCTTCTTTTAATTAAATAGGGATCTAGATTTGAAAAAAAACCTTGGGAAATCCTCCAACGAATGAGAAATATCTATCTCTATATCTGATGATGAATGCCATCGATTAATGCCATCGAATCATGGATTGACGAATGCTAGTGGGATGGATTCGAGAGATGATGAATGATGAATAATTCTAATGTATTTAGGGTTGATGATTGATCATAACTTTGTCCCTTGTCAGTGATGGATCCTCAATCCAGGCAGGGATTATGTGGTTTCTCTGTGATTGCTTCTTCCCATTCTTGTTTTCAAATGATGATTGTAGATCAACCAACAAACAGGTTACCCATGGTGGGAATTTGTGTTATTTATGACCGAATGGCAGAATCAAATAACTAGGGCCCCCAAAGTCGTTTTAGTGATAACATACGACCCAAAAGGCCTGAGGGAGCATACAGATCTGAGATCAGACCACTGGAGCGGACCCGGTGGCCAGTGAAAGTTTCCAACAGCATGACACCACCAGTGTGATAGCCATAGGCATGAGGCGGTGCCACGCAAGGTTCCACGTGTGAGGAAAAGTAGCTGGTCCTAGCCTGCCGCACTGGTGGAGGCGGCACGCCCGATGCGCACCACTACAAAGGAGGGCTGTAGTGGCTGGCGGGATGTGGCTCCAACATGGAGCTGCATAGGAAGAGAGGCCCACTCTAAGAGGGCCACGTGTTGACCAAGGGGGGTGGCTAGCTGACTGGACACACGCGCCCCAACTAGACCAGGCCTCCCGAGTGACCTGAATATTTTTTTAAGCTGACCCTCTTTAGAGAACTAGGACAATGGGATAAAACTGGGCCGTGTGGCGGCCCGGGCCGGGAAAAGAGACTAGTCTGCTAGTGGGGGATGGGCTAGATAAATTCAGGTCACTGGGTGACCGGATGGACTGGACCCACGAATAACCTTGGCTGGGTCTAGTGAGGCCCAATGGGTCGGATCAATGGGCCAGACAGACAGTATCGGGTCATGCAAGACCTTAGGTCAGGTTGGTTGGGTCAGTTCAAACCAGTCAGACCGGGGCTGGATGCAACTGGCCCCTATTTACAAAATGGGATGTATCTCTCAGGCAATGCACCCGATTGATGCACCATCTGCGGCGTTGGGACCAACGTAATAGGGCAGTCATTATGAAATACCTAAGTAATTTTTCATGGAATTTGACCCAGTGAGGCTCCATGACTCATCTATGAGTGTGGCTTCATGACTCAGGTACCTCACATGCCTTTGTGACTCATCTATCAAGCGAGGACTTTTGACATAGATATTAGTGAGGATTCATGACTCAACTACCCATCGAGGCTTTGTGACTCAGCTAATAAATAGATCTTGGCAACCTAGATAGCCTAAAGGACTCATCGAGGATGAGTTCATTTGTAGTGATTGATGTTCATTTTTTTCAACAGTTGGGTTTTCTATTAATATTCTAGTATATACCTGGTGTGAGCTGTCTTGCTTCGTGATCATGATTCGTGATCATACTTCATGTCTTGCATGTATATTGCTTCATGGTCCTTCCTTGTTAGTTCAGGGTCCCTACTTAGTATTTCGTTATTCATCTCTGCATGGGCTTTTCCCACATGTGCTGTGTATGGTATAGACAACTGAAGACTTGGAGGAGGACTTGGAGGCCCAGGTTTGGGTGGTGCTCAATGAGGTTAGGTAGGCGGGAATTTCTTTTACAGCTTCCAATAGATAATCTATACTTACCCATCAGGTGGGGTTTCCAGAATATGACTATCAAATTTCCCAAGTATTTTCCTATTTTCAGTTCATTCATTATTGGGTTTTTATTCTATCCCATTTTACCTACAGGTTTTACTTTTAACTAGTGGGGGTTTATTGTAATTTATGTTTACTTTTCAATCTTTGTGTCATGGTTGGGTGTTCGTTCATATAGGTACTCAAGAAAATGACTCCAATTTGTTGGTTAACGCCTTCAGAGCTAGTCACCAACCCTTAGTCTTCGGGATGCTGGCTTGGGGTACGTCATGACGTGGGACCTAGGGTATAGGTCATAACAAAGACAATGATAAACATACTAATAGATAAAACTTTTCTTAGAGAAAGAAAATTTTCATTAAGAAAAAAATTCTTATATAAGGATATATTTTCCAAAACAAAATTGTGCTTGTGATTTTCAAAACATAAAGTAATGGAAATTTCATAAGGTTACTTATTGAATTAACATTAGGATGTTTTTAAATACTGATAATCAATATAGACAATGGGGTTATGTAATTATTCAATATTTTCCTAAATCAAGATCCCAAGGTTTCTACGAAACTTACTCTAAATGAACCTGTCCCTAGTAGCTCAGATCCATTTTATACTTTATTACACTGGTATAAGATACTTAGAATCAAATCCCAAAAAAATGAATAGTTTAATAGTCTTGGTAAAATAGATACATGCTGTAGTCTTGCATTGCATTTGAAAAGATAGGTCAGAACATATTTTTTTATTCAAGATCATAATTATTCCCTATAGAATATTCTTTCATATAATTCATAGTACACAACCCGTATTCTTGGGAAAGGAAAAAAAGGATTAACTCAGATTCTCAGAAAGAGTTATATAAAGTAGAAGATATCATGAATCAATAAGAACAATCAACATGGAAAGGTAAATAACTAAAAACTCATTCCATTTAAAAAATATGAATGTATTGAATATATAAGGATTAATCAATATTGAATTTTAAATATCCAAACACACATTCCAATTAATAAATAACTTGACTATCTTAATTAGATAAAGAATAATAAATATTCTAAGGTAAATAACTAAACACACATACCATTTAAATAACTTGACTATCATGAATAAATATGATTTAATTAATGTGACAAGGTAAATAATTTAAAACACAAAACATTTAATCAATAAACTGAGAATGAAATGCATCTAGAGATAATATCATTACAAAAATCTCATGGATAATAATAACTAGATTCTTAATGAAGGAAATTATTAATTATTAGACATCATGATCTCATGAATCATGATACCTTTATAGTCATGAAAATTCAAAATATAGTTTAAAACTATTGGTGAAAACCCCTTTAATGTTAACTTATTGATTCTTCTAATGATACTACCTATTCTAAGAGGGAAAATATATTTATGGTCCCCACCTATCACTACATATCAAAGCATTCATCATATATCGAATTATCATTTAAATTCATGAAAAACGTGACTTATAATAAAATATCAATATTGAGTGAAGAATAAACCTTTATCAATATTTCCCAAGATAAACAAATAAAATTCAATTTAGAACATCATATATTGAAATGATATATAGATTACGCAATAAACCTATCCATTATAAATAATATATGTTTTTTGGTGAAATTTACCGTTCAATGATACCAAGTATATTTACATGTCAAGGGAGTGTTATTGTCTACAATAACGAATTCATAAAGTGAATTTAAATTATTTACTTGGTAAAAATGATCATAAACCATCCATATAATATGGAACCCATTAAAAAATGTTTCATTTCACATTTTTAAAAATATTTAAGCAAGATTATTTGGAAAAAACACATATATTCCTTTATTTTTTTCTATAAAAAATCAAACATGGGTAAAAATTAATTTTATAAATCATTATTATAATTTAAAAAACATTTTTTGAAAACATGGGTATGGAAGAAAAATGATTTTCGACTTAAGAGAGAAATGAAGCCTGCTTTTTGTAGAAACATTTTCTCAATCTTTTTAAATACCAAAGGTTTAAAAAATGAAACTATTAATTGAAATGTTCATGAATAAATATATCATAAGAAAATTAATTTTATTTATAATAGAATAATCAAATAATTTTTTCCAATGGAAATTCAAGCACAAACAATCTCAATTAAAATGAAATTGTGAAATAAACCCTTACAATGACTGTAACATTAATGTGAGAATTAATAAATGAATAAATTAAGTGTATAAAATGTAAATCCAAATAAAATAAGTTGAAATAAAATTCAAGATAATTAAATTTCATGGCACATATAATCTATGAATATAAAAGAAAATGAAGAAGTAATATAACCCCATTAAAGGAAATTGAGTCATAAAATTCTTTACCACTTGGAAATTTTCAAGTCAAATCACCTAGGATGAAATAATTAATGATAAAACTTATATAACATTAATTATTAAGGGATAATGATATTAAATTTAAAATGGGTTATTATATAGACTATATAAAAAAAATTAGGCACATAACATTACAAGATGCGTCAATGAAGGGAAATTGTGAGGAAATTCATTACCTTATGCTTCCTTTTATATGAACATGATTAAACAACTGGTATAGTGGAATAAATTATGATATTAATTTTTAAAATAATAATTTAGAAATTTATAATGTCAAATACGATCCTATTATAACATTTTACGACCCATTTGTTGATAATATTTAATTAGATACATTGTTTTGGGCATTAATTACATTGTTTTCTCATGTGTGTTTTGTCATGAAAATATGGTTCATGGGTATATGATATAAATAAATAATATAAATAATGATATTTTTAACGAACCAAACTTTTATTAATGAAAATTACTCTTGATCTAATTAAATGTATTATTATGTAAAATGGTTATATAAAAAATATGAACTTCCTTGTTTTCATTTTTTTGGATTTTAAAATAGCATTAAAAATTGTCATCATTCCTAATATATCCATTGAAAATTGATCACATGATTAGTAAAAATATTGGGCTTTAACAAATCCAAATTACTTAGAAAAAGGAAGCAATGGCGTCATCCAGAATAATTTCTCTATACGAAGCCCATTTGTCGGATCCCGGAAAAGAGGTGGCGTCATTGGGCTTTGCTCTTGACCAATCCCAAGCCGAGCTTCAACATGTTAAACTTGAACAGAACCACTTATGGGAGAAGTGGAGGTTAATAGAGATTACAACCTGAGTGATGTTATCCAAGACACTCCAAGAGTCTTCCAACATCTCACACCTTACCATTAGGTATTATGCGGGTGTTATAAGGGGTTATGCAATAATACACTAGCACTATGATTATGTTCATTATTTTTTTGAATATAATAAAGAATATACATTCATTTTATTATTGTTTATTGGAGCACAAATAATATTTTTTGGATAATATTTAAATTCCATTAAGAAATATATATTGATGAATTAATGGATTAAATAATATTTTAATAAAATATTATTACTAAATATTTTATTAAATATAAATTATCGTATAAGTTTTATGAATACAATTGTAATTTTTATTAATGTTCGAAAGCTATTTTTGTCAAAACCCATGAATTTTTGATAAATGTCTCTTTTTATTTTAAAAGTAAAAAATCACATATTTATAAAATTATTTTGATTAAAATGAATAATATTTTTGTATTCAAGATGTTGAAATTATCTAACGGTGAATTTTTCATAATTTTCTTAGACAGTCGAATTTTTGGAAAATAATTAAATACCATTTAAATATATAACGTGTTTTATGACATCATAATGACCCAATAGTGATGTAATAAAATAATAAAAAAATTATTTTCAGGAACTATTTGATTTACCATTAAAGTGACGTGATTTTAGATTTTTTTGATTAATTTTAGGGTGCCTTAGTGGGCCCCCCATAACTTATAAAACATTTCAACTTTTTAAACAATTTCCTTGAGAGTGTGACCCACCTCCACATAAGCAAGCCCAATATTTTATTAATTTCTGCAATTTTCCTTATAAAATAATTTTTTTACTCAAATTTTTCAAAAAAACATGGGAAAAAACCACGGGTTGATTTGGGGTTTTGATTAGTTGAATGTGCAGTGTCGAAAGCCTAAATTATGAATAATTCCCCCTCCTTTTCTATATAAACTGACCCAAACACCCATTTTTCTTCACTAAAACCATTTGGAACTCAAATAACCCTGGAAATCCTCTCTATAGTATCCTTCCAAGGCAGCCCATGTTCCGAAGAATCCGATCTCAAGCCTCTCCCAAGCCTTTGGGATCACACTTCCAAGTAATGGGATTTCTATATCTCTCATTTCTATCCAAGTTTCTTTATCTTTCTATACCCTCATAATTTCAATTCAAAATGTTGGAGTATGATTTATAACCTCCCATATACTTCCATACTTATGTTTGAATGATGAGATACCCTTTTCTCTGTCATTAATTCCTCCCATGTACACCCATTTCCATGCTGAAATTGCATAAGAGATTTCTCTCCCTTCATTTACATTCATGCGATTATTTTACATTATGAATACAAATTTCATTACATATTTTGGGAAATGTAAATATATTAACCCCTTACTATCCATTTTATGTACATATGATAAGATACCCCTTTCTATCTCATCAAACATTTTTATGAATTCTTATGTCACATTGTTATTCTGCCAAAATAGCACCGCAATTTTCCCAGCCAAAGTCATTATGTAATGAATTACATGCCCATTTATCTATCAATGGTATGAATATTTATGAACATTTACTTATTTATTATAGATCTTCATGTGTTAATTCCACATTCCTTTATCATGGAATAAATGAGGATGTTTAATGAATCCATGTTGTATGATCTATGTGGCTCACTTATGCATGAAATGAAATGATTAAGAAGGGTGCTCCTGGATAGCACTCCAATGCATTGGGTAAAGATTAGTATCATGATAATTCATGTAAAATGAGGGTTCACTCAGCTAATTCAAGTGCAATGAGGTTTTACTCATGCTCCAGGTTTAATGAGCCTTGGATCATGCTATTATCATGTTAAATTTTGTTTCCACATTTTCATGTTATGATAATCATGCTATATCATGCATTTATGTTGATGTTTCTATTATTCTCCCTTGATATGCCTATTTTATAATGTGTACTTAATTCTTCATGTTATTCCTTATTTAATCCCTTATTGGTTTGTATAGCTCACCCTTTTCCTATGCATGTCCTTAGGTTATCCCATGCAATACTAAGTGCGAAGGAATGTTGTGGTCATGTAAAAGAAGTTTTCAATAAAGATGTTGTGTTTTATGTTCTATGTTGTTATGTAATGTTCTTAATCCCGAAAGACACTTGAAATCTCGATATTATATGTTGTATTAAGTTCATGTTTATGTAATAAATAATGTTTAAGTGTGTAAGAAAGATCAATATTATTATAGTTGGTATCAATAGGTGGATTAGTTATTTTTGGGATTAGGATTAGAAAACCATAGTGAAAGCCTTAGGGATAAGACTAAGTATAATAAAAACATCCCTAAATATTGGGGAGTATAGAGTAAGTGGTTTATCAAGAAAATAAATTCCTATTTGGGATAAACAAGTAGAGGCGGCTCTAGAACAGATGTATCTAGGGGTAAATCCCAAAGACACCACTTTGAGTTATACTTGAACAAGAACTGGTGCATGAGATTGGCCCTTGATGCACTATATGTTATGACACTCCTGGTTGATATGCTTTGGTAAATTCACAATCTTAGTATGAACCATCATTAAGGGAATAAAAAAATGCACCTAATAATATATGTTGGGAAGTAGATCATTGATAACATAGATTGTAGCCTATAAATTCATAAGTTAAGGAAATAAAAGTAATTTTTTATTTATCCCTTATTGTCTTTGGATTTAACTTTTTTTGTTACCCCTAAATTTTTTTATTCCAGCCAATGGTCAGTAATAACATGACTCGGGAAAGAAACCAATGTGAAGATCAATGTGATGACTGTTCTAATGAGATGCACAATCCGATGGGAGTGTTAATATCAAACTTTGTCATGATACTCTCTTAGTCAACTCAAGTTTTTAATAGAAACTTGGGTCTAGAGGATTGTCCACCTCCCCCCTAAGAATGAAAAAACCGTAATCGAGAGCTTCATGAGACAAAGGCCTCCTAATTTTAATGGATTATCTGATCCCTCAATCACCGAACAATGGATCAAATCCATTGAAATGATATTCTCCATCCTTAAATATTTAAAACAATAGAATTTTCTTTTGGATACTTATCGCATGGTGGGTAAATATGATCAATGGTGGACATTGATAAAAAATATGAAGCCCAAGGAAGTTGAGGCATTGGATTTGAAGGATTTCTAGAAAAGTTTTTTTGAAAAATATTTTTCTCACACCCTCCAACATAAGATGGAAATATACTTCCTTGAACTCAAGTAAAAAGGTGAATAATCCATTAGAGCATACAAGGAAACCTTTACAAGGCTTGCAGGATACATCTAAAGCTTTGTTGTTACCCTTGAGTGCATGGTAGACCGCTTCTTTGGTGGGCTAAAACCTAGCCTATGTAAATCCCTAGCAATCTGTGACTTTGATAGCTATGAGGAAATTTTCTGATGTGCTCTCAAAGTCGAAATAGATATTGGAGAATCTCAGGGGTATAATGAACATAAGAAGCGAAACTTGGAATTTAATTCTGGCAGTTTGATGGATAAATCCAATGGTGCTAAAAAAATCCAACACCCCACTTTCCAAAGGTGCTGAAAGAAGCACCCCATAAATTTCCTAAAGGGCACAAGGAAATGATTTAGGTTTGGAAGAGAAGGGCCCCTGGGAATTTACTGTCAGCAAGAAAAACCCGTTACTGCAACAAAGAAGAGGAACACTCTGTTCAACCCTCAATGCTCTATTCATTGCTTCAACATTAATAAACTAGGGCACTTTGTAAACCAGTAACCTAAGAAAAGGGCTTTTAGAGGAGAACAACAACCTACAATGCAGAAAGGGGGATATTTTTCCATCACTACCTCCGAAGTGAACCCTGAAAATGAAGTGGGGATAGCTACGCTAGTGAGTAATTCAATAATAGAGAACATAATTTTTGATTCTGGTTTTATCCATTCCTGTATATCCTGAAAGTTTAGTAGAACAAACCCAACACCACCACAAATCATGGAATTATAGATGTCAGTTATAATGGACAATGGGAAATCATTGAATCCCATGAATATAACTCCTCCCTTATGATAATGTGTGGATTAAACTTCCCAATGAACCTCTTCATACTTACTCTTGTGTAATTTGATGAAATTCTTGTAATGGATTGGATTTCCTTATTTGGAGCCAACATAAATTTCTGTTAGAGGGAAATCACTCTCTATTTGTAGAATTGACCACCGATTCTATACAAGTGCAAGGAGGATGATGAATCTTCTTTAGCACCATCATCTCAAGCATGGATATTTCTACCCTATAAGCAGTCATATCTTACTCAGATGATTGAGTATAAAGAAACAACCATCCTTGAAGACATGCCTATTATGAGGGAATTCACTGAAGTGTTTCTCGAGGAATTTCTTGGTCTTCCACTTAGAAGAGATATTAAATTCTAGATTGAACTTATACATAAGGAATTTCCCATATCCAAGACTCCGTAGGGAATGGATGTTGTGGAGATTGAGGAGACGGAGAAAAAACTACATGAGAATTTGTATAAAGGGTTTATATGCCGAAGTGATTCACCATGGGGTGCACTTTTCCTCTTTGTCAAGAAGAAGGATGGGTCAATACGCCTTTTCATTGACTATTGTGAGCTCAACATAATCACACAAAAGAACAAGTATCCTCTACCACGAATAGATGAATTGTTTGATCAGCTATGTGAAACAAAATACTTCTCCAAGGTGGATCTTTGGTATGGATATTACAAAGTAAGGGTGAAGAAGGAGGATATCCCCCAAAATGCTTTTTGTACAAGATACATGCACTATGAATTCATAGTAATGCCTTTTGGACCCACTAATGCTTCAAAAATATTCATAAACTTTGTAAATAAATTCCTTAGATATTACCTCAAAATATTTGTGGTAGTATTTATATATGATATTCTAATACACTCAAAAACCAAGGAGGAGCATGAGAAGCAGCTAAGAACTGTACTAGTGACCTTACAAAAGGAGAAGCTCACTCAAAAGTAAAAAACGTGTGAGTTATAGATGAATGAAGTCTCATTCTTGGATCATATTATCACAAGAAATGCGATATTTATGGATCCCTACAAGACAATAGAAATTAAGGGAATGTCGATTCCAAAATCGCGGACGAATATCCACAACTTCCTGGGGTTAGCTGGATATTATCACTGATTTGTGTGAAATTTATCACCATTGTCCAACCCTCTAACCAAGATACCTCGGAAGGGTGTAAAGTTTTATTGGAGTGATGAATGAGAAGATAGCTTCAAGGAGTTGAAAAGGAGGCTTATCACTGTGCCCGTGCTCAAACTACTCAAAAGCGGAGAACTATTTGTGGTATTCAGTGATGCTTCGAATAAGGACTTGGGTTGTTTTTTGATTCCAAATGAAAAATTCATTGCCTATGATTCAAGGAAATTTAATGTTCATGAGAAAAACTACCAAACATATGATTTGGAGTTAACTGTAGTAATATTCTCTTTGAAAATTTTCAGACATTATATCTTTGGGGAGAAGTGTGAAATATATATGGATCACAAAATCCTCAAGTATATATTCACCCAGAAAGAGATGAATATACACAAACAAATATGGTTAGAGCTGATCAAAGACTATGACTTCTCAATCCATTACCACCCTGGGAAAAAGAATAATGTGGTAGATGATCTATGTAGAAATGGACAAGAAATTATATCATGGATTAGAATTGAAATGGATCCAATATTCTTTTATTTGATGAAGATGGACATGGGAATCATAAACAAGGGAACATCATCGATCCTTCTAAAAATGATTGCTCAACTATCTCTTTTGGAAAGGTTAAAGGATGCTCAAAAGGACGATTTTGGAATTTAGAAGAAAGTGGAAACTATCAGAAAATTTAAATCCTCATAGTTCAATGTTAATGAAGATGGAATAGTGAGATTTGGGACAAGACTATGTGCTCCATCAATTCTGGAGTTAAAGAAAGAACTTTTGGATGTCCTGCATTATAAGAATTTCTCTATTCACCCAGTAAACACAAAGATGTATTGAGACCTCTAAGTGATTTTTTGGTGGGATAAAGTAGAAAAGGTGATTGCTGGGTACACATCAAAGTGATTGGTATGTCAGCAAGTGAAGGCTGAGTGGTAGAATTGTAATTGCATGATTCCACCATTACCCATACTAATATGGAAATGGGAGAACATCAGCATGGAATTTGTCACCGGACTTCTAAATACATCAAAAGGAAACACTGCTATATGGGTTGTTGTGGATCATCTTACAGATATTGGACACTTCATTGCAATTTAGGAGGATTTCTTATTGGATCAACTTGCACAGATATACATTAGAGAAGTGGTAAGGATTCATGGAGTACCATTATCGATTGTATCCGATTGATATCCAAGATTCACATTTCTATTCTGGAATAGTCTCTGACACACTCTAAAAATTGAGCTGATCTTTAGTACAGATTATCATAGTCAAACTGATGTCCAATCTGAGCATACTATCCAAACACTTGAGGACATATTGAGAGCATGATCAATGGACTTTAAAGAAGTATGGGATCAACGTATTCCTCTGGTTGAGTTCCCTTGCAATAACAGTTTCCACTCAAGAATCCAAATGTATCTTTATGAATCCATTTTTGAGAAGAGGTGTAGATCACCGTCATGTTGGGATGAAGTTGGGCAGTGAAAACACCTAGGTCCAGAAATAGTCGAAGAAATGGTGGAGAATGTTAAGTCCACCCAACATCACATTAAAGTTTCTCAGAGTTAAAAAAATAGATATGATGATAATTGTCGACGAGACATAGAGTTTGATGTTGGAGACAAGGTATTCCTCCCCATATCACCATGGAAGAAGGTTTTGGTGTTTGGGAAGAAGATAAAGCTTAGTCCAGGGTACATTATCCCTTTGGAGATTCTTGATCGCATTGGATTAGTGACCTATCAACTAGCACTCCCACCAAACCTGTCACAGGTACAGGATGTATTCCATGTATCACTCTTGAGGAAGTACATACCTGAGACATCACATGTACTCAATCCATATGTGGTTCAATTGGAGAATGACCTCTAATATGAAGAGAAGTTGGTGATGATCTTATATATTAGGGAAAAAGTTCTACAAAATAAGTCAATGGCCTTCGTAAAGGTAATGTGGAAAAACCACAAGTTTGAAGAAGCAATGTGGGAATTAGAGGAAGTGATGAGGCAGAGTTACCCACATCTATTTTAGTGTGGGAAATGTAAATTTTTAGGGAGCAATTTCGTAAGGGGGGAATATTGTCACAACACAAACTTTTATTAATAAAAATTTCTTTTGATATAATTAAATGTTGTATTATGTAAAATGGTTATATAAAACATATAAAATTACATGGTTTTATGTTTTTGAATTTTAAAATACCGTTAATAATTGTGACAGTTTCTAATATAGTCGTTGAACAATGATTACAAGATTATTATAGATATAGGGTTTTAACGAATCCAATTTACTCAGACAAAGGAAGCAATGACCTCATCCAGTAGAATTACTCCATACGAAGCCCATTTGTCTGAGCTCAGAAAGGAGGTGGCGTCAATGAGATTAAATCTTGACCAAGCCCAAGATGATCTTCAATAGGTTAAGTTTGAACAGAACTTCCTATAGGAGAAGTGGTAGTTAATAGAGATTACCACCTGGGATTTGTTATCTGAGATACCCCAAGAGTCTGTCACCAT
This sequence comes from Viscum album, assembly GCA_963277665.1. Lineage (NCBI taxonomy): Eukaryota > Viridiplantae > Streptophyta > Magnoliopsida > Santalales > Viscaceae > Viscum > Viscum album. Next base: position 1,119,715,240 of record OY728156.1, read on the forward strand.
CCCACACCTTACCCTTAGGTCTTATGCGGTTGCTATAAGGTGTTATTTAACAATACCCTAGCACTATGACTATGCACATTATTTTTTTATAGAATAAAGAATATTTATTCATTTTATTATTGATACTTTGATAATAAATAGTATTTTTAGTTAATATTCAAAATAAATTAAGAAATCTATTTTTATGAATTAATAAATTAAATAATATTTTAAAAAAATATTATTAATAAATTAATTTTTATTAAATATAAATGATCATATAATTTTTATGAATACAATTGTTATTTTTATTATGGCTTGAAAGCCGTTTTTTTTAAAATCCCTAAATTTTTGATAAATGCTAGTTTTTATTTTAAAAGTAAAAAATCACATATTTAGAAAATATTTTAGATAAAATGAATATTATTTTGGGATTCAGGACATTGAAGTTATCTAATAGTGATTTTTTTATAATTTTCTACGACAGTCGAATTTTTGGGTAAAAATTAAATACCGTTTAAATATATAATGTGTTTTTTGACATCATAATTCCCCAATAGTGATGTAATATGTAACGGCCCAACCCCAGAATCCAAGAGATGGTGAATTATTTTAATATATTATAATGATTACAAGGAACCAAGTCCCGAAGTACTGATCAGTTCAGTAGTCTTGGAAACAAGATACATACATAAGTTTAACACTATAACTTGAAAAAGAAAAACAACACTAATTTATTACATTAGAAACATCCAAGATTCCAAGATTATTCCTGGGAGTCACTCATAACTAACTTCTTCATATCCTAGGATAATGAAACATGAGAAATGGGTGATCTCAAATGCTCAGTAAGAGTAAGCAATACAACGGAAGATAACATAAACATTAGGCACTGTGAATAATTTAAAACACATGACTTTACAAATAATGAACATGAACACTTTATGTCAGGAATATGAGATGAATAAATAATTCCATAATAAAACATAGTCATGGGTATTCTACTATTTTAATAACCACATTAAATATAAAAATCTATTCTCATAATGATGGAATGAATAATGCCAGACATCATAACCACATAGCCAGGGCCTTGTTCCAAGACTAGAAATAAGATTTTGTCAAGGCCTTGTGCCAAGACACTAGTTTGTCTCATGAGAACTACCTATGCATCGATGAGCTATAGCGGTCTCCACCCATCACTTAATAATTCCAATTCATACCTCATATGAAAATTTTGAAACGTAACATAAGCATTCATATTAAAACTAGTATATGAAATGTCATTAATTTATCCACAAACCATGAACGGTATAAAAATAGCACATCCACAGTCATACATAACTCATTCAATATAATATGGAAGATTGTATTGTAACAAATTAACCTCAATCTATAATAATGAAAGATATTGACATAGATGAAAATAATCATTAAAACTATTTGAGAGAAATATCACCCTTTTTATTGAAAACATTTAAAAGTCACACTATTTGTCAAGAAGCCGTTTAAAAATATATTTTTGAATCAAAGTGTCCCATACCACTTTAAAACTTTTAAATCGAATTTTAATTTTAAAAAATTAATGTTCATATAAATATATCCTTAAAACCATTTTTAAATCATGGACATTAATGAGAATGATTTAGAAGAATAAAATTTTAAAACATTTAAAATGATATTTTAGTTAGAGTTCCTAACCAAATGAGAGATGCTTGAATACAAATAATTGAGGTAATAAAAACATTATAATATCTTGAGAATATAGGATTTTATTATATACAATGTCAAAGGACAGTATATAGACCATATAAAAGTGAATTGGTGCATAACAACAAAGAAGTCTCAAAGGAATTTAAATTGGGATGAAATCCATTATAAAGACAATATCCTTAGGTAAAGGATAAATCAATGACATAATTATGTGTGACAAATAAAAATACACTAAATATGATTTGATATTAAGTTTAAATCAATCAGAGTAAATTCACACATATTCTTGTAAAAACAACACCAATGACTTGGATCTTTAACTCAATGAATGGAAATTGAGTTAGGATCAAGTTTATATCAATGACTTGAGAAATTATCAATGGAGTGATTATGTGTATAAAACATATATCAACACAAAGGGGAGTGTAAATTACTACATAAATAATTAATACTGATTCCACACAAAATCTTGGAGTAAAATAATCCATGAAGTATGCGTAAAGCCTACTGAGTAGAAATTGAATTTTAAAATTCCCTTACCGATTTGGTAACTTATGAAACATACAACCAATGAAATAAGGATCATAAAATGATGACGTAAATACCCATAAAATAAAGTATATTAAACCAATAATACAATCACGAGCAGTACATATTCCACACAAAAGTAAATAGTGACCAATATAGTACGAATCTCGCGGGAATAAAAAGTGAGATGAAAAAACCTTACTTTGTTGTAATAAATCAGGCCGTATGACCAAATGTTAATAACCACAAAATGAATCACAAAATACCATGAATATAAATAATTTAATGATAATATATATCAAATTTAAGTACACAATACACCACATCCAAAAAATAAGTGGCAAACAATGGAAATCTCACAGAATTAAAAGTGGGATAAGAAACCCCTTACCTCAAGTCCGACTTGTCTTGTGTGTTCCTTGTTCTTCCTAAATAATAAACTCAAGTTAATTTAAAATTAATTAATAAAATATTTAAATTTTATTATTCCTTTTATGTCACTTATTACCTTGCTATAAAAATTAGTTAATTATTTGAGTTCATATTGTATATTTTATTGATGTTCAGAACTTGAGTAAAAAATGAACTTGTTATAATTAGAATTTTTCCATGTGTTCAAAATTCCATTATCTCCGGAATGATATACATGATTTATATATCATATATATATATATATATATATTATATATCCAATATATATATGTATTTATAACAGTACATAACCTTTGGATATAAGAAATGAAATGTACCGTTCATGGAGACGGTAAGCCGTACGTACACATGAACGCTACTTTCATTTCTATTTTGTATTTTAATGGAATTAAAACATAATGATACATAGTTATATTATAGTTCTAGAATAATATCATATATAATATCATTAATTCCATCCTTTATATGTCCCACATAAGGCATTAATGAGTCATATCATTTTGAGGGGTCAGTAGTCCGTACTTCCTCAAATGAAATTATGGTGTTTTACCCATAATGGAAACTATAAAATAATGATATAAATGGAAAATAAATATAACGACCCAAAATGTACATACATTGTTATTAATTCAGAATTGAAGCACACTTATTACAACATATAACAAAACCAAGAAAGGACCGTATAGGTATAGTGTCTTTAGAAACTGGGAAACATAAACAACTGGTTCATAAAGCATCTACTTTGCCTCCCATTTATTTCATCATATCTAGAGTTCCTTTTTGGCATATTCTACTAAATAACCTTCTTCCTGACCTGGGAAAATAAAACATACAAAAGGGTGAGCTCAAATGCTCAGTAAGGGTAAACAAAAGAAATATCAATCACATCATATACATAAGAACATAACTTTTGGAAATCTTAACCTGCAAAAGAGATCATAATATCATAACATGGGATAAATCATAGAAGTGAAATGTAATACCAATAATCATAACTTAAAATATGAAACTTTGAGGCATACACACATAATCATAGAGAATCATTTTTTATTAGTCAAGACTCATTTCCAAGACTATCATAGTGGACAAAGTCCATTTCTGAACCAAGTTCACTCCTCATTTCAGTCCTGTTTCACTGAACAGGTATAACCTACCGTTCCAGCCATGTCTATCTCATGAGATATAAAATCTTTACCCAATGAATTGGAGGGAGATATAGGTCCCACCCATCTCATAATGAAACCATTCTTATGTGTGCCACAAAAATAAAAAATCATACATCATTGCATAACCCATGTAATAAAAATGGAATTCTTAAACACCGTGACATCATAAAACAATTCATATAAGATAAATGAATTCATAAAAATAATTTCATCACAACATAATCAAATCAATGTAATGATAGGGATATAATCAGAACCCTAAATTATCTTATATGTAAAATAATTTTGATAAAACACTTGAACTCCATTCTTGAGGAAAATATCATTTCTACTTCAAAAACATTTTTCCTTTCTTAACATGTTATACAATTTTAAACCAAAAGAATTTGATTAAAAATAAACATGGAAACTTGTAAAGGAATTTTCTTGGAAATAATGTTTTAAAAATCCATTCATGCCGTATAAGTTAAAAAAAACATTCTTCGTACTTTTGTCGGAATAGTCAAAAAGTACCTCGTACGAAAAATGAAAAACGATTCCTTTCATATCCTTTACTAAAAACTCACATAAGGGGAAAATTGGATTTAAACAATTGTAGGTGGATGGAAATAATATTACATATTGAGGAAACATGGATGTGGATGATAAAATACACCCCAGTAAATACTAAAGTATAAACAATCTCGTATAAAAATGAGATTGTGATATTTCCCTTACCTTAGGTACGATATGCTTTGTACGTGTACGAACCTCCTGTATAATGATTTAAATAATGTTATTGACTTATTATAGAATCATACGTATTTTTATTATATCATATATGGTCATATTATTAGCTTCTTAGTAGTAATATTTTATTACTACTTGTTATTCGGGTGTTTATTACTTTTTGTTCTTATGCGTGTTTGTCGAATAAATTCTTATTATTCTCTTTAGGTTATAGATACCTCATTTCCAGAATGGTATTAGTGTAATATATATCATATTCATTCATTCAATTCATTTATATAATCATTATGAAATGAAGATCATGTAGAACGAGTCGCATCACATCGTGGAGACGGTATTTCGTACGTACGCACGAGTGATGATATCGTTCCTATGATCATGGAATTGTATTGGAGTATATGTATACTATTTCAGAATCAGTATCACTTTATAATAGTCATATATAGTCATTATTTACACCATTATACCAATCCATGTAAGGTGGTGGTGGAAAATAGATTACACCACGGCGTGGAGACGGTATTCCGTACGTACGTACGCGCGGTGATTTCTTTTTCCGTAGGATGGATAGATGGTGAAATAGGGTTGTTTCATACTTATAATAACATATCATTATATGAGTGATACTGGTGTTATTAATTCATAATTAAACAACTAAATAAGAAGAAGTGTAAGAAGAAATAAAGATGAAAGAATTGGTAACGGACATTACCTCTTCTTTGATGTGCTTGTTTGAGACCTCATTTTAGGGCACTAAAATAGGTCTTTGAAGAAGACCAGAACCTCTAGGATATTTCTAGGGAAGTGGATAGAATAAATTGGCAGGGTTTGGCCGAGCTTTAAGTCTCAAATTGGTGTGAGGAAGAGGGGGAGGAGGTGCCCTTTTATAAGGGAGGAGAGGGGCACCTTTGGAATAACTAAAAATATTATTTTATTATAAAGTCAAGTTCAGTTTTAAATAGCTCTAAATTGAGTTATTTCTAAGATAAGGTGGTTATGGGTCTAAATACACTCATCCAATAGAATTTAGACAAGTTTAGGTCATTATATTAACCTTATATTTTATTTTTAACTCTTAGTTAATTAGATTGACATTTACCATGTCACTTTGTATTTTATATTATATAGTTAATAAAATTAACATATACATCCAAGATACCCCCAAGTTGTGTTTTATTAATATATATAACCTTATTTAAGTCATTTGTCCGATCCTTAGATTTTTAGGAATAAAATAACAATTAATAATATAATATTTGTTTTAAAAACTATTTTATGTCAATTTTGACACTATTCAATAGTTTATTTTTTTGAAACTCGTAAAAGAATGATTACTTCTACAAAAGTTAATTAACTTAATAATAAAATGTCATATTAACCTATAAAATTAGTTTAATTCATAAAAAGTATCAAATTATACTTATTTAGGTATTTATAATATCAATTATGTCAGTATTTCATTAATAAGATAATTACTGCATCATCTTTGTGTTATAAATAATTTAAATTATTTAATGTCTAAAAATTACAAATAAAATACCATTATGTAGTAAATCCTTTTATCTTTCTAATGAATATTTATAGTCTAATTTATCTTATGTATAAACCCATATTAAAAATTATTTACTTATTAAACTTTGATTTTAATTTTTTTAACCCTTCTTTAAATAAATTAATAATAAATGTCCTAATCTAATCCAAGTAGGACTAAATGGTCATATTGTATTCCTAAGGTTGATTTTGGTCGAATTACACTTGTCAAATAGAATCAGGACATGTTTTAGGGTAATAATAATATCATTTTTATCCTTAATTACCTTATTTACTTTTAACTGTGGTAAAAAAAGTAAAAAGTTACTATTCAAGAAAAATTATTTTCATCTCATTGAACCACAGTTTAGTCCTTGATATAAACCGTGTCTCTTTGATTTTCGGAATTCCACTCACAGAAGCGGTAAAATTAAGTTTTATGAAAAATTCAGTTTTTTTAACAGCCACTTAGTAGTTTTACTATTCATCAAAAATTGGAAGTTTTCAGAAAAATACCAAAATTTCACCCTAGGCTAATTTCGATATTCCGAGTCCAAAAATGAAGTACATTTTGAAAAATAAAATTTATAAAATTTCAAAAAGTGGTTATTACTATTCATAACGGCTAGTTTTAATAATATTTTAATAGCATATCATTGTTTAGTGAAACTCGGTATTGCGTATGACGCAAGTTATCGAGGAAGGTTTCAAATTTGTGTAAAGCAAGCCAAGAAAGTGTTGTGTGTAGTGAAAGATCCCTTTGATGATTTATATAACATAAAAACAAAATATTTCACATAAAAGTCTCGGGTGTTACATTCTAGCCCCCTTAAAATGAATTTCGCCCTCGAAATTCGTCACTTTGTAACAACCAGATGAGGATACCTCTCCCTCATCATATCCTCAAGCTCCCAGGTAGCTTCTTCTAATTGGTGGTTCCTCCATAAAACTTTCACTAATAGAGTGGTCTTGCTTCATAGGACTTTTTCGCTACGATCCAGAATCTCTATCGGTTGTTCTTCATAAGAAAGATCTTGCTCCAGCGGTACAACTTCTGAGCTTAGTACATGTGAATGATCAGGTATGTACTTTCCCAGGAGAGATACATGGAAAACATCGTGAACTTGAGGGAGATTCGGTGGAAGCGCCAATCGGTAAGCTACCTTCCCAACACGATCCAGTATTTCGAAAGGACCGATATATCTAGGGCTCAACTTCCCCTTCTTTCCAAATCTCAGAACCCTTTTCCAGGTAGATATTCGTAAGAACACTTTATCACCCCCTTCAAACTCTAGGTCTTCTCTTCGGTTGTTAGCATAACTTTTCTGTCGACTCTGAGCTTCTCTTATGTGTTGTTGAATAGATCTGACCTTTTCTGCCATTTCATCAACGAGATCGGGTCCTAATAGCTTTCTTTCCCTAACTTCATCCCAGCAAGTTGGAGTCCTGTATTTCTTTCCATAGAGAGCTACATAAGGAGACATCTGAATACTGGAGTGAAAGCTATTATTATAATAAAATTACACCAAAGGTAGGTGTTGATCCCAACCACCTTTGAAATCCATAGAGCAAGCTCTCAACATATCTTCTAGAGTTTGAATTGTTATCTCAGACTGACCATCTGTCTGAGGATGATAAGCAGTGTTGAAACTCAACTCTGTATCCAGAGTATGCTGAAGACTTCGCCAGAACTTCGAGGTAAATCTCGGATCCCGATCAGATATAATAGAAAGTGGTACTCCATGCAATCTTACCACTTCCTTTACATACATCCTGGAAAGCTGATCCAGAGATAAATCCTCTCTAATAGCAATGAAGTGTGCAGACTTTGTAAGACGATCAACTATGACCCAGATAGCATTATTGCCTTTGGATGTTTTAGGAAGTACTGTGACGAAGTCCATAGTGATGCTTTCCCATTTCCATTCAGTTATGGGTAATGGTTGTAACATCCCATTAGACTTCTGTCTCTCAGCTTTAACTTGTTGACAAACCAAGCATCGAGAGACATATTCAGCAACATCTCTTTTCATGCCATCCCACCAGAAGTACTCTTTCTGGTCCCTATACATCTTTGTGCTTCTAGGATGAATAGAGAATGAAGAACTATGAGCCTCATCCAGCAGATCCTTCTTTAATTCGGGGATGGGAGGAACACAAAACTGATTCCTGAACTTTATTATCCCATCACAATCAAGGTTGAATTTAGGAACATTTCTCACCTTCTTTTGTAACTCGACATCTTCTTTCTGTGCCTCTTTAATCTTCACATGTATATATGGTTGAACATTCATTTGAGAAAGATATGATTTTTCCCCTTTCATTAGAATTCCAAGATCCATCCTTTGTAAATCCATAAATATTGGATCTTTTGTGATCCTCATCATGGATAAACTAGCATGGTCTTGTCGACTTAATGCATCTTCCACCTTGTTTGCTTTCCCAGGGTGGTAATGAATTCAATAGTCATAATCCTTAATCAGCTCTGACCATATTCTTTGGTGCATATTCAGCTCCTTTTGTGTGAAAAATATACTTTAAACTTTTATGATCAGTATAAATATCACACCTTTCACCATAAAGGTAATGCCTCCAAATATTTAATGCAAAGATTACCGCAGCTAACTCCAAATCATGTGTTGGGTAATTTTGCTCATGGATTTTCAACTGTCGTGAGGCATAAGCTATCACCATATCATTTTTCACAAGAACACACCCCAATCCCTTCTTGGATGAATCACTGTAGATCACAAACCTTTCTCCACTACAAGGCAGTGTGAGCACAGGTGCACTGGATAAACTTCTTTTCAACTCCTTGAAATTCTCTTCACATTCCTCCGTCCAAACAAACTTAACTCCTTTCCGAGTCAACTTGGTGAGTGGATTTGATAATCATAAAAAATCTTTCACAAGACATCGATAATATCCAGCCAAACCAAGAAAACCTCGGATCTCAGTTACTGTTGTTGGTGTCGACCATCTTTCAATAACCTCTGTTTTTGCTGGATCCACAGATATCCCCTCTTTTGAGATTATGTGACCCAAAAATGCAACTTTTTGAAGCCAAAATTCACACTTGGTAAATTTGGCATAAAGCTTATCCTTTCTCAGGGTCTTCAATATAATTCTCAAGTGATCTTCATGTTCTTCCTTACTCTTTGAAAATACAAGAATATCATCTATAAAGACTACCGCAAACTGATCAAGATAGCCTCTAAAGACTCTATTCATTAGATCCATGAAGATAGCAGGGGAATTAGTAAGACCAAATGGCATCACTATAAATTCATAGTGTCCATACCTTGTACGGAAAGCCGTCTTTGGTATATCCTCCCTTTTGACCCTTAATTGATGATACCCTGAATGAAGATCAATCTTTGAAAATTATTGAGCTCTGCATAGTTGGTCAAATAGGTCATCAATGCGCGGGAGAGGTTATTTGTTCTTGATAGTGATCTTGTTAAGTTCTCGATAATCAATGCAGAGTCTCATTGATCCATCTTTCTTCTTAACAAACAGAACGGGTGCTCCCCAAGGTGACACACTAGGGCGTATGAACCCCTTATCAAGATTCTCTTGGAGTTGCTTCTTCAATTCCTGCAACTCAATTGGGGCCATTCTATAAGGTGTCTTTGAAATAGTCAAAGCACCCGGTACGAGTTCTATTGAAAACTCAACTTCACGATTCGGTGGAAGACCCAGTAATTTCTCCAGAAAGACATCATCAAACTTCCGTACAATGGGCATATTCTTAATCGTGAGTTTCTAACCAACCATTTGAGATAAATAACATTCATTTAGTGGAATCAATACCCATAAAATGGAAGAAATTTCTACTGGAAGGTTATGTTCATCCTTGCATCGATAGACGATCATAGATTGATCTGGAATATGAAATGTGACTTCCCTTCTTTGGAAATTGATATGAGCTCGATGTAGAGAAAGACAATCCATGCCAAGAATCACATCAAATTCCACTATAGGAAGGCTCATAAGATTTTTAGGATGCACTTTCCCACAAACTTCAATCGGAGAATAATTATAAACTTTTGATGCGACTGTTGTACCATTAGGTGTTGTCATAACTAACTCAACATCTAATTGTTGAGGTAATATGGTGATACCCTTAGAAAATTATTCAGAAATAAATGAGTGGGTGGATCCAGAATCAAATAAAACATTTTCAACTTTAGAGTGGATGATAAGTGTACCTTTCACCACATCGTTATCGTACTCCACATCGTTGATAGAAAGTGCATGTGACTTTCCTTTGTCTTTAGCCTTAAGAGTTTGTTGACGTCGACCATCATCATCAACCCTTGGATTAGGGCATTTATTGGCATAATGTCCCATCTCATTGCACTTGAAACATTGAAGTGTAGTAGGTTCATTATGTGTATCCCTTCCTTTGTTTGAATCATTAGACATCTTCTTCCCATCATCGTGGCATTAAAATTCCCGATGACCTTCCTTTCCACATTTGAAACATTTACTTGTCCCTTTAAGACAACTCCCTCCATGTTTCTTTCTACACTTTGTGCATAAGGGAAATCTCATCTTCTTTTCAGTGTGCTCTTTAGATTTTCCTTTGAATTCCATGTTCGTCTTCTTATCAAACCCATATGACTGATGGGTTACTCCAATCTCCATCTCAACTTTGAGAGCACATCGAGCGATTTCCTCATAGCTAGTGAAGTCCCTTATGGCTAAGGCCCTTCGAAGACTTGGTTTTAAGCCACTAAATAATCGATCGATCTTACTCTCAGGTTGGATAATAATACCAGAAGCGTACCTTGCAAGTCTTGTAAAATTTGCTTCATAGGTACCAATAGATTCATCATTCTTTTTCTTCAGTTCAAGAAACTCTTTCTCCATCTTTGTTCGGAGAATACGATGGAAGTACTTATTGAAAAATAAGTTCTTGAACTCGTCCCATTCCATGGACTCAATTTCATCCCTTTGCCTCATATTCTTAATAAGATTCCACCATTGATCAACATCACCTTCCAAACGATACACTGCTAAGATGACTATATCATGCTCAGAAAATTGAAGAACTGAAAATATATTTTCAGTAGTACTAATCCATTGTTCAGTAACTAATGGATCAGTAGACCCGCTGAATGAAGGTGGACGCTGTCTCATGAAGGATTCAACAGAATCTTGCTCCTTCCTTTTCTCGTTTGGAAGTCCTGCACAATTCATAGCTTGAGAAAGTTGTGTGAGAAAGGCTACAAGATTTTGCATTCCAGCTCCCATAACGTTTTGTTGCTCAAGGGGACAATCATTGCATTTCCCGTCACATTCCGCATTAACAAGGTTCCTTCGGGTTCCAACCATTGACTAAAACCAAGAAGAATAGTGTGAGCACCACTAATTATAATAGGAAAACCCCATAATCAAGAATAAAATTTCACACTTAAGGTCTTATCCTAGGTTATTCATGGCCATTTCTAAAACACTAAGATTTTGTTCTATGCTTAGACTTATCCTTAGGGTTCTTACTAAGGCTTTCACATCCTAGTTTTCAATGGTTGACTATACCTTTCCTTTGATACCAACTATAACGACCCAAACTTTACATACATTGTTATTACTTTAGAATTGAAGCACACTTATTACAACATATAACAAAACCAAGAAAGGACCGTATAGGTATAGTGTCTTTAGAAACTGGGAAACATAAACAACTGGTTCATAAAGCATCTACTTTGCCTCCCATTTATTTCATCATATCTAGAGTCCCTTTTTGGCATATTCTACTTAATAACCTTCTTACTGACCTGGGGAAATAAAACATACAAAAGGGTGAGCTCAAATTCTCAGTAAGGGTAAACAAAATAAATATCAATCACATCATATAAATAAGAACATAACTTTTGGAAATCTTAACCTGCAAAAGAGATCATAATATCACAACATGGGATAAATCATAGAAGTGAAATGTAATCCCAATAATCATAACTTAAAACATGAAACTTTGTGGCATACACACATAATCATAGAGAATCATTTCTTATTAGTCAAGACTCACTGCCAAGACTATCTTTGTGGACAAAGTGCATTTCTGAATCGAGTTCACTCCTCGTTTCAGTCCTGTTTCACTGAACCGGTATAACCTACCGTTCCAGCCATGTCTATCTCATGAGATATAAAATCTTTACCCAATGCATTGGAGCGAGATATAGGTCCCACCCATCTCATAATTAAACCATTCTTATGTGTGCCACAAAAATCATAAATCATACATCATTGCATAACCCATGTAATAAAAATGGAATTCTTAAACATCGTGACATCATAAAACAATTCATATAAGATAAATTAATTCATAAAAATAATTCCATCACAACATAATCAAATAAATGTAATGATAGGGATAGAATCAGAACCCTATATTATCTTAGATGGAAAATAATTTTGATAAAACACTTGAACTCCATTCTTGAGGAAAATATCCTTTCTACTTCAAAAACATTTTTCCTTTCTTAACATGTCATACAATTTTAAACTAAAAGAAGTTGATTAAAAATAAACTTGGAAACTTTTAAAGGAAGATTCTTTGAAATAATGTTTTAAAAATCCATTCATGTCGTATAAGTTAAAAAAAACATTCTTCATACTTTTGTTGGAAAAGTCAAAAAGTACCTCATACGAAAAACGACAAAAGATTCCTTTCATATCCTTTACTAAAAACTCGCCGAAGGGTAAAATTGGATTTAAACAATTGTAAATGGATGGAAATAATATTACATATTGAGGAAACATGGATGTGGATGATAAAATACACCCCAGAAAATACTAAAGTATAAACAATCTCGGATAAAAATGAGATTATGATATTTCCCTTACCTTAGGTCTGATATGCTTTGTACGTTTCCGAACCTCCTGTATAATGATTTAAATAATGTTATTGACTTATTTCAGAATCATAATTATTTTTATGATATCATATATGGTCATATTCTTAGCTTATTAGTAGTAATATTTCTTTACTACTTGTTATTCGGGTGTTTATTACTTTTTATTCTTATGCGTGTTTGTCGAATAAATTCTTATTATTCTCTTTAGGTTATAGATACCTCATTTCCAGAATGGTATTAGTGTAATATATATCATATTAATTCATTCAATTCATTTATATAATCATTATGAAATGAATATCATGTAGAACGAGTCGCATCACATCATGGAGACGGTATTCCGTACGTACGCACGAGTGATGATATCATTCCTATGATCGTGGAATTGTATTGGAGTGTATGTATACTATTTCAGAATCAGTATCACTTTATAATAGTCATATATAGTCATTATTTACACCATTATACCCATCCAAGTAAGGTGGTGGTGGAAAATAGATTACACCACGGCGTGGAGACGGTATTCCGTACGTACGCACGCACAATGATTTCTTTTTCCGTAGGATGGATAGATGGTGAAATAGGGTTGTTTCATACTTATAAGAACATATCAGTATATGAGTGAAACTGATGTTATTACTTCATAATGAAACAACTAAATAAGAATAAGTGGAAGAAGAAACAAAGATGAAAGAATTGGTAACAGACATGACCTCTTCTTTGAAGTGCTTCTTTGAGACCTTCTTTTAGGGCACTAAAATAGGTCTTTGAAAAAGACCAGAACCTCTAGGATGTTTCTAGGTAAGTGGAGAGAAGAATTTGGCAGGGGTTGGAGGAGCTTGAAGGCTCAAAGTGGTGTGAGGAAGAGGTGGAGGAGGTGCCCTTTTATAAGGGAGGAGAGGGGAACCTTTGGAATAACTAAAAATATTATTTTATTATAAAGTCAAGTTCGGTTTTAAATAGCTCCAAATTGAGTTATTTAGAAGATAAGGTGGGGATGGGTCTAAATAATCTTATCCAATAGAATTTAGACAAGTTTAGGTCATTATATTAACCTTATCTTTTAGTTTTAACTCCTAGTTAATTAGATTGACATTTACCATGTCACTTTTTATTTTATATTATATAGTTAATAAACTTACCATATACATCCAAGAGGCCCCCAAGTTGTGTTTTATTAATATATATAACCTTATCTAATTCATTTGGCCGAACCTTATATTTTTAGGAATAAAATAACAATTAATAATATAATATTTGTTTTAAAAACTATTTTATGTCAATTTTGACACTATTCAATAGTTGATTTTTTTTGAAACTCATAACAGAATGATTACTTTGAAAAAAGTTAATTAAATTAATCCTAACATGTCATATTAACCTATAAAATTAGTTTAATTCATAAAAAGTCTCAAATTATACTTATTTAGGTATTTATAATATCAATTATGTCAGTATTTCATTAATAAGATAATTACTGCATCATCTTTGTGTTATAAATAAATTAAATTATTTAATGTCTAAAAATTACAAATAAAATACCATTATGTAGGAAATCTTTTTAGATTTCTAATTAATATTTATAGTCGAATTTATCTTATGTATACCCCCATATTAAAAATGATTTACTTATTAAAATTTGATTTTAACTATTTTAACCTTTCTTTAAATAAATTAATAATAAATGTCCTAATCTAATCCAGGTGGGCCTAAATGGTCATATTTTATTCCTAAGGTTGTTTTTGGTCGAATTACACTTGTCCAATAGAATTAGGACATGTTTTAGGGTAATAATAATATCATTTTTACCCTTAATTACCCTATTTACTTTTAACCGTGGTAAAAAAAAGTAAAAAGTTACTATTCACCAAAAATTATTTTCATCTCATTGAACCATATTTTAGTCCTTGATATTAACCGTGTCTCTCGGATTTTCGAAATACCACTCACAGAAGTGGTAAAATTAATTTTTATGAAAAATTCAGTTTTTTTAACAGCCACTTAGTAGTTTTACTATTCATCAAAAATTGAAAGTTTTCAGAAAAATACCACAATTTCACCCTAGGCTAATTTCGATATTCCGAGTCCAAAAATGAAGTACATTTTGAAAAATAAAATTTATAAAATTTCAAAAAGTGGTTATTACTATTCATAACGGCTAGTTTTAATAATATTTTAATAGCATATCATTGTTTAGTGAAACTCGGTATTGCGTATGACGCAAGCTATCGAGGAAGGTTGCAATTTTGTGTAAAGCAAGCCAAGCAAGTGTTTTGTGTAGTGAAAGATTACTTTGATGATTTATATAACATAAAAACAAAATATTTCACATAAAATTCTCGGGTGTTACAATAAATAATCATAAAGATAACATAAATATAAATATATATCATATATAAATAAAATTATTTCTTAATGGACACCATGAGAGGTCGTAGGAGATAATCGAACAATCATCGTTTTGTGAGGCGTTAGTTTTCCATCCACAGAAACAATATGTTCTTCACCCATTAGATGGAGGTATGTGTAAGTGTAGTTTGAATCCTTCTCATAAAAAATCCTAGTATATATAGGATACTAGTTTTTTTTATAAAATAATGTAATAAGAAGTGTTTAGGGGGTTGGAGAAGTAAAATAAAACAAAATAAAACAAAATAATTTAAGAGAAAGCGTTACCTTTAATTTGGGTAACTTCCTTTGGTTTGAACCAAAAGGATTTCTTGAAGTGCCTTCTGCCTAAGGTAAGGATTTTAAGATGAATACAGGGATCTTGAGAGATTATTTGTGGGGGGGTGGATGAGCCCAGGGGCTTGATAGGTGTGTGTAGTGGGTTAGAAGTGATTTCCTTTTATAATGGGGAGGAGGGGCTCTTTAGGAAAATGTGATAATATTATTTTATTATATAGTGATATTCGGTTTCTAAAGGTCCAAAACTAATTAATGTAGAAGTTAAGATAACTCATGGTCGAAAAAAAATCATCCAACAATAATTGGATAGGTTATGGATATTATTTTAATATTATTAATCACATTTATTTAAATCATTTATTAATGTGGTAAATACTACATCATTATTGTGTCATATATAATTTAATTTACATGATTTCTGAAAATTATAAAAAATTACCATAATGTAGGAAATATTTTTAGTTCTCCAATTATTATTTATAGTGGAAAGGATGACTTATATAACCCCATGTAAAAATTGATATACTAAAAGATATTTGTTAATGTCATTTTTGTCTTTAATTTAAGTTAATTAAAATAAAGTGTCATTATCAATTTTAAGTGGCTCCATGGGGTCCCAAAATCGACCCAAGATGCCCATGGTCATCCATGACTCATCCAATAAGGTTAAGACAAGTGTTAAAGTAATTTTATATTATTATTATATCCTTTTCACCTTGAATTACCCTATTTACCTTTAATCGCGGTAAATAAAAATAAAAAGTTACTATTCAGCAACAAAAATTTCTTCTTATTGAACCACATTTTAATTACTAATAACAACCAAGTATCTGAAAGTTTTGAAATTCCTTTCACAGAAGCCGTAAAAATTCATTTAAATGAAAAAGCCGGATTTTTAACTACTACTTAGTGGTTTCACTATTCATCAAAAATATTTGTTTTTCAGAAAAATATGAAAAATTCAGCCTAAGATATATTTGATATTATGAATTAAAAAATTATTTTTATTTTACCAAATTAAAAACATAGAATTTTGATTGATTAATTTAGAACCAATTTCCGTTGTCAAAACAAATAGCGTGTTTTTAAGAAACAATAACTATCAAAATATTGACACTTGTTTATGTATAATTTCAAAGAGAAATTAATTCCAATGACTAAAATTGGATTAAAAGGTAAAAATATAATCTAGTTAGACTTCGAAAACAATTTAAAATATAATCTAACCATATATATAAATTATATTAAAAGGCAATTTTGAATTAAAATACATTATTTCTCACTATTCATAAAATATGAATATTATTAGAAAAATACAAAAATTTCATCCAAAGTAAATTATGATGTCCCGATTCTAAATAAGAATTTTATTTTGTCAAAATTAATATGTAAAAGGGTCAAATATTGGATTTAAAAAGGGTTTACCATTAAAAGGTGGAAAAATTGATTTTTTTTTGAAAAATACATTTTTTATCTGAGAAATTGAATTTGTTCTTATAATATGTCTAAGAAACACATAATACATAAGTTAAAATTATATAGAGTATATAAAATTTAAATTTTAGTTGATACTATTCATAACTACTTTTGAACGGTAAGTTTGTTAAGTCAGGGTGCCCTCGAACTCAGTGTTGCGGGTAGCGCAAGCTATTGAATTTAAAGAAAATAAATTATTGTGAAATATTGGGGTGTTACATTCTATCCTCAATTAATAAATTTCATTCCCTCAATTTGAAATTTTTTTTCTAAAATAAAAGGTTAAAAATAGAAAAATACCTTTGTGGAAAATCCAATTCGAAAATTGGGTTAACAAAATTTAGTCTTAATAAGAGGGAAAAGGAGATGAAAAAGTCACCTCTAAATTATGATCTCGTTTAAGAGAAAATCGGTGAAAATTAAAGACACATAATTGGAGGAAAAATGTAAATATATATAAGGAGTTCTTGAGGTCATCAATCACAAATAAGTGTAAAATTGAGGGCCTTAGTGCCATCAATCTATGATGATTTAAAATATCATCGGTTCAACAAAACATAAAGCATTATGATAACACATTTTTGGTTTTAAGATCTCTTCCCTAAAGTTTAATAATTAATTTATTCATAGAATAAGAAAACAAAAATATACTTGACAAGTAGTGTTTTATCCTTTATCTAATTGTTACCACAAACTCATATTTCACTCCAAATGATGAGTATTAAAGATGACTTGGTCACACCTGAAGTGCTAGAATCAACTTATAGAGAATCACATAATCCACAATGTATGAACTATATATTTCTCTTTTCTTTAGAAATTAACCAAAACCAAAATGATTAGTAAAATATCAGATGATCTAAAAAAAGTATAATAATTTAATGAAAGAAATACAAATATTAATTTCAAAAATTAAACCAACAATACCCAAAGTTCAATAAATTACATTCAATAAACAATTGTCCATAAAATATTTTAATATAATCCAAACTAATATTGAATCCCAAAACTCATAATAATCTTTTTACATAGTTTTCCACATTAAATTGTATCTCCAAATAATATCGACTACTCTTAAAGTCACATACATAAAAGTAATTAACCTAATACCATATTCTATATGATAGGTTAATTATTTCCATAAATCACCCAAATCGATATAAATCCACAATAAAAAAATAGGTAAAAAACATCTTTACTCTTCAAATAAAATTCCATAGTATTCTATTTTCCTTAGGCATATAGTATTCCAAATAGAGTGAACATCTTCCAAAATAACATTTATCACTTAATCACCAAATCATTTTTCTATACTAAGGATATCCATTAGATAAGACATAAGATCCCAAATCAACTTATTATTGATCAATAAAATCATTTATCCAAAAGGAATTAGTCACTATCACCAGTGACTTCATGTAGTCTAGTGGTAGGTGATAAATCCAAATCGCACTATGGCTGTGGGTTTGATTCCCATATCTTTTTCTGACGTGGCAAGTTGTCACATGGTCTATGTGTTTTCCTTTTTCAAAAACTATATAGTTTTATAATATTCCAAAAAATGAGATATATTCCTCAAAATAACTATAACATAATTTCATCACAAATTTTATCTCATACCTCGCATTTTCATTCCAAAATTTAATAACTAGTAATTTCCTCAAACTCAATGATCATATAAAACCAAATGGTTATTTATAAATATATCCACATGAGAAAAGATAATTCTTCCTAAAATATCATTTTCACATGACAAACAACATGGTTAAAAATACAATAGAAAAGTCATCCAAAGTAATTCCATCAATAAATATCACTAATACTTTTTAAACATTTCTCCATCCATTTATTTCAACATAGATTCTTCCTTAAACAAGATGATAACCTATAGAATAGTGAATTCACTTGGGTAATGGCCATGTCCCATACATTTATGGAAAATTACTGTAAATGGATTCTTAGGACCATTTTTATTTTCTTCCATAGTAATATTCATTTTTATTTGGAAATTATTTACTTTATGTCCTTCTTTCCCACACAAAAATCTTTTCATTGTTCCATTAAGACACCTTCCTAGGTGTCTCCTTCCACATTTCCTGCATGATAGAAAATGAGATTTCTTTTCTCCATGGTCTTCACTGCTGTAGCTCTTATCATTGACCACTTTTCTCTTCCTTGTTGAGTCTGGGAGTTGGTTGATATATATGTTTTTGATCATATTTTTGGAAAATTGATTTTTCATGAACACAACATCTTTTACGCCTATCAACATTCCATTTTGTTGCTCATTTCCACCACCTTTCAAACCTTGTACATCATGCTGAAAGTTACTATGAATTCCTTGAAATCCATATATTGACTTAAACTATAAAGCATTATGTGAGTAATAATAGTCATAAAATCATTTAGAGAATATCATAACACCTTATTTTTAATTTAAAACACCTTAGGATTAACCAAGGTCATTTATTATCATATTATATTAAAATCCTTCAAATTAGTTTATAAAGAGAATGCAAATTATCCTACGCATATTCATTGGGAGTGTAATAACCAAGAGTGAAGAAAATCCCATTGTCGTGTACCAGGATACCCATATTCAAGCCTGAAACTCCCTTTCAGAGTTTTCACTCCTAGGTAAATCTGTGCTAGAGCTGCCTCTTCCTGCTCATATCTAGACAGGGATGTACTTCTTGGAAAATACATAAAATCTCTATATTACCAAGATTCTAGGAATTTCTTCTATACTAATCCTCAAAGTCTATTTAGGGTAACATGCTCTAATCAGAGTTTATATAAATCATGTTTCCAAGGTTTGTACTAAACTCACTCTGATACCTAGTTTAACACCGCGACCCCAGAATCCAGGATCTGGTGCATTATTTTAATATATTGGATTGATTACAAGGAATCCTGTCCCGAAGGACCGATCCGTTTAGTAGTCTTGGAAACAAGATACATACATAAGTTCAACACTAAAACTTGAAAAAGAAAAAAAACACTAATTTATTCCATTAAAAACATCCAAGCATCCATGATTATTCCTACAAGTCACTCCACAATCCATTTTTATTATATTGAAAAGCCAATTTTAAGGGTAAGTGGGAACTAAAAAAAACATCCTTCAGCATCAAATCGCACCCTTACCCATACAAAATATGCATTAAAAATCCAAATTCCAAAAAACCATTCACCCCTCCAAGACCGTAGCATGATAATTATTTCAAAATTCAAAATAAACCAAATCACCGCAAATCCCACGAGTCAACCTGAGATCACCAACTTGAATGAGTACTGTACATCCTTGCCAACATATGCATCACCTTGCTGCCGTCTTGACACCAGCATCCACCACCACAAGCCACATCATCGTCATTGACGACAAAACACCAGCGCATCAGAAATCAGGAGACAACCGAACGCTAGAAACCATAATCACCACCAAGAGAAACCAAAATAGAACACCAAAGCAACAAAAAAACCGAATCCACTAATCACAACTCTGGAAGAACCTTGAAGCCCTTTTAACCTAGAACCCCAATCCCAAAACCATGTAGTTACCATTACACCAGATCCAACTCGAAGAGGCGTATAGGAACATGGGCTCAGAGCAGGTTGAACGACATAAGAGATCATCGGCACATTACCATCGTCAAGTCCAAGAAGTCATCTGGAAAGTGGCACAAAACCATCTCCAAGTTCAGAAACTTCACCAAGAACAGGACCAGTATCACATCGACAAAAACCAAATAGAAAACCGCAACCACAACCTTCCAAATAGGGACATAGAACATAGAATCCCAAAGAGGAATCAACGACATGACCAGGAAAATAACCACAAAGAACCCGAGAAAGGGGGAAACTGTGGATGAAACCCTAAGAGGAAAAAATGCGAAGGGAAATTATCACGTTTTACATGATTTAGATATCATATATATATATATATGTATATTATATCCAGTATATATATATGTATTTATAACAATACATAACTGTTGAAGATAAGAAATAAAATGCACTGTTCATGGAGACGACAAGCTATACGTACGCATGAACGCTACTTTCATTCTTATTTTGTATTTTAATGGAATTAAAACATAATTATACAAAGTTATATTATAATTACAGTATAATATAATATATAATATCATTAATTCAATCCTTTATACATACCACATAAGTCATTAACAAGTCATATCATTTTAAGGGGGCGATAGTCCGCACTTCCTCAAAAGAAATTATCACGTTTTACCCGTAATGGAAACCATAAAATAATGATATAATTGGAAAAAAATGATAAATAAAACATAAATAATATATATATATCATATATAAATACAGTTCCATATTAATGTCCACCATGATAGGGGGTATAATATAATCGTACAATCATCGTTTCGTGAGGTGTTAGTTTTCCATCCACAGAAATAGTATGTTCTTCACCCATTAGATAAAGGTGGGTGTAAGTCTATTTAGAATAATTCTCATAACAACATCCTAGTTTATTTAGGATACTGGTGTTGTTATAAAATAAGGTAATAAAAAGTGTTTGGGGGGTGGGGGTTGGAAAAGTAAAATAAAACAAAATAAAACAAAAGAATTTAAGAGAAAGCATTACCTTTAATTTGGGTAACTTCCTTTGGTTTGAACCAAAAGGACTTCTTGAAGTGCCTTATGCCTAAGGTAAGGATTCTAGGAGGAATAGGGGTTTCTTTAGAGATTATTTTGGAAAGGGTTGGACAATCCAAGGGGCTTGAGAGGTGTGTGGAATGAGTTAGAATTGGTGTCATTTTATAAGTGGGAGGAGGGCCTCTTTAGGAAAATGTGAAAATATTATTTTATTATATAGTGATATTCGGTTTTTAAAGGTCAATAACTAATTAAAGTCGAAGATAATATGACTCATGGTAGAAATAAAATCATCCAATAATAATTTTACAGGTTTTTGATATTATTTTAATATTAACAATCATATTTATTTATATCATTTATTAATGAGGTAAATACTACATCATTATTGTGTCATAAATAATTTAATTTATTCTATGTCTAAAAATTATAAAAACATTACTATAATGTAGGAAATTTTTTTATATTTATAATTATTATTTATAGTTGAAATGATGACTTATATAACCCCAAGATAAAATTGATATACTAAAAGATATTTGTCAATGTCATTTTCGTCTTTACTTTATGTTAATTAAATTAAAGTATCCTTATCATTCATAAGTGGCTCCATGGGGTCCCAAAATCGTCCCAAGAATGTACATGGTAGGACATGACTCATCCAATATGTTTAGGACAAGTTTGAAGGTAATTTTGTATTATTACAATATTCTTTTTTCCTTGAATTACTTTATTTACCTTTAACCACGGTAAATAAAAGTCAAAAGATACTATTCAGAAAAAATTATTTTCATCTTATTGAACCAAATGTTAATTACTAATAACAACAATTTATCTCGGATTTTTTAAATTCAATTTATAGAAGCGATAAAATTTCATTTAAATGAAAAAGTTGGATTTTTTACTACTACTTAGTGGTTTCATTATCCATCAAAAATTGATGTTTTTCAGAAAAATACCAAACAATTCAGCCTAAGCTATATTTGATATTAAAATTCAAAAATTTTGTCTATTTTACCAAATTAAAAACATATAAGTTGGATTAATTAATTTAAAATTAATTTCCATTGTCCAAACAAATAGCGTGTTTTTAAGAAACAATAACTATCAAAAGATTGACACTTGTTTATGTATAATTTCAAGGTGAAATTAAATCCAATGACCAAAATTGGATTAAAGGGTAAAAATATAATCTAATTACACTTCAAAACCAATTTAAAATATAATCTAACCATATAAATAAATTAGATTAAAAGGCAGTTTTGAATTAAAATACATTATTTCTCACTATTCATAAAAAAATACCAAAATTTTATCCAAAGTAAATTTTGATGTACCAATTCTAAAAAAGAATTTATTTTGTCAAAATTAATATGTAAAAGAGTCAAATAATGGATTTAAAAAGGGTTTTCCATTAAAAGGTGTTAAAATTGATTTTTTTTGAAAAATACATTTTTTAACTGAAAAATTGAATTTGTTCTTATAATATGTATAAGAAACACATAATACATAAGTTGAAATTATATGGAGTATATGAAATTCAAAATATAGTTAATAATATTCATAATAGCTTTTGAATGGCTAGTTTGGTAAGTCGTGGTGCGCTCGAACTCAGCGTTTCATGTAGTGAAAGCTAATAAATTTAATGAAAATAAATTACTATGAAATCTTGGGGTGTTACATAATAAAAATACTATAAAAAGTATGTTTTTCCAATATATGTTTTACCTTTATAATAATGTGATTTTATATTTGTTTTATTAATTTTATGGTGCCTTAGTGGACCCTCCAAGACTTATAAAACATTTTAAATTTTAAAATGATTTCCTTGAAAGTGTGACTCACCTCCAATTTAGAAAGCAAAATATTTTAATATTTTCTCCCATTTTCCTTATAAAATAATGTTTTCTACTCCCCTTTGGAAAAAACCATGGTAAAAAACCATGGTTTGGTTTGTGGTTTTGATTAGTATAATGTGTGGTGTCCCAAGCCTAAATAATAAATAATTCCCTCTCCTTTTCTATATAAAACCACTCAAACTCCCATTCCTCTTCACTCAAAACATTCAGAGATCGACCAAACTCTTCCCTCATATCACAATAATTCTTCTAAGGCACCCCAAGCTACCAAGAAGCCTCTCCCAAGACTTTGAGATCACACTTCCAAGTAAGGGATTTCTTCCTCTCCCATTGTTTCCAAGTTTTTTTATATTGCTATACACTCATATTTTTAATTAAAAATGTTGACATATGATTTATAACCTCCTCTATATTTCCCTCCTTATATTTTAATGATTATCCACCCATTTCTCTCTCTTTAATGCCACCCATGTAAACCTGTTACCATGTCTAAATTCCACAAGGGATTTCTCTCTCCTCATATACATTCATGATTTTTTATATTATGAATCTAAATTCCATTACGTATATTGGGAAATGTATATATATGATCCCTTAAATATATATTTCATATAAGTATAATGAGATAAAACTTTCTCTTTAATCAATTTTTTATGAATTCTTATGTCACGCCGTTATGCTGCCAAAATTGCACCATGATTTTCCAGCCAAAGTCATTGTGCAATGAATACTATGCCCATTTTTCTATTGGGGGTATTCACCTTTATGCACAATTACTTATTCATTATATAATTTTAGGTTTTAATTCCACATTCTTTTATTGTGGAATAAATGATGATGTTTAATGAATCCATGTTTTTTGATCTATGTGTCACACTTATGCATGAAATAAAATGATTAAGAACGGTACACCCAGATAGTGCTCTATTTAAATAGGTAAAGATTACTATCATTATAAATTAAGTGTAATGAGTGTTTACTCATGATAATTCAATTGAAATGAGAGTTTACTCAAGATCCACGATCACTGAGTCTTGGATCATTCTAATATCATGTTAAATGTTGTTTCCACATTTCCGTGTTATGATAATCATGTTATATCATGCCTTTATGTTCATATTTCTCTTATGCTCCATTGATATTCCCATTGCTTAACATGTACTGTATTTTTCATGTTATGCCTTGTTTACTCCCTTACTGGGCATTATAGCTCACCATTTTCTTATTCATGTCCTTAGATTATCCCATGCAATGCTAAGTACGAAGGAATGTTGTGGTCAAGTAAAATATTTTTTCAATTAATATGTTGTGTTTTATGTTATAAGTTGTTATGTAATGTTTCTACGCCCCAAAGAAACTAGACCTCTCAATCTTTTAGGTTATATTAAGTGCATGTTTATGTAATAAAACATTTTTAAGTGTGTAATAAAGATCCGGTTTGTTGTAATATTAATGTTACAATTATCAAATTTACTCAATATATACATATTTTTAATCACTTTTTAAGGTTAGACATAGAAAATGAATCACATTTCTATGTGGAGATGATAGGCCGTACATACACATAAGTGATGATATAATTATATTAACAAGTAAAAGGGTAAACAGTTGGGTTATATAATAATTTTAAATATTCAATATCATTTCATATATATATAATATTTTAATTAAATATATCTTTATTGACGTTCTTGTTAAGTTTATGAGAAAAACAAATCACATCTCTTTGCGAGGTGTTAGTCTTCCATACACATGATCAATGATGTCTTATTTTAAATGCAATAAAAATTAAGATGGTTTATATAATAATATTTATAAATATGTATAATTATATAATAAATTTTGTATATACACATCAATGAAATTTTTATATCTGACCTTGATAGGTGTGGATGGAAAATGAATAAAATCGGTTTGTGAGGTGATAGTCCACCATACTCTCGAATGTCGAATTTTCTTATCATTTGATGAAATATGAGATGGATGTTAGTCCTAAAATTAACATAATAAAATCTAAGTAAATTCAATATAGTTAGGTATTTATATAATCATGTTTTAGTAATATTTCAATGTTTTAGAAGAATAAACAAACTAAAAACACTCATTTAAGAACATTACCTCTTCTTCAAACAACTTCTTGTAGATTACAAAAAAAGGATTATTAGGATATCATTTCTACGTTAAAGGGATATAGGATGTTGCTGGGGGATTAAAAAAGGTATTTTGGTTGGTATTTTATGAACAAAATGTCTTTGTATGCGTGAATACGGTAGGATATGGGGTGACCTTTTATAAGTGGGGGAGAGGATGCACATGGAATTTTTGAGAAGAATCTACTACAGCTACCTTTTTAACATTCCAAAATGCCTCAAAAATAGAATTTTATAGAACCTTATGGGATATAAGGTCAAAATATGTACATTAAATGAGATTGGAAAAGTTTATGTCATTTTAATCCTTATATTTTTAGTTTAACTACCGGAAAATCTATTTTTACCTTAACCAACGTAATTAATTTTGAATAATTTTAAAAATAATAATTTTAAATAATTAAGTTGAACTTGTTAAATAATATAAATAATTCTAATTTCAAATATAAAATCAATTTTAATAAATTCCATTATCAGAATCCGTATAATCCAATTTAAAATTATACCGATTGATTTAATGGGAAACTGTGTTTCTAATGAGAAAAATATAATAATAATAGTATGTTTTAATATGAAAATTAAATAAGAAAATTATAAAAAATTAGATTAATTATAATATAATATAAATAATTTAAATTTATTATAAATTTAAATTATAATTTAATCTAGTAAATTATTAAAAGGAAAAGTTTGTTTTTAATAAAAATAAGTATTTTCCACTATTCATTAGAAAATGAAATATTTCTAAAAAATCCCTAAAATTCACCATATGATAATTTTGATATGATGATTTCAAAAAATTATGTTTATTTTTTCAAATAAATTTTATATAATTGGAAAAAATTTATATAAAAATATGTGCCCCTAGTGTGACTAAACTGTATTTTAGAAAAAAATACTATTTTTGAGAAAATATTTCTTTTTTATTGAAATGATGATTATTTTTATTTATAATAAATATAAATCCAATTAATTTTTAAAGGAAACTTAATCCATATACTTTTAATAATTTAGTTAATACTATTAATACCCTCTAACATAACGTCTTGGTTGTGACAACCATGTTTTCAATAATAATATCTTCAAAAAGTATTGTGTTTTGTTTAAACCCATGATTGAGTGCATAAAAAGATATCAAGATGATTGAATTTATTTAAAAATAAGTATATCATAAAGTATAATGGTGCTATATTATTTTCTAATCTTGGTGTTTCATGTTATACACGTTGTCAAACATGATATTCATCTTCTAAAATCTTAGAGTGTTACATTGGTGATTAATTTAAAGTTGATTTTGGAAATTTTGTGACTTTTTATAATATTTTGGGTTTTAAATATTGGATAATAATTATTTATGGAGTTTGTAATTTAGTTTTTTGTGTAATGAATCATGTATATTTTTGGGTATTATTATTGAAATATTTGAGATTAATATTTTAAATATGGGTTTTATTATATTAGTTATCTTAGAATGTACTATCCATCTCTAGTATTAGTAATTGAATTGAGAAAATGAGAATATATTATCATCCTTATATTGATATTATGATATATTATAATAATATTTTAGTGATTTAGGCTTGAAAAAATCATATTGTTAATTAGCCATTTGAATATGGTATGGAAAGTGGTAGATGAAAATTAAAATAAACAAACAACATATTAAATTAAATTTATGTATATAAGGAAACCATGTAAATATATTTTATCATTTTACCTGGTAAAATAGTACCTCAACTCTTGTAAAAATTATATTTAAAATTATTTTTCCCTTTTTATAATTATTTCGAAGGGATTGATGGTTGATTTAACCCCCAAATGACTTATGGTTTTTGTGGTCATTGAAATTTTCAAGAACTTGTTCTATATCAATCTATTTTAAATTTTTTTTTCTCTTAGATGAACATATTTTCAATTATCAATAATTTTCTTATTATATGGGAACTGGACCTTGTAAACGTTATGTTTCCCACAACCCCTTTTCAATGGGTGTTTTATTACCCCTTTATGATATGTGGGATTTTAATATAGGTATTCTTAGATAATGAACACCTGATTTCTAGGATAATATTATGTGGATGAAATTTATTTATGGGGGGTGTAGATAATTTAACACCCTTAAAAATTATTTTAAAATATCATGATGCATGATACTTATTTTAACATTCAACCTTGAGCTTTAAGAAAACTGTAATATGCAATAAAAATAATATTATATAAATATTTAAATTAAAACCTTGAAATTAATTTTTTAGTAATGAATATAAATAAAAACATAATGAAAGTATATATAAAGGATTTATATAATAAAAATTTATTTATTAATTCGTAATTGATAAGTACTAAATTATTTGTAATGTCAATTTATGCTTTAAAAATATTTTCTCTTCAAAAATGGGTTTTACTGAATTTTGTGAGAAACATTTATAAATAATTAAACATTTTTTAAGAATTTTATATGAGAAAATTAATATAAGTTTTTAAATAATAATTTCTATATTATTATGGGGTGAAAGTTTTGGGATTTTTTCTGAAAATATTTATATTTGTGTGAATAGTGAAAGTACTGCTTTTTGTAAAACTATTACTTATTTACATTAAATCATGTAATTTAAGGTTACAATTATGTTTTTTCATTGATCACAATGCAACATAATTTGTATTAAATTATAAATAATATATTTAATCAAATATAAAAAAATATAATACATGATTTTTGTATAAGTTTATTTTTTGGCTTAAAAACATATTTATCTAAAATTTTTTAAGCGCACAATATTTTTGATAACAATAAATTAAATTAATTTTTATTAAGAAATATTTTTAGATGAATTTATAGGTAAAATGTTGAAAAAAATAATTAAAAATTAATTTTATGCATTTTATATGGCAATGGATGGCAGTAGGTTATGTTTTATGTTTAAAAATGTTTTATTTTCTAAATTCAGGGTTTTATTGAATTGTGTGCACTTGTTTAAAATTAAATTATCCCAATTATAGAAATTTAATAGTTTGAAATGGGTTATATTTTTGTAATAATTATAATTAATATAATTTAATTCATTTGACTTAAATTTTTGTCATAATGAATAATAGGAACACTAAAATTTTGTTACAACTTTTAAGGATAAAATGGGTTTACCGGGTGGGGGGGGGGTAAATAATGGTCTAGGTTATTAATGACACATAAACTTACCTAATTTTTATTTTTGGAAAATATTTCAACTATATATTGTCTTATATTTGAATAATTGTCAATTTTTTTCACTCTATCATGAAAGTGACTTTATATTATTTATTATTTAGTAATTCGATGTGTTCCCCTCCCGTCACTTATAAATGGAACCTCTTATCCAACTATATATAAAAAATTTAAAACGTATATATATTCAAATACCTACCCCAAAACATTTCTATATTATTTACCTTCATCCCTGATCCCATGGTATTCTTCTACGACAAACATTTCATTGCTTAATGTTTAAGCTAAAGGTGGTCTCTCCATAAAGTGGTATAAATATTAACCATGGTCTTTCAATTTTATTTCTTATTCCTCCATCTATAGAATAGGTTTATCCATAAAAATGATTAATATTAAGTTATAAATATAATTTGAGGTTATTATGATGATGTCAAAACTATTTCCCTCCTCTTATTCATCAAATGGAAAATGAAAGTATCACTCGTGAATACATGTGGACGACCACCTCTACCGAACGATGAGATTTTTTTTCATTTTGGATTTACATGAATTGTAATAATGATATATTTTATGATATATATGATATTTACTATATAATAATTATTCATTAAAGGTGAATTTTTATTTATCTTTATTTTTTTCTATCTATTAAAAATTAGAAACATCACTCTTGCATACATACGAACTACCATATCCACAAAATGATGTAATTCATTTTTCATCAATGATCTATATTAATGTTTATTAAAGTGTATATAATGTTTAAATATGATTATTATTACTTGATTCATATTACCTATATTATGGATCCATTTTCAAATGAAAGGACCATATCCACCCAACTGAATTAAACATGAAAAATGAAACAGTTGACTCCTAGAAACCAAGATTTTTATAAATAATTATTATTAAACATTCCTATAAATGTTACAATTAGATAATTTATGATACTATAGGTATTTATAAGATTATTTTTTAGAATTATTATAAATTTAATGTTATTATATATTAGGTTAGAACACTAATTAATCAAGTAGGACAATATGTAAGGGTTTCACACCTTACTTATGTTTTGGGGAGATAAATTTTATATTCCCATTTATTTATTTCATTTAGAGTATATGTCATATAATTAATATTTTTATATTAATTTCATTTAAATTTTCCTTTTAATTTATATATTTCATGGGGTTATAATTAAAAATTTCCAAAAGAGTAAGGGTTCTTCAACTCAGTATTGTTGCTTTGAGACATGTTTGATGTTATGATCCTATTTATAGTTATGTGGTGTATATTTTGAACATTGAAATATTATATTATGTGACCTTATTATTTAATTTTATTTAAGGATAAAATTAAAAATATTTTTCTTGGGGGGGGGGGGTATTGTTGATTTGAAATTTATAAAATTTGTAAGGGTTTATCATATAAAATTATCTTCTTTGGGACAAATGTTATGTTATACTGCTATCTTATTTTATGATGTGTGTCTACTGCACTTTTTATATTTTGTCTCATTAATATCCCTATGTTCATGGTATTTAATTTTTCATTACAATTTAATTGTTTATTTGATTTTATGAATCAAAATTTACCAAAACGGTAAGGTTTTTACGTTGCATCCTCACTTTGTATGGGTATTATTTATGATTAAACAATATGCATTTATTTTAGAAATATGCCATATACATGATCTCTATGCTCATTGGTAATCAATTGAAGCTGGATTTGGTGACAAGGAGTCTCTAAAGACCATTAGTTTCTAGAATTTGCGTTGAAATTGATGTTTCTTAGGACCTGGCTTCTAAAATATGGATTTAGAATAGAGAACACAGATTCTTTCAGGAGGTTCTTTACGAAATAATACCCAATTATTGTCATTTATTCCTTAATCTTGGGCATGTTGCAAAGGATTGTGGGTATAATACGACACGTCCTAGGGACTAGGAAACTACTTGGATTAAGAAAGCCAAGCAACATATTGACAATGTTAGTCAGATATTTCATGATGATCAATCTGAGTTATCAATAAATGGGAAAAAATATTGTGAACAAGGTGGGAAATATTGACCAGGATTCTAAAACTAAGAGAATTCTAGGCTCAGTGGATGGTTCTCCTACTACCTCATGTTCCAATACTATCTATCCTACTCTAGTAGAGGATATGGGAAATCACTAGTCACAGGACACTCGAGACAATGAACAAGGAGAACTCTCTGATTATAGTGATTTCTCACACGAAGATGACGACCAACCTATTTAAATTGAGAAAATATATTTAAAATCAATGGATAAGAAGGGGAAAAATCCAAAGTGGATGATGATGGATTCATTACTTCATATCCTAGAAAAAGAGAATAGAGATTTATCTAACCTTGAAAGAACCTTTTTTAAAATATTTTTAGATGTCTCTTGGAAGAAAATCATCAAACCCCTAAAATCCCAAACTATGGTAGATCACTCAACTAACGAGGATGAAGATAAAGGTAAATATAACCCAGTGTATAGAGATTCTTATTGTTGGATGAATATAAAAATAATACTGATTTCAACCTCAAATATATTCCATAGGAATAACTTCTTCCATCATTAATTTTTTTTCCTTTTCAATCTTTTTTCATTATTTATCTTGATCTGTGATTTCTGTGGTTTCTTTCTTGAATTAGGAAGTAGTTGTCTTTTTGTTCCTTTGTGAAGCTGAATTGTTTTCTTAGTTTTGATACCTTTGAAGATTGTGTTGACCAAACTAGTGAATGGAGATTTTTTCTATGTATGGGATATACTATTTTTTGATTTTTCTTATAATGAGAGTAGTTGGATTCCTATTATATAAGGACTAAAGCTAATGTTTGAGTTTTCCTCTCTTTGGTATTAGAATTCATTCAATTTTTGAGTGTGTTTTTCTTATTGACTCACCTGCTTGAAATTGGTTTCTTTCACTATTTTAGCAGTCTGCTATCACGTAAGCTGTCCATTCTAGATAAGGGTGATATAAATCTATCACAAGGTCCCAAAATGTAGTTTGGATTAATGTTTTTCTTTACTACCTATGACGAGTCTGAATCTGATAAGTCTTCCACTATGTTTTCACAGTAGATTACTTTTCCAATTATTTATATTGTTAGTGGAATCGTGAGGAACAATGCATTCTTTCAAGTCGTTGTTGTTGCTGTGGGAATGTATGTTCATGTTCTGGATTCTTAGTGGTGGGTGGTATTCAACATTTTCAGCTCTTTTGTTTCCATCAAGTGACCTCTTCATTCCTTTTGTCTATTTAAGTGTGAAGATTTTTAGGACTTGTTTTCTTGGAATTGGGTTTCTTTTAGGCTCTGTAAAGGTTGCATACATGATTGTTTTCTTGAAAATGTTTTTTATATATCTCAAGATTGTATTTCCCTCAATCCCATAACGATGTGAGATTTCCACACCTTAAATTTGAAATGGAATAGTTTATTTTTATTTGATAAATTTAGTAGACATGAATTGGGTAACCAATCCATGTCAGCATTTGTCTAAAAGAAAAGAAAACTCACTTTATCCGTCTCTCCGGTCTGGAATATTTTTATTTTACATCCATATTTTATTTAAAATGATATTAATTATGTTTTTACCATTGAAAAATTATTTTAGGAAACTATTTATACCCATTATTTAATTTCTATAATTTTTTTAATGTAATATTCTTTTCAGTTTTTGAAATAGTTATTCTTTTAATTTTTACCAAAAATCTAAAAGGAACCATTTGTTTTAATGAAAAACACATATAAGAGTTTTCCATACATCATGAATAATATTTTATTTGAATGTTCTTTTATAAGTCTCCATGGTTAATTTCAAATAATTTTTTTCCTCAATATTTATTTTTTTTAAATTTTAAATAAATGATTTCATGAAGAAAATGGTATTTTCGTCAAGAAAAACTTCCAGTGATCTTTTAAAGTCATTTTTATCAATGAAATAATTCATTGAAATTACTTATGTATCATTAGGCATATGATCCAATGATACCATATTTATTATTTATCTCGAGATTTTATGATTATGATAATATAATATTGATGATTCACATTGTTTTTTCATGGGTTAAGTTATTATGTATTGATAAATATTTACATCAACTTGGGGAATACATATAAAACGATTATTATTATGTGATGAGAGGGAATGTAACATACAAGGTAAATAAAGAATATGGAATTTTCATATTTATTAATATTTTTTAATTAAATATTAATTTTACTTTAAAGTGGATGCTATGTTCGATGGAGTACCCAACACGCAACAATGGGTTTCTCTAAAATAACATGTTGCACACAATGCTGAGTAATACTGAAAAAATATAATAATATAATATTATTTTAAATGGTAGTTAACGCATAGTTGTTGTATTGGTGGTAATGAATAGAACTAAGTAAAATATGATTAAACATGTTTGTTAATTTTTTTACATTTATCCAATAAAATATAGTGGCTTAAAATGTGAATGAATCCAATTTTAAGGATAACTACTCTAATATTATTTAAATGGTCGATTTACCGCCTTTTGATGGCGAACAATTTTTGAAACTATTTTTGTAACTTTTATATGTTATATTTGACAAAATAAAATTCTTCTTTAGAATCAGGACATCATAAATTACTTTGGGTTAAATTTTGGTCTTTTCTGATAATGTTCATTGTTTAATAAATAATGAAAGATATTGTATTTTAATTAAAAGTTTCCTTTTCATCTAATTTATTAATTGAGTTATATTATTCTTTTAATTGGTTTTAATTTTTCTTTGGATTATATTTTTACTATTTAATCCAAAGTTGTTAATTGGAAGTAATTTCACTCATAAATTGGACATAAACAAAGGTAAATCATTTGATAGTTATTATTTAAAAAACACGCTTTTTGTTTTGACAACAGTAAATAATTTTAAATTAATTTTTGAAACTATTTTGTTTTGAATTTTGAAAAATGGATTCCATATTTGGAATCAGGAGGTCCAAATTGTGTTAATAGCTAACTTTTATTTTTAGACATTATGAATATTTACTTCAGTAAATATTTTATTTACCATGGTTAAAGGGTAAATATGATAAATAAGAGTAAAAAAATAATATTATAAAAATATTAAATTACCCTAACATGTGTCCAAATCATATTGGATGATACATTTACGACCATGGGCATAATTTGGTTAAACTTTGGATCTCATGGGGCCTCTTGGGAGTGATAATGATACTTTATATTAATTAATTTAAAGTAAAGAAAAGGTAACATAAACTAATATCTTTTAGTATTTATTTTAAATTTGGTTTATTAAGTGATATATTTGACTATAAATATCCATTTTAAATCTAAAAATATTTCCTACATCATTTTATTTTATTTATAAATTTTAGTCATTAAATAAATAAACTTAATTATGACACAATAGTGATGTGGGAATTGCTTCATTAATAAAGGATTCAAATAAATGTTATTATAAATATTAAAATAAATTTATTTTAAAAATTTTATGCCATAAAATAATTTTAGGTACGCTAATGGCTTGTTATATTTGAATTATTGAAGTTTTTTTGAAATAATCAAGTTGTTATTGATTTTTTAAAAGCCTTGATATGAATAATTTACAAATTGATATAAATGAGTTTTTAAAAGAACTAATATTTTATTAAATTATAAAATAATACTAAAAATCTAAAAATAAGAATAATGACTTAAATAATGTTAAAAATTCCATAAAAAATACATTTTGGGTCTCTTGGAATTTTGTTGTAAATATATTAACCATACAATATGAATATATAAGAGGACATGGTAAAAGTTAAATAACTTGACAAAGGGTTAAATAAAAAAGATAAGGTTTTAAAAAATCCAAAACCTATCCAATTCTTATTTGATGATTTTATTTTGACTTATATGTACTTTATATTTGAATTAAATAATTTTTGGACCTTTGGAAACCAAATTTCATTTTATAATAAAATAATAATTTCAATCATTCCTAAAGAGCCCCTCCTCCCCCTTATAAAAATCCATCACCTCTAACCCCTTACTCACACCTCTAAAGCCTCTTGGCTCCACCAAAATTAGATCCAAGAAGCTCCCAACATCCCTATATTCAAAATATAAGCCTTATCTTAGGTAGAATGCATTTCAAGAAATCCTTTTGGCTCAAACCAAAGGGAGTTACCAGATTTATAGGTAACGTCTTCCCTCAAGTTCTCTTCTTTTATTTCACTTCTTCACTCCCGATGTTATTCTTATTCTTTATTTACAAAAAAAATAGTATCCTCAATATACTAGGTTTTTCAATGATAATTATTTGAACTAAACTTCCACACACCTTCATCTAATGGGTAAAGAACATACTATTTCTGTGGACGGGAAACTACTATCTCACGAAATGATGATTATTATATTATCTCATACCACTTCTCATGGTTCCCATTATGATGAAAATGTATTTATATGTGATATATATTATATTTATATTGTCTCTATGCTTCTTTATTTTTCAGTTATTGGATACCTTTTTGGTTTCCATAATGGGTAAATACGATAATTTCATTTGAGGATGTGCGGACTACCACCCCCTCAAAGTGATACGACTCGTTCATGAATTACGTGGAATGTATAAAGTATGGAGTTTATGAAGTTATATATGATATTATACTAGAATTATAATATACGTTTGTATCATTATGTTTTCATTCCATTAAATATGAAATAGAAATTAATGTAGCCTTCATGCGTACGTACGGCTTACCGTCTCCTTGAACAGAGCATTTCATTTGTTATCTCCAAATGTTATGTACTATTATAAATACATATATACACTGGATATATATATATATATGATATAAATGATATGTAAATCATGAATATCATTCTATAGATAATTTAATTTTGAGCACATGGACAACATGAAATTATAAGAAATTCTTTTTTAACACAAGTACCAAATATCGACAAAATGACCGTTATTAAATTAAATGATTATGTAATATTTATAACATAGTAATAAGTGATATAAAAGGAATAATGGACTTGAAAAAGGTTATAAAGAAATTATAAATTAACTTTATTTTATTATTCATGATATTAAAGAACGAACAAGTCAAGTCGGATACGAGGTAAGGGACTTCATCTCAATCTCCTTTCAATGAGGCATCCTTTGATTTATACATGACTTTATTGTATATGGTGTATAAAACCCTTTGACTTTTAATTATATTTAATGTAAATATTTTATCAATGAATATTTTTACTAAACGACAAAAAGAATGTTTTTTAATGTACGCGGTGACAATAACCATTCCACCACCACGAGCATTATTTGATAATTGGCTTCCTTAACAAGTCGTAATGTTTTTAAAAGGAAAATAAATACCATATACTATTTTACATATTTTGGTATTGAAAATGGATTGATTATGTCAATATATTTAAATTTTATATATTAATTTCAATGTGTAAATTTTATCTTTCCTTTATTATTGTTCACGTGTTATGATTATGTTATGGTTCTTGGGCATTGTTTACCTATATGGGTGGTTCAATGATAAATGTAGGGCATGTGAGTCTGAGATAGCTCTCCAATGAATTGGGTAACATGACAGAGGTAAACATTAATGTTTCTTGTAAGAGATTTAAGTAATAAACTGTGATGGGTATTCCAAACTTAACTCCCTATATAGATGTGAAATATATAATGTAAGTGTGTTATGGATGCCACAAGTTACCTTTATAATTTGTGCTTACTATGTGTTATTCATAAATCTTATTATTTCATGAGGTATGTTAAAGAGCTTATGTTTTTTATGTAATGATATACTAATATTTTACTTCTTTATTTTATAACCTTTACTAATATTTCTAGGCTCATCCCATGTTTTTGAAATGATTTTAACAGGATATTAGGTAGGGTAAGAGAAAAGAAGAATTCAAGAAGATTTATGTCAAGAAAAAAAATTCTCGTATTCTTTAAATAGTTTTTATTTCATAAAAAAACGGATAATGAGTTGAAATGTATACTTTTAAATATTTGAGATGTAATTTAATGGCTACGACCTAATTCTATAAAACTATATACCTAAAAAGATCCTCAATGTGAATTATCAGCTTATGTCAAGATTATGTAATATTTAAGGATGGGGCCTTATAGTTGGTATCAAAGGTTAGTTTAAACAATTTTAAGAGTTTGTATGTTGTTAAATTAATATCCATAAATTAATTTATGGAAAAATTGAAATGATTTACCATTTATAGATTACCATGTTTCTTTGCCTAAGATATTTCGGTGTTCAGAATCTGTTTTTGTAGAGGAAACAGGGAAGCTATGATGGTAAGACATCAGGAAGAAAACAACCTTCCAAACCAAAAACCTGAGATAGACAAGATCAAAACTGAACAGTTTTTTGCGGTGATGTCATAGTTGACTTCGACTATAAATGGTGGTGGTATTCATGAATGAGATCAACCAGATTAACCACAGAATAACATATCAGTAGTAGATCACTTCATGAGGCAACATTCCCCATCAATCAAAGGATCATCTGAACTTGTGCTAGAAGAATGGTGGATTAAAGCACTGGATAAGATTTTCAATGTCATGAGGTGTTCAGAACATCAAAACTTTGGTCTCGATGCTTACCAATTTGAACTTGAAGGCGATCAGTGGTGGTCGATGGTTAAACATTTTAGGGATAGTGAGGATATTGATGCTCTTGATTGGGATGAATTCAAAGGTATGTTTCTTGATAAATATTATCCTATGGTGGTTCATCTTAGGATGAAAAAACAATTCTAGGAATTTAGGTAGGAGGATGAATCTGTGGATGCTTATGAAGAAAAATTCACTTGACTAGCAAGGTATGTACCAAATTTCATATGAGATCTTGATTATAAAATCAATCATTCTTACTTAGGATTATATCCAAAGTATCGAAGGGCATTAACTTCTCATTATTTAAAAAGTTATGAAGAAATTTTTAGTTGTATGGAGAAGGTGGAAATGGAGTTTTCCTATGACCAGGTGTTCTTTAACAAACAATAGAATAAGAGGTCAAGGTGGCCGGAGAAAGGGAATAACACTTAAAAAAAATTTTGATGGTAAGAAACTTAAGTTTACAGTTTGTGAAAATTTTGGTAAAAAGAATGATGGGGAATGTCTTTTGAATTCTGGTTAGTGCTGCTAATGTGGTAAAATGGGGCATAAGGCTCATAATTTCACTGAAAAAGATCAGGTTAATGGTAAGACAAAATTATATTTACCGTTAGTAAAATGTTTTAAGTGCATTGCAAAGAGTCATTATGAAAATGAGTGTCCAACGAAGAACTAAACTAAGGTAAAGCAGCCAGACTACAAGCATAAAAGAGTGGTGAAATCCTTTGAACTACTCCATCATATGTTGGGCCATCAAATGAAGTAGTACTAGGTAAACGATTTGTGTATTCAGATTATGTCAATGTGTTGTTTGATTCAGGGTCTACACATTATTTCATTTTTGAGAAGTTTTCTAGTAAATTGGGAATTCCATCTCAAGATATGAAACCTGAACTAATGGTAAAAACAATGAGAGTAAATTTTGAGAAAAAAAGAAATTATATGAGCCTTCCTATCCTTGTGTGTGGAAAGAATCTACCTAAAAACCTTATCATTTTTCCACTAGCATAGTTTGATGTTATTTTGGGTATAGATTGGCTTTTCTTCTATTATTCTTAGATGGACTATAAAGATAAAGAGTTTTTTTTCAGAAAAAATTTCAGTGTGTGTACAAGAATGAATTCTTAGTTTTGATAACATATTAGAAATCTAAGAATCTAGTAAAAGATGAAAATTAATATTACCTTGCACATATTGTTAAAAAAAGGAACTATTCAGATTAATGATGTTCCAGTGGTAAATGAGTATCTTGATATTTTTCCTAATTAGTTTCCTGGTATAATACAAAACTGGAAAGTTAAATTTACTGTTGACTTAGTTTCTGAAGCTAAGAAAATTTCAAAACCCCCTTATCTAATGGCTGAAATTGAACTTTTAGAGTTAAAAAGCAATTGAAGGAGTTACTAGATAAAGGATTCATTTGACCTAAAACATCACTATGTGGTGATTCAGTCCTTTTTGTTAAAAATAAGATTGTTCAATGAGACTTTTCATTGATTATAGAGAATTGAATAACATCACTATTAAGAACACGTATCTTATGCCTCATATCGATGATTTGTTTGATCAGCTCCTGGGATCTCAGTATTTTTTGAAGATTGACTTGAGGTCAGGGTACCATCAGTTGAAATTAAAGGAAGAATACATTATGAAGTCCGTGTTTCATACTATATT
Source organism: Viscum album (assembly GCA_963277665.1). Taxonomy (NCBI): domain Eukaryota; kingdom Viridiplantae; phylum Streptophyta; class Magnoliopsida; order Santalales; family Viscaceae; genus Viscum; species Viscum album. Next base: position 1,119,754,518 of record OY728156.1, read on the forward strand.
TTTCCATTATGAATTCTTAGTTATTCCTTTTGGGTTAACCAATACACCTGCTGCATTCATAGATCTTATGAATATAATTTTCCATGAGTTCTTGCTATGTTTGTGGTTGTGTTTATTGATGATATTTTGGTTTATTTAAAAATTAAATAGGAACATGAATGTCATTTAAGGGTTGTCTTTCAAATCTTAAAAGGAAAGAAAATTTATGAGAAATTTAGAAAGAGTGAGTTTTGGTTACAAAAAATTTCATTCCTTGGTCACATTGTTTGAAAAAAATGGCATAACTGTTGATCCTGCTAAAACAAAAGTTTTGGATAAATGGCCAGAACCACAAAATATAATCGAGATCCATAATTTTCATTGTTTAGAAGGTTATTATTATAGTTTTGTTGAAACTTTTGCACTATTATCTTGCCCAATGACTAAGTTAGCACTAAAAGGAGTTAAGTTCATTTAGAAAAAGGGTGTGATGGTTGTTTTTAGGAATTGAAAAGATGATTGGTGAATGATCTAGTTTTGGAGCTGCCTTCCAGATATGGTTAGTTAGTTATCTATAGTGATGATACGTTTAAAAGACTTGGTTGTGTCCTAATTCATAATGATATTGTAATTGATTATGCTTCACATCAGTTGAAACCTCCAGAGTTAAATTACCCTACATGTCATTTGGAATTTTCTTCTGTTGACTTTTCTTTAAAAATTAGGAGGCATCATTTGTATGGAGTAAAGTGTGAAATATACAATGATCACAAAATATTACAGTATATTTTCACTCAGAAATAATTAAACATGAGATAGAGAGATGGCTAGAATTAATCAAGGATTATTATTGTACAATTCATTACCACCGAGTAAAGGAAAATAACGTGGATGATGCTTTGAGATGAAAGAGTAATGATACATTAACCATGTTACATTTTGAACAAGATCATTTGATGAATGATTTTATGAACTTTGGCATAAAAGTTATTGGTGTAAGAAATTACTCTATTTTGTGTCAGGTGTCAGGGAAATCATCTCTATCAGACAGAATTAACCAAGCTCAGAAGGAAGATAGTGAGTTATAGAAAAAGGAAGAGTTGGTTCAGAAGGGAAAGTTGCCTAATTTTAACATCGATAAGGATTGCATTTTGAGATTTGGGAAGAGATTATGTGTGCCTTGTGATTCATAGTCGAAGAATGAGTTGATATGTGAATCTCACAGTTCTCCATTTTCAGTTCATCTCGGTAGTACAAATATGTACAAAGATATTCGGGTGTATTACTAGCGGGATGAAATGAAAAGAGATATTGTAGAATTTACTATGAAGTGTTTGACTTCTAAATAAGTTAAAGTAGATCAACATTTATAGAAATAGATGCTTCAACCTTTACCAGTTCCAGAGTTGAAATGGGAAAATATATTCATGGACTTCATTGTGGGATTAACAAAGACATCTAGAGGTAATAATACAATCTGGGTTATTATTGATCGATTGACTAAATCTACTCATTTTCTTCATATTCGAGAAACTTTTTCTCTAGATCCACTTTCTCAGTTGTATGTAAAAGAGATAGTCAGGTTACATGTTTTCCCCTCTCCATTGTATCTGATCATGATCACATGTTTACTTCTAACTTTTTTAAAGACTTTCTATAGTTGTTGGGTACTGAATTAAATTTTAGTATATCTTTTCATCCACAATCAGATGGGCAGTCAGAATGAAAAATTCAGACATTGGAATATATGTTATGAGCTTAGTCAACAAATTAATTGAGAAGTTCAGACCAATATCTTTCTTTGGTTTATTTTTTTTATAATAACAGTTTTCATTCAGTATACAAATGGCTCCATTAAAAGAATTATATAGAAAGCGATGTTGAACCCTAGATTTTTGGGATGAAGTAGGTGAAAGGAAAATGGTGGGAACAGAATTGGTAGAAGAGATGGTAGAAAAAGTTCAATTGATTCAGAAGAACATGAAGATAACTCAGAGTAGGTAGAAAAGTTATGAGGATAACTGGAGGAAGGATACGTCATTTGAGGTATGAGATCATGTCTTTCTCAAAGTTTCTCCATGTAAAAGTCTGATGCATTTTCTCAAGAAGGGAAAGCTAAGCACGAGGTTCATTGGACCCTATGAAATCCTAGAGAAAGTTGAATTAGTTGTGTACATGGTTTCTTTACCTCCATATTTATCACAGGTATATAATGTTTTTCTTTTTTCAATTTTGAGAAATTATATGCCAGATCCATCTCATGTTTTGATTCCAGAGGTAGTTTAGTTGCAATAGAAACTTTCTTATGAGGAACAACAAGTCCATATTCTTGATCGTAGAGAGAAAGTGTTGCAGAATAAGGTAATTCATTAGGTAAATATTTTTTGGAAAAACTATATGGTTTAAGAGGCAACATGGGAATCTGATAATTCTATGAGGGATAAATATACCGATATATTTTATAAGTGAATAAAATTGAGAGGCTGAAATTTCCAAAAGGGGGTAAGGATGTGACATCCAAGAGAAATAAATAATTTGATATTTTCATATTTATTAATATCTATGAATTAAATATTAATTTTACGTTAAAAGGGATTCTATGTTCGATTGCGTACCCAACACAGAACAATGGATTTCTCCGAAATCTCTTGTTGCACACAATACTGAGTACTACTAAAAAAATAAAAAAATAAAAAAATATTTTAAATGGTAGTTAATACATAGTTTGTTTGTTGGTAGGAATGAAAAGAAATAACTACATTATTATAACACATGTTGGTTAAATGTTTTTACATTTATCCAATAAAATTTAGAGGATTAAAACGTGAATGAATCCAATTTTAAGCATAAATCATATAATATTTTTTAAAATGTCAAATTTAACACCTTTTGATGGTGAAGCCTTTTTAAATATAGTTTTTGTCTCTTTTATATGTTCAATTTTTAAAAATAAAATTCTTCTTTAGATTTGGGACATCAAAATTTACTTTGGGTAAAATTTTAGTATTTTTCTGATAATGTTATTTTTTAATGAATAATGAAAATACTGCATTTTAATTCAAAACGTCCCTTTCATATAATTTATTTATATAGTTAGATTATTTTTTTTAAAGTTTAATTGGATTATATTTTTACCATTTAAATGAATTTTGGTCATTAGAAATAATTTCACTATTAAATTGGAAATAAAAAAAGGTAAATCTTTTGATAGTTATTATTTATTAAAAAATGCTATTTTTTGACAACAGGAATAAATTTTAAATTTATTTTGTAAGAACCTAGGCTTTTAGAATGGGTCAAAATCCTGACCCTCTTTGAATTTTGGACTAGATTCTAAGGAAATTGGCGAAAATGGGTTGTTTTGGGAAATTTCTAGACTACACGTCGTGTACTTTAAGTACACACCATGAATATGTTAAGAGAGTGACCGGCCGTGTGCTCACCGAGTACATGCCGTGTGATGACCATGTAGAAAATTTCTTACTACCCGGAATGTATTTTGAGACATGCCGTGTACACTTGACCGTGTGGAGGCCACACATGGCGTGTGGCCCAGTTGGCCGGGTAGATTTGTTTAACCAAGTACACGCGGTGTCCCTCCTTGACACACCGTGTAGTCTGGCCATGTATGTGGGAAATACATGGCGTGTGAGTAAGTTGGCAAGGACAAGAAGAAAAATGATGTACACGCCATGTACCCCTAGGCACACACCGTGTACTTATGTCGGTAGGTTCTGTAAAGTAATTCGGCAGAATTCCAGTCGCCAAATGAACATTTAAATAATATACACGGTGTTTAGTTCTAATGTACACACCATGTACTTTATTTTTTTCCGCTAAAATGGACAATAACCTCATTTTTTAGGCAGAACATAATTTTTTGGCCGGGTTTCACGAACCAAGCCATCCGAACATTAATTCCTCTCCATATTCTTCGTGCGATGTCGGATTTGATCACAGTTGGATGCGTTGGAACCACCTCAGTAAGGCCTCAATTCCTCTTGATCCGTTTTGTTGGATTTCGGTTCTAGAACTAGTTATAGGGTTTTGAGAAGTTTTGATTCTTTTATAGAACTACAATGTTTTAGACCTAATTGGAGGCTGTTACCGGAGGTGTAGCATCGTATGAGTCTCAGGTAAGTGGTGCATACCTTCTTTTTTGTTTTTGTAGACTGTTGGGTGGTATGGCCTTCAGCGCGTTTCTGTGTATTTTGAGAGGGAAGTATTTTTATCTAATATTTTATATTACATTGTTTATGGACCTATGGGATGCCTTTGGGTATGTCATGTTACCTCATTTTCTTGGGCGGGGCCGGGTGAGAGGTCGTTTCTCATTGGAGCATTTTGGCTGGGGAATGCCAAAATGGTTATATTTGAATTATATTTTTATAAACTATTGATTTTAACTTATTAAGCTTGATATAAATTGTTAGAGGCATTCAATACCTCAGTTCTGGTATGGGACACCACCTTACGTAGTGCAAATAAACTTTTTAGAATGGTTTTCCTGTTTACGTTTTCTGTTTAAATATGTTATATATGAAATTGGTGAATTGCATATGTTGTATCTTTTTTGGGTGGTGTTGGGCATGGCCTGGATATTATTGAGTGATGCTTATCACAGGATGGGCTTATCCTAGGTTACATTGGGTGGTTTTGACCACGGGATTGGGCATCATGGACGTCGGCTTGAGGCAGTGCGACTGTCAGGTTGGGCATGACCCTGGTTACTTGGATGGTGAGGCCATCAGACTTGAGCGACATGTTCATAGGGACACAAGGTGTCATATTTGGGGTGGCTTAGGTTCTATTTTGGTGATTAATTCTCACCTAGAACTCTGAGTAGTGTGCACACAGAGATACTCCGTGATGAGGTGGTTTTGACCACTTGTGTGTGTAGAGGGCACCATAGATGCGGTTTAGGTACTTTGGTTGGGGGTGCTTGCCTTAGAAAGCAACGTGGGAGGTGAGGAGCCTTTATAGGAAAGAATTTAGGCTATCAGGTCAGGGGATGAGGCTCGCCGTTATTTGAGGGCAGATATCACTGTCCCTCCGGTTATTTATTTGAGAACATGCATCACTGTTCCTCCGGGTTAATTCTTGGGCATGCCTTTGGAACATCAGTACTTGAGGCATGGGGTTTCAAGAGGCACGTGCTTCCAGGTTACTATTATTGGGCGTGCCTTCGGGATGTCGGTACTTGAGACATGCAGTGTCAGGTTGCACATGGTGCCAGGTTATACGATAGAGATTCCGACATTGGCTGAAGCAGGTGACACTCCTTGGTGGCTTCTGAGCACCAGTGGAGTTTGTGTTTATTTGTGTATCATTCTATTTATTGTTTTTCTTATAAATGATTGCCTGCTTGAACACTTATATTAGGTACACACCATTGGGTGGTATCTTGTTGAGATTTTTCTCACACCCTGTATGGGCCCTTTAGGACGCGTGTAGACTTCATGGATTTGCGTGCAGGAAAGAGGGAAGCTTCTAGAGTTGGGTTGCGTTAGTTGTAGCATGAATATGGAATGGACCTTGAGGTCTTACATAACTGGATTTACTCTGTTTTTTTATTTACTTGTATTAACATGCTTACCTATTGTAGCTACAGTTGTTTATCCATTGGTGCCTTTTTATATACATATATGTATGACCTGCTTTGGATGTATGTTTTGTTGCTCAGTAGTAGTTACATGTGATCAGTATGCTGTTTTGTTTGTTCTGCTGCATATTTACTGTTATACTTGGACCAGTACCATTATTATTATCCTTCGATAGGGTATTTCCTCCCCACTATACCTATCAGACCCTCGCTTCTTGTCGGCATCCTTTGGTGTTCGGGGAGGTGTGCCTAAGGTAGTAGCACCCGACCCACTTAACACTGTTTGGGTGGGTGTTCGGGTCCGGGTGATTACAAAGTGGTATCATAGGAGTTCTTGACAAGGAATTAGTAATAGTTCTTTGCTGTATACTGTTGATATTGAGACTTCTCTTTTTATTTTATCTTGTTTTACTATTTAAGATATGGTAGACTGGAGATAGGTTGTTACTGGAACTGGATTTCTAGCTTGTGCTTTGGTGCCTGCAGCCCCAGGTATAAGGTACAGACCAAGTTTCCATGGGTGGGATTTTTTGTTTTTTTCTCAGATTACAGTTTATATGATTTCCACCTTGGTGGATCACTTGGTGTGTGATGTTATAAATTGTGATATGTGACCCTTGACCCGATGCGGTAAGGGAGAGTTGGACCTTGGTCCTGTATGGCAAGGCATGATTTGTTGCTTGTCTTTTGATAGGCACATTTTAGGGTATTTCACTTTCATAACTGCACGTATACTTTGTGATGTGATAATACCATGTGAATAAAATATCAATTTCCATTCTTTGTATATTTGATATGTAAAAAGGTGAAATTCCTGATAGAATTTCTTGTTGTTGCAATGTGTTATGCCATGCTTTTTATATTGTAGAATTACATGCGATAGGGTATTTGGTTCTGGATCTTTTATGGGAAGGCATGTATTATTGGTCTAGGTGAATTTGATCACCAAGATTGGGTGACTAGGTCATTGGTTGAGGCAACATTGGTTGTCGGGACGGGCATGGCCCAAGTTACTTTTGATACTTGGCTCTAATAAGGGAAGGTAAAGATGCCATGAGGCCGGGATGCCGTGGGCATGGGTTGCGATGATGGGGGAGTAAGTGTAGTAATTATGCATGGCATTTTACTGATTTCTATATTTTTCTAGAATATATATTGTTATATATATATATGTGGGATGTCTGGCCATTTATGGTATTCAGCGGGTTCCTTTATCCGACTCGATGGAGTGACAAGAGAGTAAGGATACAATGCCGCGGGTGCATGATCTGGTTCAGGATTCGGTATAGGCAGAGTACGAGCCACAAGTGCAGGCTCAGGGACATGATCAGGTTCAGGATCCAGTGCAGGAAGGGCAGCAGCCGAGTTTGAAACTGTTCAGACAATGGCACGACGAGAAACTCTAAACTAGCTTGGTACGTGTCTTACAGGGGATCGATGGAGGCGCATAGGGTACAGAGCCGTCTATGTCTTACCTGATGTAGGTGTTCCAGTCAAAGCACCTTCCACTTTTTCAGGGTGAGGTTGGTCCTTAGGTTGCTGAGAACAGGATAGAGAGCATGCAGATGATCTTCGATCAGCTCGAACAACCTCTAGGGTGGAGGGTCAAGCTGGCGACGTACATGTTGAGAGGACCGGAAAACCGCTGGTGGGATATTCTGGTTTAGGCTTGCAGACATGAGGGACTAGCATGAAATGACTTCGAGGATAGGTTCTTTAAGCACTTTTACCCAGAGACACTGAGGGCTGAGAGAGCTCGGGTGTTCTTGATCCTTCAATAGAGAGACATGTCCGTCATGGACTACGCAACTACTTTCACAGAGCTGTCGCACTTTGCACCTATTATGGTAAGAGATAAGGCGGTAAGGATGAGGCACTTCTAGTATGGATTATGACATGCAATTCGAATCGAGGTGAATATATTCTGGCTAGGTTCTTTTTTAGAGGTGGTGAACCAGACACTCATAGCGGAGGAAAACCAGAGGGATAGGCCCCAGGTTGGTCGGCCGACAGCTTCAGGTGATGGTTCAGATAACAGGAAGCGAGGATGGGATGAGTTCCAGCAGGGTAGTTAGGACAAGGACTCAGCTAGACCACCTCGTAGTAGTTCAGCAGTGGTTTGCTTCTAGTGTGGATAGCCAGGACATGTTAGGACTCTGTGCGATAGGCCTCCAAAGGAGTTCTGGGCTTGTGGATAGGTCATGCAACTTGAGAGGTTTTGCAGGCAGCCTTCTTGGACAACCGGTAGGCTGGGAACAGGATACATGGTGTAATATGGAGTTGGTTCATGTTCGGTACCAGGAGAGGCTTGCCTAGGTTCAAATGCAGGCATAGGACATGACAGAGACAACAAGATCCAGTTGAGGGGTTAGTGGCTGGTGACTGGATCAACACCATAGGGAGGGTGGGAAACATGCAGTCATGCTTCAGACTAGGTTCACACTGTGGTGCTTCCAGAGGTAGAGCATGCTGGTGAGATGACTACAGTTAGAGGTACCCCATGGTGTGGTCGTGATTCCCATGTTTGCTTTTGAGCATGGCCTGTAGAGGCATGTACATTTCGAGTGCACATTATGCACATGATCTATGTGGAATGACTAGAATCTAGTTAGTGGGATTGGCGCCATATCAGGTGCATGATATATTGATATATATATGTATGAGATGTGTAGCATTACTGGCATCGAGGATGCATGTTACTTGAGGTTCCTTGGGAATTGGGGCATCGAAGATGCATGTTACTTGAGGTGCCTTGTGAATCGGGGCATCGATGATGCGGGTTACTTGAGTTTCTAGGCACTAGGTTCGTTTTGAGCATCCATGGGATGCAGGACCTCGTGGAGGCAGACACCGATGCAGTGTGAGATACGTTGGGTGATAGAAGTGGCAAAGGGGGGGGGGGGGTAATGAGGCACAGAAGTGAAAATGAGTCACGGAATGACTATGCGTTTGAGAAAAAGGTTATTAAACCTTTTCTCGTTCTGAGTTTTGTCAGGTTGATATAGATTTATGTGATTCCTAAGGTGGGGAGCCCCTTTAGGATGTTATCCAAGACCTTTGAGACTGAGGAATTATGGGTTACATTGATCTGGGCGGTGTGTTTGGTGCCATCTCTAGGTTTTGTTTGATAGCTCGGGGATGAGCTATGTTATGGTGGGATGATTGTAAGAACCTGAGTTTTTAGAACGAGTCAAAATCCCGACCCTGTTTGAATTTTTGACTTGTTTAAGAGGAAACTGAAGAAAATGGGCAGTTTTGGGAAATTTCCAAACTATACGCCGTTTACATTAAGTACACGCCATGTATATGTTAAGCGAGTGATCAGCCAGGTGCTCGCCGAGTACATACCGTGTGATAACCATGTAGAATATTTCTTACTACACGGTGTGTAGTTTGAGCCACGCCGTGTATAGTTGACCGTGTGGAGGCCACACATGGCATGTGGGCCTGTCGGTCGGGTAGATTTATTTAACCAAGTACACGTCGTGTCCCTCCTGGACATGCCATGTAGTCTGGCCGTGTATGAGGGAAATACATGGCATGAGAGTAAGTCAGTGAGGAAGGGAAGAAAAACGATGTACACACCATGTACCCCTAGGTACACACCGGGTACTCATGTCGGTAGTCGGTGGAATTCCAGTAGGAAAATGAATAGTTAAATGATATACACAACGTGTGGTCCTAAAGTACACGCCATCTACTTGTTTTATGCTAAAACGGGCAGTAGCCTCGTTTTTGAGGTAGAACACAAGTTTTTGGCCGGGTTTCGCGAACCAAGCCATTAGGACCATAATTCCTCTCCTGATTCTTCGTCCAAAGTCAGATTCAATCATGGTTAGATGCATTGAAACCCCCTCGGTGAGGCCTCGATTCCCCTTGAGCCGTTTTGTTTGATTTTTTTTCTAGAACGAGTTATAGGGGTTTGAGCAGTTTTGGTTATTGTGTAGATCTACCACGTTTTTGACATAATTGGAGGTTGTTACCAGAGGAGTAGCATCGTACGAATCTCAGGTAGTTGTTGCATACCTTCTTTTGTGTTTTTATAGACTCTTGGGTGGCGCGACCTTCAGCGAGTTTTCAGGTATTTTGAGCGGGACCCATTTTTATCTAATATTTCATATTAAATTGTTTATGGACCTATGGGATGCCTTTGGGTATCCCCTGTTACCTGGTTTTCTTGAGCGGGGCCGGGCAAGAGGCCGTTTCTCATCAGGGCATTTTGGCCGGGGAATGAAAAAATGGTTATATTTGAATTATATTGTTATAAACTATTGAGTTTAACTTCTTAAGCCTGATATAAATTGTTAGAGTCATTCAAGACCTCAGTGATAGTATGGGACAACACCTTGCTTAGTGCAAATCAACTTTTTTGAATGTTTTTCATGTTTACGTTTTCTATTTAAATATGTTATATATGAAAATGATGAATTGCATATGTTGTACCCTTTTGGGTGGTGTTGGGAATGCCCCATATATTCTTGAGTGATTCTGATCACAGGTTGGGCTTGGCCCGGGTTACTTTGGGTGGTTTTGACCACGGGTTTGGGCGTCATGGACGTCAGCTTGAGGCAGTGCGATTGTCAGGCTGGGAATGGCCCGAGTTACTTGGATAGCGAGGCTATCAGATTTGAGCGGCATGGTTGCAGGGACACAAGGTGTTAGATGTGGGGTGTCTTAGGTACTATTTTGGTGATTACTTCTCACCTAGAACTTTCAGTAGTGTTCACATAGAGATACTTCATGATGAGGTGGTTTTGACCACTCGTGTGTGTAGAGGCCCCCGTAGATGTAGTTTAGGTACTTTGGTTGGGGGTGCTTGCCATAAGAAGCCACGTAAGAGGTGAGGAGCATTTAGAGGATATCATTGAGGCTATCAGGTTGGGGGATGAGGCTTTCCGTTATTTGAGAGAAGATATTGCTATCCCTCTGGTTATTTATTTGAGAACATGCATTGCTGTCCTTCCAGGTTACTTCTTGGGCGTGCCTTCGGGACGTCAGTACTTGAGGCACGAGGTGTCAGGAGGAACAAGGTGTTGGGTTACTATTCTTGGGTGTGCCTTCGGGACGTCGTTACTTGAGACACACAATTTGAGGTGGAACATGGTGCTGGGTTACACGATAGAGATTCCAGCGTTGGCCGAAGTAGGTGACACTCCATGGTGGATGCTGAGAACCAGTAGAGTTTTTTTTTATTTTTGAATCATTCTGTTTACTATTTTTCTTATAAATTGATATTGTCTTAAACACTTATATTAGGTACGCACCATTGGGTGGTATCATACTGAGATTTGTCTCACACCCTGCACAGGCCCTTCAGGACGCATGCAGACTTTATGGATTTGTGTGTAGGAAAGAGGCCAACTTCAGGAGCTGGGATGCGTTAGTTGTAGCATGGAGATGGTATGGACCTTGAGCTCTTACCTATATGGAGTTACTCTGTTTTGTTTTCTTTACTTTTATCAACATTATTACCTGTTTTATCTATAGTTGGTTAGCCATTGGCGCCTTTTTATATTCGTATATTTATGACCTGCTTTGGATTCATGTTTTGGTGCTCAGTGGTAGTTACATGTGATCAGCATGCTGTTGTGTTTATTCCGATGCATATTTACTATTATAATTGGACCAGTACCATTATTATCATCCTCCAAGAGGTTATATCCTACCCACTATACCTATCAGACACTGGCTTCTAGTCAGCATCCTTTGGCGTTCAGGGATGTGCGCCTAAGGTAGTAGCACCCGACCCATTTAGCACTGTTCGGGTGGCTGTTTTTGTCCATGTCGTTACTAATTTCTGCCAATTATGTGTGTTGAATTTGAAAAAAAAATGGATTCCATATTTAGAATTATGAGGTACAAATTTTGTAAATAGATAACTTTTATTTTTAGACATTATGAATATTTACTTCAGTAAATATTTTATTTACCATGCTTAAAGGGTAGATCTTGTAAATAAGGGTAAAAAATAATATTATAATAATATTAAATTACCCAAAAATGTGTCCAAATCCTACTAGATGATAAATATATGACCATGGCCATCATTGGGTTGATTTTGGGACCCCATGGATCCAGTTGGGAGTGATAATGACACTTTATATTAATTAATTTATAGTAAAGGAAAAATTAATATAAACATATATATTTTAGTAAAACAATTTTTATATGGGGTTATGTAAGTGATATCTTAGAATATAAATATTCATTTGAAATCTAATAATATTTCCTACATCATGATATTTTATTTATAAATTTTAGACATTAAATAAATAAACTAAATTATGACACAATGCTGATGCAGTAATTGCTTCATTAATAAAGGATTCAAATAAAAGATAATATAAATATTAAAATAAATTTATTTTGGAACTTTTATGCCATAAAATAATTTTATGGAGAATAATTACTTGTTATATTTTAATTAATTACGTTTTTTATAAGGAATAAAGTTGTTATAGATTTTTAAAAAATTCTTGATAGGAATCATTTATAAATGGACCAAAATGAGTTTTTAAAACAATTAATATTTTATTAAATGATAAAGTAATATTAAAAATATAATATTCAGTAAAATGTCTTAAATAATGTTAAAATTTTCATAAATGATCCATTTTGGGTCTGTTGTAATTTTATAGTAAATATATTAACCATACAGTATGAATATATAAGAGGACATGGTAAAAGTAAAATAAGTTAACAAAGGGTTAAATAAAAACGATTAGGATTAAAATATATTCAAATACTTCCCAATTATTATTGGATGATTTTATTTTGGATTATATGTACCTTATATTTTAATTAAAAAAATTTTGTCCTTCGATAATTGAAAATTATTTTATAATAAAATAACATTTTCAAACTTTTCTAAAGATCCCGTCCTCTCCTTTATAAAAATCCATCATATCTAACCCATTAATCATTCCTCTAAGTCCCCTTGTATCATCCATAATCTACTACAAGAAGCTCCCAACATCCCTCTATTAAACCTATAATCCTTAACATAAGCAGTAGGCACTTCAAGAAAGCCTTTTGGTTCAAACGAAAGGGAGTTACCCAATTTAAAGGTAACATCTTCCCTCAAGTTATCTTTTTTTTATTTTACTTCTTCACTCCATATGTTCTTCATATTATTTTTTTACATAAAAAATACAGTATCCTCAATATACTAGGTTTTTTATGAGAATTATTCAAACTTCACTTTCACACCCCACCATATAATGGGTAAAGAGCATACTGTTTCTTTGGACGACGGACTGCTGCCTCACGAAACAATGATTGTTCAATTATCTCCTAAAACCTCTCATAGTGGCCATTATGATGGAACTGTATTTATATGTGATATTTATTATATTTATATTATCTCTATGCTTCTGTATTTTTAATTTATATCATACATTTATGGTTTCCATAATGGGTAATTATAATAATTTAATTTGAGGTAGTGCAGACTACCACCCCCTCAATGTGATATGACTCGTTCATGCCATACATGGAACATATAATGTATGGAGTTAATGAAATTATATATAATATTATACTGGAATTATTATATACCTATGTGTCATTTTGTTTTCATTCCATTAAATATTAAATCTAAATGAAAGTAGCATTCATGCATATGTACAGATTATCGTCTTAATGAACGATGCATTTCATTTATTATCTCCAAATGTTATGTATTATTATAAATAAATATATACACTGAATATATATGATATATATGAAATCTAAATCATGAATATCAATCTATAGATAATTTACTTTTTACCACATGGACAACTTTTAATTATAAAAAGTTCATTTTTGACTCAAGTACTAAATATTGGAAAAACGATGGTTATTAACTTAAATGATTATATAATGTTTATAAAATGGTAATAAGTGATATAAAAGGAATAATATACTTGAACAATGTTCTGAAGAAAGTGTAAATTAACATTAGTTTGTTATTCAGGATATTAAAGAACAAACGAGTCAAGTTGGGAAAGAGGTAGAGGGCTTCGTCTCAATATCCTTTCATTGAGGTGTCCATTTATTTATACATGTATTTATTTAATACGCTGTATAAACCACATTGAATTTTAATTTAATTAAAATGAAATATTTTCTCTATGAAGCATTTTACTAAACCACAAAAAGAATGTTTCTTTTTAACGTACGTGGTTACAATGACCTTTCCGCAGCCATGAGCATTATTTGATATTTTGATTCCTTAACAAGATGTAATGTTTTTAAAAGGAAAATAAATACCATATACTCATTTTATGTATTTTTTTATTGAAAATGGTTTTGTGAATGGATTGATTATGTCAATATATTGAAATGTTATATTGTGATTGCAATGTGGAAATGTTATGTTTCCTTTTATGGTCATTCATGTGTTATTATTATGTTATGGTTCTTTGGAATTTTTTACATATAAGGGTGGTTTCGTGATAAACCTTGGGTTGGTGAGCCCGAGATATCTCTCAAATGCATTGGGTAATGAGACATAGGTAAACATTATTGTTTCTCCTAAGATATTTATGGAATATACTATGATGGGTATTCCAAACGTAACTCCCTACGTAGCTGTGAAATGTATAACTTAAGTATGTTATGGATGCCAAAAGTCACTTTTATTATTTAGTATTACAATATGTCATTCATAAATCTTATGATTTAATGAGGTATTTTAAAGAGCTTATGTTTTGTATGTAATGATATACTAATGTTTTCTTTCTTTATTTTATAACCCTTACAGATCTTTTTATGCTAAACCCAAGTTTTTGAAATGTTTTTCCCAGGATATAAAGTAGGGTAAGAGAAAGGAATAATTCAAGAAGATTTATATCAAGAAAATAATTATTTTTTTCTTTTAAGAGTTTTTATTTTATGAAAAAATGGATTCTGAGTAGAAATTTCTATTTTGTAATACTTGAGACGTAATGTAATAGTTATGGCCTAATTCTCTAAAACTATAAACATGAAATGATCCTCAATGTGAATTATTAAATTAAGTCAAGATTATGTAATGTTTAAGGCCGGGGCCTTATAGTTGGTATCAAATGTTTGTTTAGACAACCTTAAGAGTTTGGATATTGTTAAATTAATATCCATAAATTAATTTATGGACAAATTGAAATGATATAGAATTTACAGATTACCATGTTGGTTTGCCTAATATATTTCTATTTTTAGAATGGTTTTCCACAGAGGTAACAAGAAACCTATGATGAGAAAAATTGACTTAAGCTATAAATGGTAGTGGTATCCATGCAAGAGATTAGCCCAATAAACCATAGAGGAATATGAAATACTGCAAAAATGGCCTATATCAGTGCTCAAAACGGGCTTTAATAGTGCTAAAAAAGATGTGTAAATCTCAGCGCTAATATAGGGGAGGTCCCATTTATTAGTTCTCCGAAAAGAACTGATTAAAGGGGCCTCTATCAGTGCTTTTTAGAAAGCTATGATAATGGTAAAACTAAATAAATAGAAAAGAATTAAATGATATGGGGAGAGAATTTAACAGCGCTTGACACCCCCTTTATCAGTGCTAGGAGGTCTCCCGCACATTTCCCTTCTTGCGTAACCTCACATGCACGCACCCCTTTGCGCTTCCACCCGAACTCAAACCCGCAACCTCCCCCTTTCACGACAACACCTTTACCACTAAGCTATTTTGTTTTTTCCCTATTTAATGATATATCTGTTTATATATATATATAGTTATATTTATTTGTATTTTGATATAGATTCATATTAATATAAATATATTTATTCATATATTATTATATATATATATTCATTTGTATATTAATTTATATTTATATTTATTTATTTATATATATATATATTTTTAGTTATAATTTTTTATCCGTATATTTATTTTTATGTTAATATATACTTATTAGATTATTTTTAAATACATTTATGAAATATGTTCTTTATAGGTGTTTATAATTAAATAAATAAATAAATAGATACATATATACAACACACATAGACACATTTATATTTACGAATATATATATATATATATATGTATTTGAAAAGTCATGGAATGTTAAAATGATCATAACTTATAATCTAGAAGCCCGTTTCAACTTCACAACAAGTCAAATAAAAGAAAATGAAACAATATTTGATATGATATGTGGTACATGCCTAATAGACATATGGATTAGAAGTTATACTTGTTTTAATGTTAATAAATCGGGGTATCCCGACTAAAAAATCAGTTTTGGAGGCCTTTTGGGCATTTTTTGGACTCGAAAAATGTGACAGATGCTTTTTTTGGGTCATCAGTGTGTAGAGCTCGTCGTAGTCTTCGATTTAATATGTTGTAGAGCTCAAATAGACACCCAGATCAAAATTTATGGCCCTTTGAAGTTTGAGTTACATTTTCAACTTATTTTCGATCTTTTATTAATTGGTTTGATTTTTTGTGTCTTCAAATTGTTATTAAATGATTTTTAATCGATAATAATTAGAAAATTATTAATTAATAATATTTTTTTAAATATTGTAAATCCAATTTTATTAAATTTATTATATATTAAATTTAATAGTCTATTTATATGTATCTAAAACATATTTAAAATATATATATTATATTTATATCAATATAAATATACTTATATAACAATTATTTATTTTTCAGGATTTTTTTAAACATAAAATTTATCTTTGTTAGGAAAAGCGCTGATAAATCCCCCCTTTATCAGTGGGTTTTTAGCGCTGATAAAGGAGTAGTACTTCCCTTGCCGTTTTTGTAGTAGTGATGTCAGTAGTGGACCATTTCAGGAGGCAAAATCCCCCATAATTTAGAGGATCATCTGAACCTGTGCTAGCTGAAGGGTGTTTTAAAGCACTTAAGAATATTTTCAATGTCATGGGGTGTTTGGAACATCGAAATATTAGTCTCGCTTTTTACCATTTTGAAGGTAAAGCCGATCAGTGTTGGTCGATGGTTATAAATATCAGGGTTAGTGGAGAGATATATGCTCTTGATTGAGATGAATTCAAATGTATGTTTCTTGAGAAATATTTTCCTAAGGTGGTTCGTCATAAGATGGAAAAAAAATTCCTCTAATTGAGGCAAAAGGATGAATTAATGGATGCTTATAAAGAAAAATTCACTCGACCAGAAGGGTATGCTCTTAATTTAATACGAGATCTTGATTGTAAAATAAATTGTTTTTACTCAGGATTAAAGACAAAGTATCGAAGGGATTTAGCATCTCTTGAGTTCAAAAGTTATAAAAAAACTTATTCGATGTGTGGATGAGGTGGAAATGGAGTTTTATGATGATCGTGTTTTCTTTGAAAGACAATAGAATAATAGGTCTAGGTGGTATAATAAAGGGAAGAACTCTTAAAAAAGTTCTAACAGTAAGGACCTTATGTTTAGCGTTTATAAAAATTGTGGTAAAAATCAGACTGGGGAATTTATTTTAAATCATGGTAAGTGTTAAACATGTGGTAAAATGGGGCATAAGGCTCGTAATTGCACTGAAAAAGATCAGGGTACTGGTAAGGAAAAATCAGATTTACAGTTAGTAAAATGTTTTAAGTTCAATGAAATGGATCATTATGGAAATGAGTGGACAATGAAGAACTCAAATGTGGGAAAGCAGCCAGACTACAAGAAAAAAGGAGTGGTGAAATCTTTTGCAACTACTTCAGCAGATGTTGGGACATCAAATGAAGTAGTATCAGGTACTCTGTTTGTTTATTAAGATTATTCCAATGTGTTGTTTGATTTAGGGTATTTACATTCTTTCATTTCTGAGAAGTTTTCCAGTAAATTGGGAATTTCATCTCAAGATATTAATTTTGAACTTATGGTAAAAACAAATAGTGGAAATGTTGAGACAAAAAAAAAATTTAAGAACCTTTCTGTCCTTGTGTGTGGAAACAATCCACTTGTAAACTTTATTGTTTTCCCTGTAGTAGAGTTTGATGTAATTTTGGGTATGGACTGGCTTTCCGTTTATCATGCTAAGATTGGATGTAGAGCTAAATTGGTTTCCTTTCCAAAAGAATTTGAGTTTGTGTACAATAATGAACCCTTAATTTTGATAACATATTAAGAATATGAGAAACTAGAAAAATATGGAATTGAATGTTACCATGAACATATTATTGAAAACAAAGGAACTATTCAGATTAATGATGTTCCAGTGGTAAATGAGTATCTTGATGTTTTTTCTGAGGAATTTCCTAGTATAATACCTGAATGGGAAGTTGAATTTACTATTGACTTAGTTCCTAATCCTAAGACAATTTCAAAACCCCCTTATTGAATGTCTCAAATTGAACTTTTAGAGTTAAAGAAGCAATTGCAGGAGTTACTAGATAAAGGTTTCATTCAAAATAGCACATTTACTACATTCGTAGATTCATAGAGAATCTGGATAGTGATGATCTCTACTTTATGAGGATAATGAAGAAGGGAGTCACCTAGAAATTGGAAAATGAATGTCAAAAATCCTTTAAAAGTCATGAGAAGTACTTGCTGAACCCACTGGTTTTAATGATTTTGATGGAAGGGAGGCCACTCATCTTATTTGTGGCCACCATGGATTGCTCATTGGGGGACCACCTCACAAAAAAGAATGATGTAGGGATAGAATATAGTCTCTATTACCTCATCTTGACCATGGTAGGTACTGAGACATGATATCCTAATGTCAGAAAGAACTTCCTTGCCCTCATATTCTTATTGAAAAAGTTGTGGAATTACTTGTAGGACCCCAAAGTACACCTGGTCTCTCATATTTATCCACTCAAGAAAATCTTTGGCCACCCTATGTTTATTGGGTTCTTGGATTGATGGGTTGTCATTCTTCATGAAAATGAAATTCAGTTCATATCTCAAAAGTCTATGAAAGGGAAATCCCTAGTTGACTTCCTCACAACACATACTACCTTGGAAAATACACCGAAGGACACCAATATTCCTTTTGAATATGTCTTTTATGCCCATGACACTCCCCAAACATGGGATATGTACTTTGATAGAACCTCTCAGAGTCCCATTGTCTTGAGAATAGAAAACCTGAAACTCAATCAGTTTATTCTAGGGATTGTTTTTGTCTCTCCATACAAAGCAGTTTTCCCTAGTCATTTTCATTGTCCAAAGGATAAAAACTAATGATACAGAGTACCAACCCCACATAGTTGGATTAGAACTCTCCCTAAAAATTAACATCACCTACCTAGATATCAAAGGGGACTCAAATCTAGTGATAAAGCATATCAATGGTTAGTATTCCATTAAGAAGGAAGAACTAGCCCCTCTCACTGGCTATGTAAGGGGATTGATGTCAGAATTCCTATTTGAGCCTAAACTGCATTATGTTCCTTGATCACATAATGATCACACTGATGCACTGGCTAATGATCCTTCTATCCTCGCTGACCCTGATATGGAGGAAGCAACCATCCATATCATATATTGAATAATAGTGTCATCGATCACCGTATATTATATGAATTAGATAAATTAGGTAAACATTGACCTAGAGAATGATGAATTAGAGACCACCCATGATAGATGGATCCCATAATCGGTTATCTTTGAGATGAGATTCTGCTAATAGACTTTGCTAGAAGGGAATAGATTCAGTGTCCAAAAAACAATTCACCCTATAGGACGTCCCAAATGAGCAGAAAATCCTCAACAATTATAGATTTGAAGGAATTCTCCTCAGGTGCATAGCATATGGAAAATCTCCCACCTTTATGGATAAAGTTCACCCAGGCTACTACGACGCCCACTAATCTAGAATCAGGCTATCTCACCAAATCAAGTGGCTGTCGTATTACTAGAATACCATGATATAGGACTGTGTATAATTCAACAAAAATTTTCAAGAATGCTAGAGTCATGAAAACTTCATCCCTCGACCCTTAGAATTGCTATACACAGCTAGATATTCCGGGCCATTCTCTGTTTGGGGGATGAATGTTGTTAGACCAAATCCTCCAGGCACAACTAAGTAGTACAATTAGATCCCTACTACTACCAAGTTACCTTCCAAATGCGATGAGGATATACCCCCCATGTAAGTCATTATGAAGAATATCTTCAACTTCATGGAATACCATATCAACTCCAGGTTTGGAGCCCCTCACACATTATTGATGGATAATGGCACCGACTTATTTTCCATGAAGATTATGATGCATTACCATGAGTACGAAATTGGTTCCAATCACTCATCTCGCTATCATGAAATGGAAAATGGAAATATTGAGACCTTTAATAAGACTCTATAAAATATACTTCCGAAGATTTTTAACAAAGAAAAAAAGTCCTATCTAAATTAAACTATCCATGATTTATGGGACTACAGTACCACCACACGTACTGCAACATAGAAAATTCCATACTAACTAGTGTATGAGACCAAGGTTTTTCTACCCATGGAGGTCCATCTTCCTTCACTTCAAATAGAATTTTTCAGAAAACTCTTAGAGGATGAAAAATCCCAAAAGTGGTTGCATGAGTAGAAAGAACTAGATGAGAATAGGTTTCACACACTAAAAAACTTGGGGGTTCTGTAGAATCGGATAACACATGCCCTCAATAAATAATTTCACCTCCATTCATTTCTCTAAGGAGAAATGGTGTTGTCTCTCAGAACCCCAATGATACCATGAAAGAAGCACCCGAAATTCAATCCCAAGTGGGAAGGACCTTACATCATAAATAATTTATATCATAATTGATTCTATTCACTGACCACCTTGGATAGTGAGCATATCACACCGGCCACCAATGAAAGATATTTCAAGAAATACTTTTCTTATCTACCAGCAATGGGGCATCCACATCAATTTAAGTACAATCAATCATCCTCACTGCATGATGTTAAACTGCCTATAATGTCCTGTCTTAAGAACATGACATTAAACTATGTAGATGAGTCCTAACCATAAGACATTGAACTGTATGGGGGATCACCCTTACCACCATATGTTAAACTACATGTTTTCTCAAGAATTATTTATGGATTGATTCAAATCATCAAATGATATGTAGGGATGCCTACATCTATACTTCTGATCCCAACCATTAGATTATCTTCCTATCTCAATGAGTCACCCAATGTCTTTATTGCATGACATTAAACTGCAAGGATTCAGAACATCCATTTTCAATTCATTTTGATTCACCCACGTCATCATAACATGATGTTAAAATGGATAGTCCTTCTTGAACTACGTAATGATTTATTCCCATTTCTAATGGGATATGTAGGGAATCCTTGATTATAAATCTTGGACTAGCCACTACATGGTAAAAAATTCTTTATTTGTTCCCCTTTTCTATCTATGCACTATAGTAAGATCCACGTTGTTCCTTGTTTCTCACATCGAGCATAGCTCACATGAGCTCAGAAATTGAGGTAAGGACCTATACTCATAAGAAATGAATAAAGGTACAAGACATGTCCATTTTCATCCTTGATTCAAGAGCATAAAAGGATTACCATGGGTCCTTACCACATGACATTAAATTGCACAGCCTCCCAAAAACTATGTGTGGTTTGATTGTCACCCCTATAAGATACATAGTGATTCCGAAACCTCCACTCTCAGGCCCATAAAAATTTCCACATCAATTAAAAATGGTTCAACTTTATCCTTACTACATGATGTTAAACTACAAGGAATTTCTAGAACTAAGTGTCGATTGATTCTTAACATCATGAGATACGTAGCGATGCCCCGACATTTTATCTTCGGGCCCATTCATAGACAGGTGTATAGTGTGAACAAGACCTCTTTAGTCCTCATTCACATCGGGTTGATTCAGGCTACCACACTACACATATCTACATCGGGATCTTCATCTCACAGTCCAAACCACATGAACCTAAACTATCCACATATGTCCCTATAACTCACCATTAAGCTATGTAACATCGTCCTCAATGAAAGATGTTAAAATGAATTGGATTTCCAAAACATTGTGTGGTTTGACTCCCATTATCATGATATTCATAGTGATTCCCAGTATCCATTCTTGGTCCTAACCAAAACATTCACATTTACTCACGTCAGTTTACATAAACCCACATGACATTAAACTACATAGAAATATGTCCATAACAGATGATGTTAAACTGCATGGAAATATGTCTATATCACATGATGTTAAACTTCATGGAAATACATCCCCATTCCATGACATTAAACTACACAAAAATACGTTCTCACCACATGATGATAAACTTAATTGAAGTACTTCCTCAACACATGATGATAAACTAAACAGAAATACATCCTCAACACATGATCTTAAATTGATTTGAAGTAAGTCCTAAATGCATGAAATACAATTTCACGAAAATATATCCTCATCGCATGATGTTAAACTGCATGAAAATACATCCTCACCATATAACATTAAATTTAATAGAGACATATGTCCTCCTATATGAAAAGAAACTGTGAAGACTATGTCCCACTTTTCATTCCTTACAAAATTACAACAAGATACTTACTTCGGTCAACCAGAGTACTTGGTGCTTCCACCATACTTTAAGATCACATCAAACCCATCCACACATCTTTTATTGAGAGTCCTAGATCACCACAAATATCCCACAACCCTTGGAAAGGATATATATCTTCAAGGAAGATTTTATTGACAATTCATACAATCCCATGGCTCCTTCATATGCACCTATGGACATCAACCATATGCGCCACTCTGAAAAAGGACATCCAAATTCTCACGATACCTGACATCATCACGATAGCACTGAATGCCTTAGTGTGTATGAACTACTCCCTATATGACTTTTTCCCATCATTACCCATCATTTGAGAAAATCAAGTCAATATTTATAACACATACATCTGTCTCTTAGAAATATATTGGAGTGCTCTTGACTCCAGGTATCCTAATTAAGCTCTTGTGTAATATCTTCCAAACTAGGGCCATGAAAGTCATGACCCTAATTTTTTTCTCTCTGGTAAAAGCAGCATGACCATAAACTCTATCCCATAATAGTCCAAATTGAAGGACCATAAAATGCTATCAAAAGATACAAAAAACTCATCATGCCAAAAACCTGTAAAGGTACACCTGAGCAAAAGTCAAGTCTCCACCTGCAAAACTCATCATTATCAGAGATTCAGAAAAAAATTATGTAAGCATAATTGGAATAAACATCATAGTGTTTATAACCCAACTAAAATTTAAACTATGCTCGACAGACCCACCAGTGTAGGAAATTAATATGGAAGTGTTTGTCCCATCACCTTGCCAAGTGAATATATCCCCTTGGCGATGATGCATCTTTTAGGGTACTTGAACCCTCCTTGGATTTTACATATTCCAAATACCATACATCATGATTTTCAATGTCTCGAATCACCATAAACATTTATTTCCTAATGAAATAAAATATGCCTTTAGGGGCCCTTTACTTGACTATGCATACTTGACCATGGATCCTGCATATGCACTTATGTCTGTAAATAAAAGGTGCCTCTTTAAAAAAATATGTTCTAATTATCATGAGAATTTACATAATCATGAAAGAATTAAATATCTCATAAGGTCATAACCACTCCTTTTATGACTTTCCTGTATGAATCTCCAAACTCAAGCACTCTAGATCATGATTTATTGGTCCCCTCACCAAACTATTCTAGAATATTTGATATCCTCAATGTTACATCACCGTTTTCATGCCCTTCCTCAAGTATATACTGTGACCCTTAATTTACTATCCTTTGATGGCACGCATCCCATAATTTTAAAGAACAAGGCATAGAGCTTGAGCTTCACTTTAAGAACTAGCATCCCTTGGGTGCCAGAACCCTTCCTGGAAAGCCTTTATCCCATATCCAAATTTATCATCTAGATGTATGAGTGTTAAAAAATCTTTCATATCCCTATGAAAGAAGTGGATATTATATTTATCTTGGCATTCTATCGATGCATAAGGTCTTTGACCCGCCAACTAACGACATCTTCTCTTTACAAGAAAGGAGCTTCAATCCCTGTGAGCCTTTGCAATGCCGTAACAGAACCTGGTACTTCATAATGTCATGGGAAATACCTAACATGTATGAAATACCTCATTCTCATAGAATAAAAAATTCTTGTTATGATTTACATTATCCATGCTCCAACTATCGAGGAAGGCCTAAAATCCCTAGAATTAAAACCTCATTAATATTACCACCATAGATATTCTATAGTTGTAGGAAAACATACATGGATTTAAGAACCCTTTTAATGACTATTAATACATTCTCATGGATTCTTCGTACGTGAAAATGGCCATCTAACAAACATGTCTCTTTATAAAAGGCATTCTAATCCTCTTGAGTATAAACAACACCATGGTAGGATCCAATAACTCATAATATTTTGGGTCATTCCTAGAACGTCTGCACCGTATCTAATGATTATATAGTCTGAGTTAAAAGACCATAAAATTAAGAAACATATGGTCCTAGCAAAAATAAATTAAACTAATGAAATATATGGTCAAAGCTAAAAGACCTTAAACTAATGAGATAGATGGTCTAAGCTAAGAAGACCTAAAACTATAACATCAATTGGTCCAAGCTAAATGACCTCAAAATAAAGAGACAGATGGTCTGAGATAAAAGTCCATAAATTAATTCAACAGATGGTCTGATCAAAATTCCTTAAACTAAAGTGACAAATGGGCTGAGATAAAATAACTTAAACTAAAGTAATAGATGGTCTGAGCTAAAATTCCTTAAACTAAATCGATAGATGGTTCGAGCTAAAAGAGCGCAAACTAATGAAATAGACGTCATGATATAGAAATAGATTAAACTAAAGAGATAGGTGGTCCAAGATAAAAAAACATAAACTAAAGTGACATATGGTGTAATCTAAAATACCTTAAACTATAGTGATAGATTGTTCAAGCTAAAAGTCCTTTAACTAATGCGATAGATGGCCTGAGCTAAAAAGAAATTAAAACTAAAGAGATATACGGTTCGATATAGAAGAAAATAATCTAAATAAATAGTTTTTCCAAGATAAATGTTCATAATCTAAAGAAATGGAAATTACACTAAGTCCCACTACATGGCCTTATCATGCCAAAGATGCTTTCTATAGATATGAAAAGCACCCATTATTCAAAACATAGCTCCTTCTGAGGTTATCCCTCTACCCATAAAGAATTCACACTCATCCATCACAGAGAAAAATATGGGTATCGTTAGAGATTAATTAAATATTAAAGCAATAAAACTTGAATCACATCAAGGAAAAAAGAAATATGGATGACATCATATAAAAATTCAACAAACCGGTTCATCGACACCATATAGAAGAAGAGATCTCCCCACACCGGATCCTCTATTATGAATTTAAGATCCAAAGTGTGATTATAAATATTACCAAAATTATAATACCTAACCATAAAGTCATTAATATCAGAATGTATTTTCTCTAGTAAATCCACATATTTTCACATTTGATCAACATATTCAGTCTCCGCCTCCACAACATGCTCTAGCTCCTCCGCTTTAGAAACAACATCAATCTTGGATTTCGTTGATGCATCTAGGATTCCTTACTGATCTAGAATGGTCTTTTCCAATATCTATAATTCATACTAAGACCAAGAAAGCTCTGTCTGAAGACATTTTAATGGAATAACCACTGAAACATCTGCAGCAGATAACGAACGTGATTGAATGTGCACCTCTACATTATCCATTTCTTGATGGATTGGTCATAATTGTGGTGGATCTACTGGAACTACCAAACACTAATCCAAGACCTTAGAAATAGATGCATTCTCTTTTAAATGATCCTGATGTGGATCTATGCATTTTCAACAAATTATGAAGGTACTGAGAGAATAATACAAGATAAAGTGAGTGGAATCAGACACCCAACTTACTTAGGGGATTCGGAGGAGATGGTACTAACAATACAGTTCAATTCCTCTTTTAATTTTTCTTATTTTATTAAGAAACCCCTCTATAAGGTGTTGAATCTTGAGCTTCCCTATTAGAAGTGGATATCACCAACCTCATATGAGCCATTTGATCTTGGGACCCCTCATCATCGAATCCCTGGTTGCCAGAAAATGTCTCTTAGACGATAGTAACATGAGGTGTATATTCAAGGGACATTAGGGCCAAATTATATTAAATAACCTCTAACTATGACCGTACGTATAAAATATGTCAATATTGACAAAAATCAAGTACGAAACCTTAAAATCCATGGTAAACCTAAATTTTCCACTTCCTCAGTAATAGGGTAACCCACTTCTTTAAAACAACATAATGCGTTCTCGAAAGGAAAATTTTGTGTAATCCTGGAGAATAAAATATCTAACCCCAAGGACATGCCAAAACTGCTTTAATAACCCTGATGAGGGCCCTAACTTCCTCAGGATTCTCTTCAAAGGTAACACCGTGAAGTGCGGTGATAAAAGAAAATCCACCCAAAATTACCTCTGATAGGGTTAGTGTGCCCCAAAGAGAGGAATCAAGAATACAATTACTTTTGGATATACCCTTTTAGAGACACAATGGGGAAAATCAAGTAACAAAAATCCCTTGCATCCAAGTTAGTAGATGTCTCTGCTGATAATGGTAAATGTTTGATTTCCATGTAGGGTTCGACTAGAGCTTCCGAACTCTTAGAATCCACTTTTTTTCCAGGGTTGAGAATGTATTCAACCACTGGGGGATGAAATGAATCACTCACAAAATGGATAAATTAATGTTGGGATATGAACGAATACAAAAATTCATATAGCTTTGGGATAATTTAATTGCCGCATCTTGAGGGGGAAGGCATATTTCCGCACCGGTATCTTTTCCGGTGAACATCAACCAAAATTGACAAGCTACCATTAGGTGCTCCTCAGATCTAATATGGAAATATATAGTAAACATTGATTGGATGCATAGATATCGGTGGATGAACCGACATGTGCATACCATTTGGAAATGAGGTTCCTATTAATAAGGGTTGAAATATCACATCATGAAGTGACACCAGATAAGCATGTTCTCTAAGGACAACCTTAACATTATCGGTGAAACATCCTATTGGCATGGGACCATATGTATTAAAGGAGAAACTCTTATGATGTTTCGTATAATCCTTAATTTCCCAATCTTTCAATATAATGGTTCTTACCCTTTTAATGCATTGCAGGTATGGTATGAAGTCACTGTTGGTGATTTCTCAAAGTTTTAGATATTCACAACCATACATATGAGACCCCATCTGACCCCATAATACTTGGATTTGGCCCATTATTCTTTAAGGGGATAATCCATTATATTCATTATGCAAGAGGTGATAATGTATTTCCAACACAGGGATTGCCAGTCCGACGTGCTCCACCCTGACCATCTTAGTTCCCATTGCAAAAGTGGAGACTCACACTCCCCCTTCTATTTCATGAGGTGTATTTACCCACTTAGGAACATAGAATAGAATCCAGCAAGTTGGATAAACTAGTCAACACCAGGTACAACCTCTCATCCACAATCTCTAAACTTCCCCCCTTAAACTGTGTGCTAATAAGTGCCCAGTGCACTGTGATAATCCTTCATGAGCCAAGATTTTGGCTTCCTAGACTCTAGATCGGGGCTAATTGGATTAATAATGTTACCTTTCCACATATTGGAAGGGATATCGACTCAAGGGAGCACCCATTTAGATAGAACTTCTCTATTATCTTGATCATATCTGTAGTTAAAGGGGGATTATTGTTCACATCATCCCAAGAAGATTGAGGTGGAAATAATTAATCATACATTCCACTAAGTATAGGCATACTGCAAATATGCTCCATGTCTTGAAGAATAATGCCAAATTCATTGTGTGTGAGGTGTAAGGTGTTCACATCCAGGATCCAATGTCTAAACAACTCCATCATAATATTCTTATTGCAATATGTGAACATCTGTGACATCATGACAACTTCATATATCCTGATATCCTTTATCTCTATGAGGAATTTAGAAATATTCTATTGAACCAAGAGGGGCCATCCCCAATTCAGTACAAATCTTTCCCACAATTGGAAGTACCATTTAGAGATCCACCAATATGTTCAATCAACATCTCACTACTGTATTATCAAGAGATACATATCAACCAAGGGTTCATAATGCGCATCAAGGGTTTTGCAAATATCCGGATACCTAGAAGGATTGCGAGGCACATAACCCTTGCATGGAATCAAAGACATAACATGACCCCCCTTGGATACCTGCGATCCCATGGCCTAAATATAGTCATGCGAATCATAATCAATCAAACAACTAGGTTAGTGGAGTCTCGTGAAATTATAGAGGAAAACCTAATCCTCATAGGCTAAGTTGGATTACTTCAGAATAGTTCGTGATTTAGGAAGACAAGTTTCTCTGAATCAAGCAGTCTTGTGCAATAGAAATGGAGATCATGATTGATAGTGTAGGATCCTAGACAGGATTTATGATTAGGGTTGACATCAGGTTCTTGTGATAAAAGAAACGACGAGAGCACTTTGAGAAGGAGGTGATTGGTGTATTGAATTTTCCTCCACACCCCTATATATAGGTTTTTTCGCAGAATACCAAAGGTCGCTCGGTAAACCAAGCATCAAATGAGACACTGGTTCATGACACCATCAAAGACATCAATGAGAATTTTTTTTCTTCAGAACCGAGTCCTTGTCCCCTCAGACGTCACTCTTGAGGGGGTGAATTTGTTGACGCCTTCCAAATAAGCTATGCAGAAATAAAAAAGGAAGAGATACAAGAATATGGGTCTCATTTTCCCCACAAAAGAAAGGAATAATAGGATGGTTGAAGAATCATGGATCCTTTAAGGGACTCATGATTGAATGACCATTTCAAGAAAACACAAAGTCTTCATTCATGGAAAATATCCTTGAAAAAGTACCTTGGAACCCATTTAAGAAGACGTCCCTATGAAGGCTATCTATAAAACCAGTGGAGGATGGTGATAATTGAATGAGAACCCCTAGACTTCTTATTTGGTAATTGGGAAGCACCTAAGCAACCATATGAAACCCATAGAAATGAAGGAGGGATGCTATTCAAAGGAAGGGATCCCTTATGGTCATGATTCTCACACACTATATCATCATTGGGAAGAATAAAATTCCTTGATGATATCAAAGCCAAATCAGAAGACCTATGAACCTTCCTCATATAAAATGAAGGAGACAAGTAGTAGAAGGTGATAGGGGTTCACAGAATTTGAAAGACATGTGGTGAACCCGAGAAGATGTGAAAGACTCCTTAAGTCCCTAACGACGTCTTAGACATGTCTCGTGAAACCCCTTTGGCTTGTTAGCATGTCCGCCCTTATTTCCTCCCATATTTCTCGGAAACTACACGATGCTCAAGGGGAAAACAAGTGCTTTTGTCCATGAAATGCTTGCGTACCCTCATATGACCCATATTGGTCACCCGAGACACCATCAAAAAATAGATTAAAAAGTATAGATATCACTCATGAAAAATCACATGACTCCTAACCTTTATCCTATAAAATAAAGGGAATTAAAAGGGAAGAGATGAGTGATGTTATTATTTGATAAAGGACATGCGACACACCCCGCAAGACACTTCGAGTCTCGGGTATCATAACTGCCTCATATCACAAAACCCCCTTGGCTTTTCATCCTCTCCATACAAAGAACCCCATGAAACATCATTCCACTCTAAGGAAGAATTAATATATTTTCCATGCTATACTCGTTCACCACCATATTCCCCATGTTGGTCATGCGATGCATCACCGAAAATAGAAGAAATTTCCTCAACAACACTAATGAAATAACTCATGTCTCCCATCCTTTTTCACATAAATCAAAGTTGTTGAAAAGGGAGGAGGAAAGAGGTGTCCATGGTCTCTAGAAGGCATGCAACACACCCAGTGAACCCATAGTGTAGTCCTGCAAGACCGCTAGACAAGTCACCCAAGGTCTTGCGAGTGTCTTTCAATAAGAATTTAGATATTGAGAAGGCCGTTAGATATGTAATCACAATACAATATAAGTACTTTTACACAACCACATGATGAAACAAGTATTAAATAATAGGAAGTAATCCAAAATGGGAAGAATTTATGGAAGAGACTTATGATCACTAAAAATCAGGCGGCACACTTAGAGTTGTCCACAAAGGAGACTCATGAAGCCACATGGTGCCAGACCCCTTCTTCGACTAAAGCATAGACTCATGCCAGATACGCCACGCAAACCATCAAGTATCAAGGGTGGCAATGAATATAAATTAATCATTCCAGCATAATCAAAGGGTTGGAATATGTCCCCTACTATGTACACATGAAGCCCAAAATCTATAGAATTAGTATATTGACTTATGTAGACTTCTTCAATAATCCAATCATGTGATCGACTAGCTTTCCATCAGGTAATATTCCAGTGAGCAGTTGGAGTAGTAATTTTCGTGGCATAAAGGACTCTATGTGATCATCTTTAGATCCTATGAAGGACCTCTGGTGGGTTATGCGAAGAAACTCCCATAATCCCACTAGAACATGTGAGACACAATAAAATCTGACACTTAATAAAACCAAGTCATATATGATGCAAGGGCTAGGGTTGAGGTCGAAAGTGGACGAATTAAGAAAAAGGAATGCTTTATGGCCCTCATACACTTCTTTTGAATCATCTAAAGACACAAAACAACACCAAGGTGTGTTTCCTGGATCATGATACAACTCTTCAGAGTGTCATCTTTGACACATAAAGGACTCCAGATATATCGTATATAGTAACATAGTCCTCCCTTGGGCACCAATTTGATCTGATAAATGCTCTGTGTCTATCAATCATGACATGAAATGTCCTACAGAAACATCACCTGACTCATAAAACAGTTCCTGTTCTTGTTTGTCGAGTCTCATGAAGGAATCTGGACATGATAACCCAACCATCGTGGAACTCTATGGGAAAGTTTGTTGATACTCACGATGGCCTCCATAAATGTTGGAAAGGTATCATGATGTCTCTTAGAGGTCATCAGAGACATGTTCCACCCTAAGACTATTCCATACGAGATCCCGCGACTCCATCCATTTATGTCAAGACAGTTCATGTGATGGATCCCGAACCCTGACAACTAGCTCACATAACTCCCTCTAAACAGGACATCCATATCAATATGAAATTCTAGGACTTGAAAACATTTACTTTCCTCATTTTGTATGTCTTTTCCAATAGGGAAAACTTAGTTTGTAATCCTATACATAAAGGGAACTATGAAGAATTTGATTCCTTTTATATCTAGGATATATAGGGTACCTATCTTCAAAATTTTGAGATCCATGTTAATAATCTAGGGAAATATCAATATCTAATTCCCTTACAAAAAGAAATTACATTGATTACTTGTTATTTATTATTTATTACAATGATCACGGATCACATGGGCTTAAGTAATCTCAGTGATCATGATATCTTCACTATAAACATTTAGAATGGTATATGGAAACCTCAGTGTGTAAGCACCCAATATAAACTAAACTAATATGAATCTGATTATTTCCATACTTAGGATATGTAGGATGACTTCTCATGGAATGAGGACTATAAAAAACTCCCCAAGTATTGTTCCAATACCAAAGCTCTATATCTATGTTCCATGAGGCTGATCACCTGCTACCCCATTATTTATCACATCGAGCATATCTCACGTGGGCTTAGAAAGGCACAACAAACACCTCATTGAGAATAATTAATATCCATTAACTAAGGGAATGGTATGGAAACCCCTTATACAAGGGTGTATACCATGGGTCTAGTTCCAAATACGCAAATAAACTACATAGGTTTTTATTCCTATAATAACCATGATACATAGGAAACAACATAATGGATCAATCCCCTCCCCAGAATATGAACCACTTCCTTACATTGAATCATATTCCAAATCACTTGCTTATACAACTTTAGCACATAATATTACAACTGTTACTATAAAATGATGGAGAACCTTAGATACATACAGATGGTTTCACTAAATAGATCCCTGTATTTTTTATATAAAAGAGAATTAACTTGTAGTCATTTCATTAGGGTAACTGATATTGTATCTATATTTTGAAGAGATTCATGAATATATCTTAAATCTATATGAGATTTATGGGGCAATCAAAAACTCCCCCCCAAAAGGGTGCGATGAGCCCGACCTCCCATCCTCTCGATTAATGCGAGTCGCCAAGAGTCTATAGGCCTAAAAACCCAGATGACCACTAGCATTTTGAAAGCTGGTCGGTACCCATATATAGATTAGGGAACCATTGGGTGATTACAAGAAACATGGAAAAAATGGAAAACCCAATGTTAACGATTGAATGAGGCTATAAAATAACCCGAAATCAAACCATCAAAGGGAACAACATTCCATGTTCCGCATCAAAACCTGATGAAATAGTAATGTTAATAAGTTTTCATTGACTAATATTATCCAAAATTATAAAAACATTATACACATTCCTTTGAGCATGTGAATTTTAACCCGTTACAAATTAATTAGTCAATAGGTTGATAGATTAGGATAAATCACTAAAAATAGTATATAAAGACACAGAAACTATGAATCTAAATTATATTAATTGATGTTGGTCATTCTTTAAGAACCTTATTCTTTGTAGGGTCTATATATATCTAATAATTAAAGATAATATATTTTAGAAAAAAACTTGTGGGACAGGGAATTCAAACTCATTGAATATTCCATATAACTCTTATTCTTTATGAGTTTATGGAAAAGTTCAAAAATATTATTAATTATATTGAATTTTTTTGGAGTATATTAAGATATCATAAATAAATTCCACCACATAATTTTTAAAATAGTCATTGAAAAAACTATTGATAAATTCTAAAAACATAGAGAATAAATAAGTATGTCCAATGTAATTTCAGTAAAATTTTTATATCTATACCTCATTTGAAATTTTGTCTTTGGAATATCATATTTATTTATCATAAATTAATTATAACCACACAAAGATAATTTTTAGAGGTATTTAGCATATTGAATTTGATAAAACAATTAAATAATGCATGGTAAATGATACATATTCATTATAGTAGTAGAATTAATTTTTCTATAATAGATTCACAACCTCATAGACATATACATAGTTTTTAGAAATAGTATAGGTGATGATAAAAGAGATTAAATAGTGTCTATGAATCCATTTTAACATTCCAACTGTAGTTGTTTCTTCAATCCCCACAATTCCACCAGGGGAATTGTTGAAATGATATTTTATAAAAAAATTAACTCTTAATTCATTGCCAAAATACCTTCTATACTTTTTGAAACGTGACTAATTTGTAAATACTTAAAATAAATTTATAATCTAGTATGAAATAATAAAATTAGTCGAAAATAATTTTTTTATTTTTTTAAATCCACATATGGAAATGTATAATTTAATTTTTTTTAAAGGATATTGATATATAATTTTAATAATTTAAATCATTTATAGAATAATGTTTAAAATTAGTATTATTTTTTGTAATAGAAATTAAATTTTCATATAGAATGTTTATTTGAGTTATATGTTGCCTTAATTTATTTTCAATAAAAAATATTGGATGCCTTAAGACAATATTTCAATGATACGAGGGTTCAAAAAAGTCTGAACCTACCATATGAAAGTAAAATGTGACAAAAAATTTCCACCACACATTAGGAAGAAATTAACAAACTATCACTCAGAAAATTGAATGTGAAAAAACTAGAAAAAGTAATGAAATAACCATATCTCCCACTAAAAATTCTCAAAGGATTTAAGCTACCTCATGAACAAAATACAAGATACCCCATGAAACCAAATGGTTGATAAATATACCAAACATGAAGATATCATAAAGGGATAAAGTTATGTATGATAAATACCCATGATACAACACTCTAATGATTCTATAAGAGAGTAAATGATTGTGAAAAACCAAGTTACCAGAGCCTCATCTCCCTGGACAACCACCAAATATTACACTGAGAGAGTCAAACCACAATAATTTTATATATATTATACCAAAAGACATTATTAAAAATGGTAAATCCATTCCATTCCAAGATACCACAAGAACCCCTATCATGGTTAACCAATCGACCATTAACCACCCTTCCGACAACACATTAGATCCACATATCACATACCCTCTTCATGGTCGATAAATTGACCACATGAAATCATTAAACTTATTTAGCATACCAAACATATTATATTGACCTAATATATCCAAATTGTCTAATCAAACATGATAAATGATAAACTATGATATTAAAATAGAAATATGATTATGAGGTCGCAGAACAAGGGGAGTTGGCATGAGTCAATTGATGAGGATTATTCTAGAACCCCGGGATCAATATATATATTTTTAAACCTAAAGAGAAATGATACAAAGAAAAATGATACTGATGATGTTGAACAAATACACCTAATCAAATGAAAGTCTCAACTATCCCAATTGTATGACATTATAGACCATGATGTGTTTCTGAGACCATGCATGCCGTACTAGACCCAAGTGCAATTTAGGACTATCAACTTAAGTATAAGCCTCTATATGAACACACATAATATTTTATCAATTACACCTCACACTAGGATTACAAATTACATCCCACTTCACCCATGATTTACCAAATCACTTTCATTCTAATTCATTAATAATAGAAACCCAATTTTATCATGGGAGAAAATTTGATATCCCAATATTTGAATTTTTTATATGATTAAGATATTTTATTATTAATATAAATTTTAAATTCACCTTTAATATTTCACTAGATCACACACACATTCCAATTTGGTAATCTCCATTGATTTAGATCATGATAAGTGGATTTACTAATGGGTGAAAAGAGATCTTTGATCATCAGGATATGTGAGGTTAGAAAATGAAGGGATCATTACATTCTTTTAATCAATATAAAATTTTTAGTTGAGGATGATCGAGTGAGGTTTTAATCTCTTAGAGATATAATATGAGAGTAAAATAATAGAATAAAGATTTAACATGCAAGGTGAAGAGAATCCAAGGTAAATAAAAGTATTTTAAATTTATATTAAAACTATAACTCTATTTTCATTTCCAAAAATCACTGATCCCATAAATATGATATGAAAACACCCCAAACACTCCCCTCTCTAATGATATAAAAGTCCCAATAATACTATTTTTTGTTTTGGGATGAAAATTAAATTGCTAGAATCCCTGTGATTGATCATTCATTAGCTTGGCACACATTTTAGGGATTTAGGAAAAAAATTCCTTATTTCTCTTCATTACATTTTAAATAATCTAATTTATTCATAAGAAAATTGAAACTAAATAATATAGGCTCTACAAAATTATATTGAATAGATTAATGTAATGTGCAACAGAGGTCGAGATAAAACATTAGAAAACTGAAGAAGATAATGAAACACCAATGTTCATAACAGTACTCGTCTCCACAATGGCCATACATGTGGAATAAGAAAATAAATTTTATGGTATTAAGAGAGATAATACTTCCTGAAACTCATTCTCTTTTAATTTTATTGAATTTAAATTGAATTATAAATCTCTCTATTTTAGTAATTAATAATCAATACCAATTTTTTCGGGGTTGGATGATTAAATAAAATAAATAGATAGAATACAATTATTAGAGAAAATAGAATGCTAACTGTTTCCCCCATACACACAAAAAGTTTACAAATAAGAATTTCACCTTGTTGTTGAGCTATATATTGAGATTAAGGTGGGTGTAAATATAGAAGTAATTTTTTTATGTGAACAATTTATTCACACAAATTAAAAATATAACCACCATTATACAATAATAGAAGATTCAAACCTATTAATGTCTACCTTTTATGAAGATTATGAAAATATAAAGGAACATTATTTTAAATATAGAATTGAAGAGTCCCATATTACAAGAACTTTTAGTTACTTCATAGGAGCCCTATATAAGGAGGAGTATATTAATGACGACTGAGTGAGAATAATTTATTTTTAGTTTCTCTATTTATTTTAAAAAATATAAATTACCCACAAACTTCACTTTTTCAATATATAGTATCACCCAATTTTTTATGGGATCCATATAATCTGGGTGAGTTTTCTATAGGAACTGATATAGCCAAACTCAAGGAGAATATGGTGCTATAAGTTTATTATCATTATGTAAATGTTTTGACACTACCATTGGATGAGACACCATATATATAGTTAATTATAATTCAAAACATGGTAAAAAAAATTAAAATTTATATCACTGCCCATCCATCACAAGATAACGTTCAAGATGATAGTCGCTACACATTTCTACCACCTTCATTTATTTTTAAATTCAATATTAATATAGATCTAGATAGCATAAAATGAAACAGGGGGACCTAAAAGTGAGATATCGAAGAAAAACAATTTAATATTTTTTTTTGATATTTTGGTCAAAGAATATACTTCGCCTCGTATATTAGGGATAATCAAAATGTTGTCTTGTTGTCAAAAAGATAAATTACAACACCGCTTGTGAGTTTTTTACCCATTATTCTCCTCTCTTTTATTTCTTTTCCATTACATCTAATTTTGAGTTTTAGTTTTTAATAAATTATTTGTCTCAAGTTGTTTATCACTCTTGGGTAATGAAAAAAAAATTATAATAGGTACTTGAAGATAATTAAAATCCAAATATAGTGGGAATAAAAAACACCCAAGGCTTTCTAATTGTAAGAAATAATTACACATAGGTTAACTCCTATTAGAGTCATTTTAATTGTCTAATTTAAAATTTATTTAATAATTGAATGATTTTTTTATGTTCATTTAGGATATAGTGAAAATAAATTGTAGGAGAGAGGGAAATGGAACTTATGATGAAAATATTATTTTTTTTTGGCCTTTAATGTTATAATTTATTTATATTAATTTAAAAACATACATGGAAGTGGATAATTATTCTTTTAGAGTTTGTATAAATTTTTTTCTTTTTTTTTTATTATATTTTTAGTATGTATTCGGGATAGAAAATATTAAGATGAATATTATTCTTTCATTGAGAACAAATACTATTATAGATTGAAAAGATTATATTGATTATAAAAATTTTCAGGATTGAAGGATTGTTGATTGAATTTACCACTAATTTCGTAGATGTTTCTTCTTTAGAACCCATAAAAGAGTTGTGAATGAAAAATTACATAGTTAAACATAGATCCTAAATATAGTGAACTATATTTGTTAAATCAACCTATGTTACTAAAACTTATTGACTAAGTAAAACCTTAGAGAGCCTTTCTAAAATAAAACCTAAAAACTTATATGAAATGGAGTAAAACATGCTTGTGATAACATATCTATAGTTTTTCCTAAGTCAATGTATAAAGATGTGTAAGTGTGTATTTTCAATAAAATAAGATTTTTGATTGACATAATAGTATAATTATCTAGAATTTACAATATTTCATGACTATTACAATTATCTATAAGCCATACTTTATGCCTTAGGGTGGTTTAGTGTTAGGATTAACTACAATTATTCAATATTTTCATTGCATAAATATAGATAAGAGAAATCAAATAAGTGATAATTGACAAATTTGAGGGATTTTTTCAGGGAATAATGGACATGAATGAAGAATAGGATGATGATATATTTGAATTTCATTTATGAAGTATCAGTTAGGTGTGAAAATAAAACTTAGAAAGAGAGACCAGTTTAATTAGATTTATGGAGTTTCTACTCCATAAAATCACTATTCCATCAGGATACATTACATTTAAAACTGATAAATTAAACTTGATTGTGAATTTAAGTAAGATAATTAATTAAATAAAAACATGTATCAATATAATTCAAACAATTAATGACCCTTGATTTTATTTTTCTCCACCTTACATTAATAAGTGTAGGAAATAATATCTTTTCAAAAAAAATAATTCAATATATATCCTAGTAGTAAAATAAACTATGTTTGGATGAGGGATGAAATGGGATTTTATTGGAAATATTATTTTTAATTAACTATTAAAATACACTCTACCTATTTTTAATATCAAATATATTTTATGTTTTAATACTTTTAGATAATCTAGAATTATATCCTTAAATTTCCCATTGTTAAATGTTTTATTATTTTAAATTCATAATTTACTTATGTATAGATTGATAATTGTTAATTTATAGTGTTTTAGTCATTTATGTATTTTTTTCATTAAATTTTCAATGATTTATTTAAAATTAAATTGAATATTTAAAAATAAATGTCATTAGAATTACATTCTACATAATTTTATTTTCAATAGATATACTTGTTCCCTTATAACGTTATTGGATGGATATGAAAATCAAGTAAAGTAACTTCCTACTACAAGAATGAGAAAAGATACCATGATGATGTAACACAAAATTTGATAAAATAACCACACAATCACTAAAATGACCATATAAAGAAATAGGGAAAGGCAGGATGTTACTTTTCCTACCACTAGAAATTTTCAAAGTGGATGATCTACTTCAAGATACCATATAAAGAACCCATGGGAAATCTAATAAAATTTTTTGTAACTCTTAAAAAATCATGAATTGACCAAATGATCATAAAATAATTTATCTCACTCTTAAGCTACCATGAGGCAGTGACTTGTTATAAGAATTAAGTGTCCAAAAAAGTATATTTCACTATTTTTCACTAATTCTACCAAAAAAAGAATCAACCTAACATAAATTTTAGTTCATGATATTATAGTACCTTATTCAAATTGACACTTCCATTCACTTCCATGAAACCACAATCTCCCTTATCACTATCAATCAATTGACACTCATTGAACATCATGCCGTATAGTAGCTCAACCAACCACATAACAAATCAAAGTTCAATAAAAGACTAAACAATTTTTTTTACTTCCCCAAGTTAATACAAAAATTGGATTGACCAAACCATTCCCACAAAATCAATTGGCTATAATTTGTGTTATTGACTGAATGATTAATGATCGACAATGAGGTTAAAAGGAAAGGATGATCCCCTAGTCAAAGAACTAGGGGATCCCTCCTCAGTTTATTAATGAAGAAAATTTAATCACCAAAGTCTTGACCATCCAATTTTAAATCATAGAGAGAAATTAGCTTAATATAAGTGAGCTTATTGAGGATTAAATGCTATAGTGAAGAAAAATAAAGACTCACCCTTCCCAATTGGATGGAAATAACACCCAAATACTGAATTATACCATGTTAGTTTTATTCAAGAACCAAGTGTGAAATCTGTTGATCAATTCAATCCCTATCCCAATAAAACATTTCATCACTTTTCCTCAAATTATTATCTTTTGAGGATTCAACATATGATTCCGCAACCTCCATGATGTAGTAAATAACATTTTCTTAGATTATTTGAGAATAAGTATAGAGATTGAACATGATAGAATGTCTATAAAGTTCAAAGACTTTGGTGGTAAATACCCAAAGGGATCTAGGCCTGAAATAATCACATATTTATGTATTGAATTAGATTATTTATCTAGGGGATGTGAAGTAATATTCTTGACATCATTGAATTTATTAGATAATGGATTTGTCTATGTGACTCATGTGGTATTTGGAGCTATTGCATGCTTGTATTACGAGTTAATCTATTGAAATATCATCTATTCACTAAAGAAAGGGTTGAATCAGATTATTCTTCAATCAAGGGTTCACTTCTCTAATTTTTAAATCACTTGGAGACACTTCTATTATTTACCTACTTTAATAAATTCTTTTTTCAGATTTTTTTTAAAATGATACTTTGGGACATTAGTGGATAAAGAGTGAATATTCAATAAACACCTAGTTAATGAATCTAATACTTAATTAACAAATATATTTTATTAATTTTCTCTTTATTTATTCAATTTGTTAGTTGAATATGATATTAACTTATTACTATAAAATTAGAATTCATATGTCCTATTTTATTACAATGATTGTGAGAATTGGGTTGGCTAAAGGTTGATTGGAGATCTCCAATAACTGGGATTGTTATTTTTAGTGAATTTAATTATCATTTCAAACCCTTGATCAAACCCAAAAATCTAGTTTTGTATCATTAAATGAGGTTAAACTTGATTACTAAGAGAATATGAGAGTAAAATAATATAATAAGGATTTAATATGCATGTTTAGGGCATATCCACGATTATTCCACTTTTGTTTAATTGAATGACAGACCATCATAATTTAATTATTTACTACACACACTAAACCCATTAATCTTGACAAGAACACCCAAAAAACAGACCCTTCTCTGGATACAACATCAGTTCAAATATTTTTTCATTTAAAATAGGTTTAAAATTCAATTAATAGTGTCCCCATGAAAGTTTGTTCATCTAAAATTCTATAAGGATTATTTAATATGTGTTTTTCATTAGGTATGAGTTTAATGGAAAATACAACATCCCATTTAGGTGGATTTGTATATAATATCTCTAGGAATAGATCATTGTATTCCAGAAACATAAGTATATCCTCATTTCATAGGATATACTTCCCATACAAATATTTTATTTTCTATTAAATATCCCTAAAAATTTAATTAATATAAACTATATAATGTGATTCAAGATTAAAGTTAGAAAAAGAATTATCTCGTTTAAATGGAATGATTCAATAACCACTTACAGATTTAATCTACTTCTAAAAGAATTAAATTTTCAAATTTTAAATTTAAAGTGGAAATATCCATATAATTATTTTAAATTAAACCATAAGTATAAAAATAATGTTTTTTTCGAGAGAATCTCTAGGAATAATAACAAAAACTTCCCCATATGTCTTTATTTCAATAATATTTCTACCGGGGGTTCTGATTGAAACCACCTTCCATAAAGTATCGAGAGATTATTCAATGTTATTAATAATAATTCAAGATATAGAATATTTTTTAGATAAAAAAAATTATAATAAATAAATTTTAAAATTTGTTTTTATGATAAAATTTATTACTGTTATATCATTTACAACTTTAACTCTTTCTATTGTAATTTCATAATATTGAACTTTGTCCCTTGGCATACCCTGTTGTCGATTCCATTAATTTCTAAGACAATTATTTTAATGGTTTTCAATGTCATTGTTGTTTAAATGATATATATTATATTATTTTATCTTTCCCTTAAATTATAGAGCTTGATGGAATTTATATCCAAACTTGTAAAAATTGTCCATTTCCTTCAAGTATGTCCCATGCAGTTTCTTCCAATAGTTATCGTATATTTGAAATTCTACCCTTCCCATATTCTCATTTGAAATAGTTCTCTCTACATGGTAGTAAAAGGTAGTCTTATTATCTATTTTTTTTTGAAATATAATATATAGATAAATCTTTCTCATTTTTGATAACAGTTTTCACTATGTCTTCTTGCGAAGAGAATATTTGTGAGATAAAGGAAATTTATTTTTCTAAATTTAATCCATATATAAAGAATTAAATTAATCTAAATAGATGTCACATTTAGTTTAAAAAATTTCATCATAAACTTGAAAATTTATCTTAATACAGAGATAAAAATTCATAATCAATTTTAATTATGTTGATAATTTTTTTATCCATATAATTCCTTTTCTATTAGGTAAAATTACTTTTATGGAATATCAACATAATATAATTCCATTATATATTTTCTATTTTATCCTATATTTTTGTGTTTTGAATTTGTGATCACTATTGATTAACATATCCCCTTGTATGAAATAATTCAACAATTACCATGTTTTATTCATTATATCCAAAATCGAGGAATATATTTTATAAAGACTCAAAATATTACTTATATACCAACTAACTAATGGTTCCACAAAAATATTGAGGTTTCTATAATATGAAGTAGTTTATCATTGATAAATTATTTTTGGAAGTAAAACATTATTCTATAAGGGAAATGTTAGTGGTTATAACCCAAGTTAAATTCCCAAATAACATCATAATTATATCCACTCTAATATCATCCCCATTGAAATTATTAGGAGGGAAATTCCTATAATGATTATGGGTGTTGAAAAATTTTCTCTTCCTTTTATTATCGACCATTTTAAATAATACCACCTAATTAATTAGTTCATGTATAACACTATGAATATTAAATCAAAATATTTAATTCCTATGTTTTTATAACGAATGGGAAAAAATTTATAAAATAAACTGTGTTTTTTATGATGATGTGTTTTTTACTAGGTTCTTATAAATCACCTAACACATGTTCCTAAAATTTAGTAGTCTTATAATACAATATACACACAATAAATTTGAAAATGAAAAATAAATAATAATAATTCAATGAAACATTATTATTCGATTTATAATATCCATCCATCATTCATATTAGTTTTCATTATATCATGGGGAAAAATAAAACCAAATTAATTGGTGACATCAGATGCTGAGTAAGGGGTACCGTGTAACAAAAGCTAACACTATATCATCAAGATAAAAATAATATGGCAGGGACACATATTAAAATAGGTATCATCCATTGAATATATAATAAATGGAATACATATTATTAAATGAATTCATATAGATAGAATTCATAATTCTTTACATCTTAAAAATATCATGAAGGCCCTTTTCCAAGACTTCATACACAATGGGGATGAAATTCATTACATACCCCAAACATGTATTCAAATGAAACACTTACATGAAAATGTCTTAGTATTCAATAACTATCTCTAAAGAGATATTAAATATAAAGACTGCCAATGTTTTCTTAGTAAATTGGATTAAATTGATATATATGTGAATATAAATTAGTCTAGTAGGAATTGAAGTTTATTAACAATGAAATTGAATGTATCCAAGATAACATTGTTTTATGTTACAAATCTTTCATCGTATATGGGTATCAATAAGAATAAATCAATAAATACAATATCTGGAGAACTAGATAATGATAAAAAATACTATATCTAATGTTATCATATCATAATATCTTGGACATAAAATTCATTATTAGGATTGAATAATAAAACAGAAATCTTATTTATAGATACAATCTGGGATCTGTAAAGTTGAAACAAAATATCATTTCATAAAAAGATCTAAAATAATTTAGAGGAATTTCCAAAGAGAAATGAGGATCAAGGTATGTTATCCAATATTTTTGTATGTCCATTTCCAAAGACTATAAATTTTCTCCATCAATCCTTAAGAGTCTAGGGCATTTAAAATAGAATTATAGAAAATGTTTTGTGCATAAATACCTCATGAAGTCATAGAAAAAAAACTCTTAGGAACAACATAGAGAGAGAAAGTAGACACATTATGAAAAAATTATCTTCCCATGAATCATCCTAAAGATTCATGAGAGGGAAAAAGTGAGTGAAAAATTTATTAATGGGTTTTTAGTAGAGATTAATCAAACTATTGGTGTATTTTTATAGAATCAATTTGTAGATTTTTTATTAATTTAAAAACAATGGACTTGGACTTTAGGTTGTCGAAAAATATAAAACCATTAGCATTTGTAGTGGTTTTAAACTAATATATTGTAAATTTTGGTCTTAGTATATTCATTTTAAAATTTTAAGAATCTAAATCCTATAAATTATATTATTTTAGTGATGGGAAAAATATTAATTAATAATGAACTCTTTTTTTATATATGGATATTTATTTTAGTATTTTGATACATTTGTGTAAGTTTATACATTTAATTTTATTAAATTAAAATAAACCATTTTAATGAATAATCATATTTTTTTCCTATTATTCTTTTATATTATTCAATATATCATTTTATCATAATAATGATGTTATAATTAATTCCACACACACACACACACCAAATTTAAATATTTACTAAAACATTTGACCCAAGAAATTTTTAAAAATTCACCTTTGGATAATTTCAATATGGTGACTCTAGTTTTAATGTCCTATTTTTGAAAATAATTTATATATTTTATAAACTAAATTATTAAATAATAAATATACATATTTTAGTGTCATGTATTTGGTGAAAGAAAATTAAAAATATATATTAAGGCATATATTTATTGTTATATTGTTTTTTATTAATGAATATAAAGTATCAATAATTAATAATTATGCTATAATGAAATGTTTTTGTGTATTTTAATTGGAATATCAGGATGTTACTATTATTAGGGATTGATTCCCGATGGTTAGACTGGAACAATCACCTCACCCTTTAAATAGATATATTACTTCTTATATATTAGTTTCATTATAAATCTAATATAATTTACATTATTCTCTTAGTTACAATAAACATTATATTCCATTGTTTATTATTTTTATAATAATAGTAATATATCTTATATATGTGTCATTATTTTTTTAGAGCACAATCCTCCATGGTTAATGAT
This sequence comes from Viscum album, assembly GCA_963277665.1. Lineage (NCBI taxonomy): Eukaryota > Viridiplantae > Streptophyta > Magnoliopsida > Santalales > Viscaceae > Viscum > Viscum album. Next base: position 1,119,798,508 of record OY728156.1, read on the forward strand.
TATGGTGGGGCTTTAAACGGTTATGTGTTTTGTAGTAGTAATTGCATCCTTTATAGGTAGTGTAATATTATTATGTGTATTTTAATATTATGATTAAATAAAATTATTTGTTTTATGTGGTGGATATTGAAATATTATTTATATTTATTAGTGTCATGTCTAAGGTCTTATAGACATAACTTGGCTTAAATGAATATTTGGTGCCCTCAAACACTTCTCAAAGTGAGGGAGGCCCAGCTTGGTAGTACCAATTGTGGGAACATGTGTGAGGAGATATTCTAATATAGTAAACTTGATAGATTCTCCTAATTTTATGGTGTATATTTTCAAGGGTTGGATAACAGTGTTTTCAGAAGGTTTATCTTGGGTTTTGTGACATGACATTTTGAACTTAGGACCACTAGTAGGGTTTTATACCTTTGTAGTATATGTCCAATTAATAATTCATGTTAATAAGGTTGTTTCTCTAGCTATACGGTGGGGAATGTTTCATAGTATATTTTGGTTTTTTGTTTATTGAGTTCTATTTGGTGTTATCTTAGGAATTGGAGATGTTAGAATAGGGTCATCTAAATGGGTTAGTAATTTACAGTTCAGATTGGGGAAGAATGGGCCACTAATAATATAATGATTTTCTTCATGGAGGATTATGGTGTTTTGATATTCTCATCAATCAGTTTATCAAATAAATATATCAACCCAATAAAGTTGTTTTTTAGTGGTGGATTTAATATTATATGTAACAATGGATATGTAGTTTTCATTAATATTGGAGGAAATATTTCACTAAAGTCATGTCGTGTTTCGATGATAAATTAAACTATAACTCAAGGATTAATAAATAAATATTCCTATTATATACCTACGAAGGATTATTATTTATGGGATTATATTATTTTTTTAATACAAATGATAGACCTTGTGTGATAGTTTTTTGAACTAGTCTTTAATTGAAGGGAGAATAAACCTCTAATATAAAGTTATATAATTTATAGACCTTGAATATGATGATATTGAAGGTTTTTAGTTTTCTTTAATGATATAAGAATTAATGAATGATGAATGAAAACTAATTTTGGTATGTATTTTTAAGTTTTTTACTGAATTCGATTTGATGTGTTTTTTGATGCATTAGTCTGAATCTTGTTTTGGAAGATTGTGTTACTGAGTAAATGGTATATTTCTGATAAATATGATGAAATGGATGTTTCAAGTTGTAAGATTTAATTTTTTTTCTTCATATGGGGTTAAAATAAATAATTGACCTCCACATGGGAATAAATGTGGATACAAGGTTGGGTTGTTTCAAAACTAGATTTTAAATAATATTTTTTGGTTTGGGAACTCTATTGGTTTCCTTTTATTGGATGAAATGTTTTAGAGGTGAGAAGGTTGGAATAAACAAATTTTTTCTTAATGTGAGGCATAATAAATATTTGAGTATTAGGTTCCTAGGTCTTCTAAATGGTTATCCAAGATAATTTAACCAAGATAACAAAATCAAAAAATGATTTTGATCAGTATATTGATCTTGAAAAGTTTTTTACCCGTAGTATGAATTTCAGTGGATGTTGTAATTTTTAAGGGGTATTCACTATTTTATAAAGAAATAAATATCTATCTTTTTTACATAATTAGTGATATATTTAAGATGAGATATTAGATATAAACACCTATATTGTGGTTTTACCTGGATCAAGGTTTTATTCTTAGGATATGTGTAATCATTAGTTGGGTTTCTATCAATTGGATTCCCTCATTTTGGGTTTCATTAAATGAATGTTTTTTCCAAATTAATGATTATAAAATACAATTTATAGCACTTATAATGGTTTGTTCATTTTATAGATAACATTGAGGAGTATAGAAGGATATTGGGGTAATTGATCTTTTTTGGGTTAACATTTTATTAAAGGGAAGGAGTTGGATTTAGAAAAAAACTAATGATAATATCTCATGTCATAATTGAACGAATTGAGGCAATGATGATTCACATAGATATATGTATTTTTTAATTAGTTCCTAATTCTTTTTATAAAGACCTAACATTAAACGTTACATAATCTTGAGTTAAGTAAAGAATTCTCATTGAGGATATTTTCAGATTTAGAGATTCAAATAATTAAAACATAACTATTACATAAAAACTTAAATATTACAAAGTAAGCACTTAAAATCACTACCCATTTATTCACAAGATTAAACTCTCTAAAAAATGAAATATTTTTTCATGATAGAAATATTCATAACATACATGTTGACTTATTACTTTATATTACCCATCCTTATACCCTATGTAAACCATTTAAAAAACATGGTATGAGCACAAAAATATCAGAAAGGGATATCAAATAATGAAGGAAACCAGTAGTCCATGAATATTTTAAACAAATGAAATCATTTTCAAAAAATCATACTTATCACCCATAAAACATATGTTCTTTAACATACCTCATGAAAAAAAAGATACCTGAATAAATTCTCACTAATAATAAATCATAAAGGTATCATGTGGCATCCATATCATACATACATTGTAACATTCATATCAATATAGTGTGTAACCTTCATGGTTACATTTAGAATACCTATCAAATAATATTCCATAAATATCTTAGGAGAAACTATATTGTTTAATTCCATCACGTTACCCAATGCATTGAAGAGCTATCCTGGGATACCAGCACTCATTTTATCATGTAAACACCTGTATACATTTTAAATTCCCAAGGACCATAAAATTATAATAACATATAAAAAAGAGTAATGAAAAATAATATTTCCACTTTGAAATCACATTACATTTTTATAAAGCTGCACACTCATAAATGAAAAAAATTATTTTAAAATAATATGGTAAAATTATAAAGTAATCATAAAAATGTTAAAGTGATATAAATGTGTCAAATTATATTCATGGAATCTATGTTAAAAAACATTCAATGTTATTGAAATAATTAATCTATTTTTAAAACCCAATTAAAATATTTTAAAAGAATATTTTTGAATCAAAGTGTCACATACCACTTCAAACTCTTGAAAGGAGTTAACATTTTAAAACATTAATTTCCATATAATTAAATCATTAAACCATGTTTAAAACATATAAATTAATTATAAATATTTATAATAACAAATCTTTCAAACATTTAAAATTTTATTTTAGTTAAAGAGTCCCTTACCACTTAAGAGACAGATGAATAAAAATAATTAAATAATAACATTAAAAAAACATTAAATATCATGAGAATATATTAATTCATTATATTATGAGTAAAAGGGTTTTATATACCCCTTATAGGTAATAAATGTGAATAAAATCAAGATATGATCCAATGAAAGGATATTGAGATGAAGTCCTTAACATTGAGTCAGACTTGTCCTGTACATTCTTTATCTTATTCTCCTTCAAATGGTCACCTTTGTTAACACCTTAACACCTCTAATAAGGGAGTTATGACAAAAATAAAGAATCAAGAATGTAGAGAGAGATTAAAGGAAGGGTTTGGGTAGATCTTGGCCAAACGAAATGGTTTTTTATGTGTGAGTAATAATGAGGAATGAGTTCTTTTTTATAGGATAAGGGATGCACACCCTTGGAATTATTAAAAGTATTAAATTAATAAAAATTGAATTTCAATTCCAAATGGGTTAAAATTAATTTATTTGGAATAAATGATTAGTATGGGTCAAAATATAATCATTAATTGGGAATTATAGAATTTATGAATAATTTTTAATTCTTATCTTTTTGTTTTAACCTTTTTAAATCTTACTGTTTTATCAAGTAATTTACAATTTCAGATTTAAAATAATTACCAAATCATGCCAAAAGACCATTTAACGAGTCATAAATTACATTTTTGTAGTTATCTACACTCTTTTGCCAAATATTGTATTTTTATAAATTTAATATCATTTAATTTGATATTTTATAATTTAAGTTATGAATTATGTTCATTTTGACACTATTCATTAGATGACTTAAAAAAATTATAACATGATTCCTTTGAAAAAAATATATTAAAGAAATTATAAAATGTAATAGGCATCCAAAAATTCTTGTATGGCATCAAATATTTCCAATTGTATTTACTTCAACACTATTAATATAATTTATTTGATTCTTTTTTTAATAAATCAATTAATGCATCATCATTCTATCAATGTTTAATATAATTATTTATCTTCTAAATTTTTTAAATAAATTAACATGATTTAGGTAATATTTTTATATTTATTAGTACTATTCATAGTCTAAGATATCACTTATATAACTGCATATTATTATTTTTTAGTTTGGATAGAAATATTTATAAAATATTTTCCTTTCCTTTAAATTAATTGTTATAAATGACATAATCATGTCCATGTTGCAACAGAAGGTCATAATTTATGACCAAGGATGTTCATGGTTGAAAATAACTTATCAAATGAGATTAGGAAAACTGTTAGCGTAATTTTATAATATTACAATATTAATTTTACCTTTAGCTAGGTTATTTACCTTTAATCATGGTAAGTAAAATACTAAACTTAATATTTACAAAATTATTTTCATCCTATTAGATCAAAATTTTCATACTGATTACAAACATATATGTACATTTTTAATAATTAAATCCGCATAAGTGGTCAAATTAAGTTAAAGTTAATCCCTTTGACGGATTGAGAAAATGGATTTTTGAAAAAACATTCGAAAGTTCAAAATGTTTTTATATCCAATTTTAATTTGAAAATGATAATAATGACCTAAATTAGTCTAAATGATAAAATATTTATTTAATTATACTATTAAAACAATTACAATGATATCCTAACTATATAAATAAATTAGACGAAAAAATATTTTTTAATTAAAATGTAATATTTATCACTATTCATTAAAATATGAATTTTATCAGAAACATATCAAAAATTAATCCAGTGTAAATTTTTATGTCCCATTTAGAAATAAGAAGTTTATTTTTTCAAATAAAACATAAAAATGTGTCAACCACTATTTTTAAATGGGTTCTCCATCAAAAGGCGACAAAATTACAATGTTTTTTAAACATACTTCTTTGATCTAAAACATTTAAGTTGTTCTTATATGACATCTATAAAACATATAATATTAATTTTAAACATAAAATATAATATATTACATATATATATATATATCGTTAATAAAATCAATCAGGAGTGATTTTATTATTTTATAAACTCACTTATTTGCATTTAAATAGTTTTTTTAGAAAAAGACATCCTTTATATTCTATTGGTTTTCTTATTTAATTTCCTAATTAATTTGTTATCCAGTTAATCAATATAAAAACATGTGTGAACCATGTTTTCATAATTCAGTTAATCATTTTCATTCCTTCCATTCTAATGGATATGTTCTAACTATCATTTTAAATGATAATATTAAGTTGTTCATTTAATATAAAAGTGGCATATCATGTATGCTATCGAACATAGTGTTTGTTTTTAAAAAACATAGGATTTTACATTCTATTTAATTTTTGAAATTACATCCTCACAATTTTAATTTGGGGTTAGTAACTAATGTATAAATTTTTAAAATACCTTTATTGCCATCACACATCAGAAAACGAATTAACAAAACATCCAATTTATAAGAAAGAAAGGAATGTATGAAAGTCACTCAATATAACACACAATAGGGTTCCGTATAAGAAAAAATGGATATGGAAGAGGAATAAAATGATCAACTTCTAATAGAGAGTGATAGAAAACATGGTTAATAGAATTTTAACAATTAAAAAACCAAAAATTTGTGATGGGTTAAACGGTTTTTGAATTCATATCAGGAAAGGTAAACATATATATTTTTTGTTTTAAGATCCTTTTCAAAGTGTTAAAGAATTTTTTTATTACATATATTTAGAACATAAAGAAATATACTTACTTGAAAATTATAATTATGTGATTTTATCAATTTTCACCACACATTGACTGTTTTCTCCAAACGGTTAGTATTCAAGATGAATAAACTTTTATAGAATCACATAACCCAAAAAAGAACGAATATTTATTTTTATTGTCTTGATACATTAAGAAAAACCAACCTAGTTAGAATAAGATAAAACAATTCCACAAAATCATAGACTTTTGGATGATGAAAAACAACATTTAATCTTTAAAATTCAACTATAACACCAAAAGTTAAACAATAACCATTAAACAAATATCTTTCATTTAAATCCCTCAAAATAATCCAAACAATATTTGAAACCCAAAAATCAAAAGAACTTGAGTCAATATTCTTCCGAGATAAATTTTAATATTTCTCTCCAAATAAAATCAAGTACTATTGAAGTCTCATACCAAAAAGTGATGAACCTAAACACATTTTCTCCATGTTAGGTTAGTCATTTCTCTATATAAAATGAATCACCATAACTCCAAAACAAAATAATTGATTTTTCCAAAATAAAATTCAACCATTACTCTAAAAGTAAAATCCCATAGTATTCTATTTACCATATCCATACAGGGTTCCCAAAATAGAAAACATATTCCAAAATAACATCTATCACTTAATCCACAAATAATTTTCCCCTACCAAGGAAATCTATTTGATAAAACTTAACATCAAAAAATCAACTTATTCTTATTCCATCAACTTATTTAACTAAAAATTATAATTTATAATAACTAGGGACATCACATAGGCCTCTGGTAGGAGATGCACCCTTGTTTCCCTTCGTTTGTGGGTTCGATCCCCATGCCCTTTCTAGATGCGACGGGTTTCCAGCCTTCTTGTGGCCTGACTCTTTTTTTTAAACTCAAAAATAATAATAAAATTATTTAATATTAATTTTTATCTTATACTTCGCATATTCATCCAAAATCATAATGACCTCAACACATTAATTCATGAAGTCTTATATATATTTACATTTTTTATTTCACCTCTATATGATTTAATAAAACTATTCCAAAAATAAAGAACACCATTCCTTGATCCAGGTGTCCACCTGGTTTTATAATCATTTTTAGGTAGATAGATGGTCCATGCATTTCAATAATGATTTAGGGATTCTTCCAAATAAATTGCTTTCTTTATCCAAATGCATCCTATAAATATTGTGTCATATGGGTGTTAACATTAAAATATTTTTGGAAAATAATCATATATAATATATAATTTTAGAACTTCTGATGAAACTTCATTTTTATAAACCATTCAGAGCATGTTTTACTAGAAACTTTATACCATCGGTCCTTTTAAAATACCATAAGTATGTGTTGGAAGGTTATATTTTAAAATCAAGAATAAATAGGATGTGCAAAGGTTTTCTTATTATGTAGCTTTTTTAAAATCAAAATATGATTCCAAATATTTTTATAAGGTAAAATATATGAAAATTCCTGGATAATATTTACCATTTTTGAAAATATAAAAATATTGGGAAAATATGATTTTATTAAAAATAACCCATCAACTAAAATCATATCGAGGTATAGAGGAGGTGTTTTAGAACTCATAAAACTATTTTCAAGTGAGTTGTATGTTATAAATTTTTTAGAAAAATCCAGATATGAAATTACAATAATTATTAAAAGAAAGTAAATAATAATATATTGGAATTCTGTTTGAGATCCTCCTCTTTCCATTTGTAACTAACCTTCCTTGATCTAAAAAAGTTTCAGAACAAGGATTTGACTAAAATAATATACATTGAATTTTACCATAAGTTTAACCAATACTCATAATCCTTAAAGTTGTCTAGACATACCTCTGATACCAATTACAAGACCCCAACATTAAACATGACATAATCTTATGTTTATTCAAGAATTCACAGTGATGATATTTTTAGATTAAAGTATGAGATAATTTTCCCATAACTATTAAATAAAATATACGATATTAAAATTAGTAACATCTATTCACTATCCATTTTTTACCAAATAAAACCCTTTAAAACATGATTTAATTCTTAATCAAATGTTTATAAAATTCATCCTAACTTATTACTTTATTTTAATCATCCTTATACACTGGGGAAAAAATTATAGAAACTTGGTATGAGCCAAAAAAGATTGGTAAGGGATATAAAATATGGAATGAAATATTTAGTGAGTGAATATTTTAAAATCAAGAAAACATTTTCCCTAAATCAATGTTTTCACCCATAAAACATATATTCTTTAACATACCTCATAAAATCATAAGATTCTTGAAAAAGTATTACCAATCATAAATGAAAAAGGTAACTTATGGAATCTATATCATACATACATTTTATTTTTCATATCAATATAGTGAGTAGCCTTCATGGTTAAATTTGGAATACCCATCACAGTATGTTCCCTAAATCTATTAGGAGAAACCTTATTGTCTAACTTCATATCATTACCCAATGTAAGACAAATATATCACGGGATCAACCACCATCTGTTTTTCATAGAACCACCTGTATACATACTAATTTATTAATAACTATAACATAGTCATAAGACATAAAACAATCATAAAGGAAAATAATATTTCCACATTGAAATCACATTACATTTTTAAAAAGACACAAAATCATAAATAAAAACACAATATTTGAAAATTATATGGTAAAATTATAAATGAATAATAAATACATTAAAGAGATATAATATCAATAAATTATATTAATTACATGTATGACAAAAAAATCATCGTTATTGAAATAATAAATAAATTTTTTAAACACAATTAAAATATTTTAAAAGACTATTTTTGAATCAAAGTGTCCCATACCACATTGTAATTTTTGAAAGGAGTTATCATTTTAAAACGTTTATACCCATATAATTAAATATTTCAAACTATTTTAAAAATATTTACATTAATGATAAATATTTAGAAGAGTAAATATTTAATACATATAAAATGAGGTTTTAGTTAATGTCCTTTACCACTTGAGGAACACTTGAATAAAAATCACTGAAGAATGACATTAAAAACATAAAACATCATGATAATGTATTAATTCATGATATAACATGTCAAAAGGGGTTTATATATACCTTATAGGTATTAAAGGTTCATATTATCAAGATATTCCTCAATGAAAGTAGATTGAGACGAAGTCTGTTACCTTGAGTCCGAATTGTCTCGTACGTTCTTTATCTTCCTTTCCTTTAGTTGACCACATTTATAAACACCTTAACCCCTATAATAAGGGTGATATCCCTAAACTTATCCCTCATAAATGTGGGATGGTATTCTAGGAAGGTTTTTGGGGAGATCATGGCCAAACCAAATGGTTTTTTATGTGTGAGTAATAGAGAGGAATGTGTGCCTTTTATTGGAGAGGGGATGGGATCCCTTGAAATTATTAAAAGTATTAAATTAATATTATTTCAATTTATATTCCAAATGAGTCCAAGTTAATTTATATTGAATATTAGATTATTAGGGGTTGAAATACAATCTTTTAATTATAATTATACAAGATTTTAATAATTTTTAATCCTTGTCGTTTTATTTTTACCTTTTTAACGTTTACCATTTTGTCGAGTAATTTACACTTTGAGAGTTGAAATAATTACAAAATAATGATATATGATCATTGAATGAGTCATTAATTAAATTTTTAGAGTTATCTCAACATTTTGGTCAAATATTTGTTTTTTATTATTTTTACATCATTTAATTAGATATTTTATAATTTAAGTTAGGAATTATGTGAATTTTGTCACTATTCATTACATGTCTTTTTTAAAAAATTATAACAACTTTATTCATTTAAAAAACTACATTAATTCAATTATAACAAGTCAGAGTCATCCAAAAAAATCATGGATGACTTTAAATATTTCAAATTATGTTTATTTTAATATTGTTGACATCGTTTATTTGATTCCTTCTATAATAAATCAATTACTGCATCATACTTATGTCACTATTTAAATTAATTATTTATTTCAAAAAAATTATAAATAAATGACCATGAAATATTTAGTCTTTTTATATTTTTATATAATATTCTTAGTCAATGATATCGCTTAAATAACTCCATGTCAAATTTTTTTATTAATGAGAGACATATTTATGACATATTTTCCTTTACATTGAATTAAATTTTGTAAATGTCATAATCACATCCAAGTTGATTTGAAAGCTCAAAAATTTTAATAAAGGATATTAATGGTTGATAATAACTCAAAAAAAAATATTAATACATGTTTTAGGGTAATTTTACAATATTATAATATTAATTTTACCTTTAATTACCATATTTACCTTTAGTTGTGGTTAATAAAATAATAAAGTTATTATTGAAAAAAAGTATTTTGATCATGTTAGGATACATTTTACATATTTATTACAACCTCATATGTAATGTTCTTAAAAACCAATTAAAATAAGTGGTTAAATTTATTTAAAGTTAATCCGATTGACTGATCTAGAAAAAAGGTCTTTGATTTTTTTAAAAGTTCACAATATTTTTTGGATAGTTTTAATTGAAAATTGATTCCAAAGACCTAAATTGAATTAAATGATTAAAAAAATATTTAGTTATACTTTAAAAAAATTAAAATGATAACATAACTATATAAATTAATCAGACCAAAAAACAGTTTTGAAGTAAAAAAATTATGTTTCATTTCTCATTATAATATATATTTTATCAAAAACATTAAAAAATTTAGCAAAATTAAATTTTGTTATCTGAATTTCAAAAAAGATGTTTATTTTTTCAAATAGAATATATAAAAGTGTAAAAAAATAAATTTAATATGGGTTTTCCATCTAAAGGAAGAAAAACAATATTTTTTTTGAAATATTAATTTTTTATCTGAATAATTTAATTTGTTCTTTTATCAGGTCCAGAAAACATATAAGACAAATTTTAAACACTACATGGATTATATTAAAAATTTATTTAATTAATTAAACACAAAAAGAGTGATTTTATTATTTTATAAAATCACTCATTCTTATTTATAGTCTTTTCAGAAAAACACATAGTTTATATAAAATTGGTTTTTTTATTTAATTTCCTAATTAATTTGGAAACCGATGAGTCATTATATAAACTTGTGTAAACCATATTTTTGTAATTAAGTTAATCCTTTTTATTCTGACCATTCTAATATATATGCTATAAATATCATATTAAATAATAATACTAAGTTGTTCATTTAACCAAAATGTGTTTTGTCATGTATATTATCGAACATAGTGTTTCCTTTTAAAAAACTCAAGATGTTACAATTTTTATTATTCATTTGAATTTCTTGATTTTATATAGATAAAGATGACTGAAGATGTATTCTAGGAACACATATGTTAACTTATAAAATTTCATGGTATATCTATCATATAATGGTAAATTTTATCATAAAAGATACTTATCATGTAAAATTGTTGGAACTATAAATTTTTTACATTAATTAGTTTTAGTTCTTGAATATACTTATGATTGACGATAAATGTGTCCCTAATAAATTCTATGGGAAGCTAGGATTCCATCAGTCAAGATGCATTATTTTTCCATTATCTCCCTTGCATCAGTGATGAAATAATGCAGCCAACTGTTGTAGTGGTTGGAAGTTTGATAGTGATAGTGTGTATCGATGGATAAGTGATTATCAGACCAATACATCACTATAACAAGTGGGTGGGTGGTAAAGTCACACCACTAGTGTATCATAATGATGGTTCGTTAAAACATTGGTTCCGTTAGTTATAACTATGGTTTTGATTGATTGTAATTAGAAGAGAAAACCACTAGAGGCACATTTCCAAGATCCAGGTGCATAAAATGGTTCAGCGGGGTGGGGCATCAGTACATGTGGAGATGTTGGTGATGTGAATCATGGTTGATAAACTATTTAAATTTACTTTTTACTACATTCATTGTATTCCTTGAAAAATATGCAATGCATGAGTTTTAGCTATGTATATATTATTTCCTATATTATTAATATCAATTAGTGTGTGAACTTCATGGACATTACATGATTGATTTGATTTCAATAGATACGGTTTATTTTAGAGTTAAAAAACACAAGGGGCATGAACACATATTTCACACCATATTCTATGGAACCACTTGGATCAATATGTATAGATGTAAAAACCTAGTTAACCCGTATACCAAAAATTGTGTGTGATAGTGGGAATGATTTTTACCTCATGAATTTGAATATTTATATATGAGGTAACTGTCGAAATCATTGGTGTGTAGTTATAGATCACATACTATTTAAAGATCTTTAAAACTCAAGAATCTCAAGATTACAAAAATAATAAACACTATGCATGAAATTTTATGTATCCAGAAGATGCATCCCATATATCTGTTGATGTCATAACATTAGGAGTAATAGTGATACACACCTGAGAATCACATGAATAACACTTTCCATAAACTCTAATCAGACACACTATGTACATTTTGTCATGACCCATCCCCCAGGGCCCATGCTGTGACTACCCCATGCACGCCATCCATAGGCCAGGGGTTGGTGACAAGCATCAGAAAGGTGTGTCCCTAAAGCAGGAAGGAATCTCCTTTAAACCTAAAAAAAACACAAAGTTCAAGAACATAACAAGAATCAACCGTTAAGTTAAACTCCGGTAGTATAATTGTGCACTCAAAATAAAGCTACAAGAATACAATCCCAACTGAAAGATACAATAAAACATAAAATATAAAATAGATTCTCATATTTTCCACCATAGATCCTACCTGAATTGTAGGTACAACTTGTCTCCATAGCTCTCCATGTCAACCAGTAACGTCTGTGTACCACGAGGTCCTGGATCCTGAAGTCTCAGCCGAGCTATTCATCGTCTGTACAAGACACAACAAGGTGTGGGTGAAGTCCATGTACGTGTGAGTATAACAATACACAGTAGGCACCCCGAGACCCCCGAAGATCTATCAGAATTCTATAAAGGAAAACCAAAAAAAGATCTCAATCACAAAGAAAAAAGAAAAAGACTCAACTAAAACTAGGCATACAACTCAGAGTTCGAGAATAAAGATGATTAGACTTAGTATATATCATTTTATTCCATTAATAATATTCCAATACTGAACCACGAATAAGTTGTTCCATTGTTGATCCACACAGGGTCATATATCACTGTTCCACGATGGGACTCTCTAAGGTTGGTCCGTGTCGGGTCCTGCACTACTGATCCAAAAAGGGTCGCTAGAATGTAGATTCACATAGGTTCTCTATGATGAAGATCCATATAGGGTCTCTATAATGATTCTCCACACAAGGTCTCTATAATCCTAATCCACATAGGGTCTCTATGATGCTGATACACATAGGTTCGCTCTTCAATTGACATGCAGCCACATGATATCCCATATTCAGTGTGCTTGAGTTCCATAGTATCTACTCCCCAAGATATTGGTCATTTCTCAACTTCCCCAACATTCCACAAAGGAGTAACCAAATGGACCTCCATGTTGTGAGGGTCCTAACGTGATAGACGGAACGTTATTTCGATGCCCGGTCTGTGAGTTATAATCACTTTTGTACCGAGGGACCAGTTGGATTTGGGTTAAATCCAACCTAGCCGTACACTATATTTCTCCAAAATTTAGGTGGTGAATCTCAAATGTACCATATCACACCGAGGATTTTAGTACCGGATATGGTTTGTCAAATGAACTTCTAGTTTTTGAGATACGACTTTTTAAGCGTATCTGAGACGGAAAGGTTCCGAGTCCTATCTGACCTGGTTAGACCGACCCGAACCACCCTATCCAGAGCCGCAGTGTAACGACCCGAATTTGGAGCCACTCAACTGGTGCCCCGTACCTGGTTCTCCATATGAACTCAAGCACATTTTCCCAAATGCAAGAGGCTGATGACTAGTAGCGAGGGACTTGGTGAGTCATTGGAGGAAACTATGCCCTCATTTGGTAAAGTATACAAGGGAGAGGAAATAACAGTCAATAGCGGAAGCAGTAAACAACATAAAATAACGGAAACTAAACTACGGAAGTAATGAGTATATAGTAATGATGATAATTATGAAGCAGGTACAAGTATCTAAGGAAAACATCAAACACAACAACGTGCTGAAATACAACTAAGAAACACATTACTAAAAGTAAACAGCAACTCCAGCAGCATCGCAAGCCTAAGCTCGGTCCTATGCTCTCCAGCTCAAACCACCCATCATGTTCCTGAAGTATAAGGGCCACAATCTCTATCCACACCTGCAATAATATAATTTGTTTGGGCCTAAAAGTGGGACCCAAACAGGGTGTGAGACTAATCCCAATAGGAAACCACCACAAGATCTGTGCCCTACTATCAGTGAGCAATATAGAAAAAGTAATCTAAATAAATGCAGCAGAGAAACAAGAGTACACTAAGGTAAAAAATCCTACAAATCTCCATTCACATTAATTTATTAATTAAATTCAATCATTTAGTTATCGAACAAGAAATCAAGAAAACCACTCTATATTCCCAAGGCATAGCAAGTAACACAACAGGTATCTCAGTAGACCACCTAAAAAACTAGTAGTACAAAACCCAAGCTTGTTCTTTGGCTTGGTGGAATCATCACAACCAACCAAAAAATATTCACACTGACTCTCTGGGTGGCTCATTCTGGAAGACCCCTATATTCAAGTAATCATACAATGGCATAGACACCTTGGGAAGCTCTCACCGTCAATTCCCCTACGGCCTGGTAACGATAGATATAGAATCTCTGAGGAAGCACTTACATCTAATTATCCTTGTAGTCTCGATACATAAGTAAGGAAACTCTGAGGAAGCACAAAGTCCAATTCATGTAGGTCTTGCGAACGGTAATAATATATAAAAGACTCTCTAGGGAAACCCTTAATAGTCAATTCCCTCTTTAGTCTACCACACCAGGTTCACACAGCCCTAAGCAGTCCAATCATTCGTAATCGACTATCACCATCCCTGAGTAAGTTCAAAAACTACTTGGCTAATAGCTACAATGCATCAAAAAACATATAAACAGTAGGAAATACATGCAATAAATTTTATCAAGGCAGGCAATAATGCAAAAAGGTCTGCTTCATAGGGAACCTAAGCCAAATGGTGATAAACAGCCAAAACAAGGGAAAACACCCATGGGGTGATCCTCAAACATGCTAACAAGAAGTCATTATTCATCTAATAACCTCATGCACACAATATATATTTGGAAGATAATAAATTAGGATGAAAACCCTAACCTGAGATACCTGAAACATGGGAATCCGACACTTTTTGCGCAAAAACTCAAAGATATTCAACTTAAGGCAACAAACCACCTACCTCAATCCTAGGAGATCGATATACTTGAATCTCATCCCATGAATCGGCCTAGAATGGATTAGATCTGAAAAAATGTCTAAAATGTTCAACCTTAGATAACTCCCATAAGAGAAATAATAAGGAAACATGGAAAAAGAGGAACCAAGAACTCACCGCTGTGATTCTATTACAACCGACGACATTCGATTCGGATAATAGATGATAGATCGGTGGCTCGGAGAAGATCGGTAGCCATACCCTCGCTCTCGGTCGAAGAAGCTGGAGAAGAAGACATTTTTGGGGTTAAGACGTGACCCCGACCAGTTTAATGAAAAAAAGAAAGTACACAGCGTGTACCTTTAGAGTACACGGTGTGTTCTAGGCTTTTCCGTACTATGCATTGAGCAGCCTCCACATCACCCTTACATGACTATTTGTGTGGCCATGACACGACCAGCACATGGCCTCAAGTAGAAACAAAATACACTACGTGTACTTATAAAGTACACGACGTGTACTTAGAAAATATCCAGATTCTGCTCTATTTCCCAAAAACGACCAGAAAAGGAAAAACACAATTGAAAAGAAGGTCCGAGTTCTTACAAACTGCCCCTCATAAATAAATTCATCCCCAAATTTTCTTAGCAAGGTGGCGAATAAGAAACCTTGAACAACTCTGGCCACTATTATTGCATATCGACCTCCCTCTCCCTAGTCATGTCCTGTACACAGCCGTGCTTCCATAACAACCATACCAGAGGAACAGATCGGCCACAGAGTACCTTTTCACTACGATCAAAAATCCTGATAGGATGCTCCTCGAACGATGCGTCCTACTCCATCTCACCCTTCTCGGGTTGAAAGACGTGAGACGGGTCTGAGAAATAGCATCGATGCTAAGAGACATGGAAGACGTCGTGCATAGCCTGGTACCTATGAGGTAACTGAAACCTATAAGAAACCATCCTGACTCTCTCCAGAACCTCAAACAACATGACGTACCTCGGTGAAAGCTTACCATATCTCCTAATCCTCTTGTGTCCCAACCTTGGGGTAACATTCAAGGAAACATGATCTCTGACCTTGAACTCCAAAGGTCGTCTCCGCTGATCAGCATAAGATTTCTGCCAAGACTGTGCAGTAGCCATCCTCTTCTGAATCAACTCCACAAGTTTTGTGGTCTCCTGAACAAGACGAGGTCCCAACATAGTTGCCTCCCCTGCCTCCATCCATCACAAGGGTGATCGACATGACCTACCGTACAAATCCTCATAAGGTGCCATCTTAAAAGTTGATTAAAAACTATTATTGTAGGAAAAATTTACTAGGGGTATATGTCTCTCTCAAGAACCTCCAAAATCAAGGACGAATGCTCGTAGCATTTCCTTAAGCACCTGAATCATGCGCTCTGACTGGGCATCTGTTTTCGGATGCTAACCTGTACTCAGAAGTACCTATGTACCAAAATCCCTACGTATCCCTTGCCAAAAATGTGACGTGAAGCATGTGTCCCTATATGGAATAATAGTACTCAGAACCCCATGCAAGCATACAATCATATGGATGCACAACTATCCAAGCTCATCAACACAGAAGTTCTCCTTAATCAGCAAGAAGTGAGCAACCTTCATGAGCCTATCAATGATAACCCATACCATGTCATTCCCTCAAGGCGATCTCGATAACCCTATCACGAGGTCCATCGAAACATCATTCCAATTCCACTCGGGAATGGGTAGCTGCTGTAAAATCCATGCTGGTCACTAGTGCCCCACCTTCACCTACTGACAGGTGGAACACCTCATGCCAAAACCAGCAACACCCCTCTTCATACTTGGCCACCAATACTGGCGGTGTAGATCACAATACATCTTGGTGACGCCAGGATGAACTGCCCAAATTGAGGAATGAAAGTCTCACATCATCTCCTTGTGTATATATACTAGAACCAATACATGTCCTTCGAAATGAAAGATATCATCCTCGACTACGGTCCATCCAGGAAGAGGGTCCTCTCCTGACACACTTTCCCATAGAACTAGGCCTTCAGGATCTAACAGCTGCCTCATTGGAAATTGGTCAAGAACAGTAGAGGTTACAACTACAGAAGAAAGAAAATTATGACCCTGTCTATCATGAACCTCCAAATGCATCTCAGAGAACCGATCCATAGGGTTCAACTCACTGCTAGTCTCCTAAACTGCCTGTATCTGAGTCCTCCTGCTCAGTGCATCAGCCACTATATTTCCTTTCCTAGGCATATAAGAAAGCTCTAAATCGAAATAATGCAGATACTCAACCCACCTCCACTATCTCAAATTCATGTCACGTTGCATGAAGATATACTTGAGGCTCTTTTGGTCAGTATACAACACAAAATGATCTCCCATAATTTAATGTCTCCAACAATTCAAATCATGAAAAACTACAGCCAACTCCAGGTCGTGTGTAGGATAGTTTCTCTCATGTGGCCTCAACTACCATGAACCATATTCAACAACACGATCCTCCTACATAAGCACTCCTCCAAGCCCAATGCCAGATGCATCATAGAAAACTGTATAACTCTTTCCCGACTCCAGAAAAACTAGAATTGGTGCTGAAGTCAATCTCCCCTTCAACTCTTGGAAGGTTGAATCACAGGCCTCTAACCAAACATAATTCACCCCCTTCTTAGTCAAGCCCGTTAATGGCACTGCTAAGCGTGATAAGTCCTGTATAAACCACATGTAGTAACCAGCCTGCCCTAAGAAACTTCGCACCTCGAAGACATTCTTCGGCTGCTCCCAGGTAACTACTACTCTCACCTTCTCTGGGTCTACTGATACTTCTGTCTCTGAGATGACATGACCCAGGAAGTGAATCTCGTCCATCACAAAGGGGCACTTTGAGAGCTTAGCATATAAATAATTCTCCCTCAGTGTACTCAAAACGATCTCAAAATGGGTAGCATGGTTGTGTCGAGTGTGAGAGTACACCAAGATATTGTCCACAAAAATAACCACAAAAGAATCCAAGTTAGGATGGAAAACTCTATTTATCAGTGCCATGAAAACTGCTGGCATATTTGTAAGAACCCGGTTCTTATTTTTGAGGTACGAGCTTCTTCTTTTTCCTTAATTGTTTTTGAGATAATATGTAAAATAGGGAAAAATCCTAAATTTTGGAACTACATGCTGTGTACTTTTCCACACGCTATGTACTTTTGGCCGTGTTAGGATGAGTACACGGGGCGTGTAGCCATGTCGGCGACGTGGGGTGTAGGAACCGACTACATGCCATGTAGTGGTACTTACACGCTGTGTAGTCATTCGGTAGGCCTAAACAGTAAGGCGGTGGAGCAGCCAACAGCTAGCCGACAGTACACGCCGTGTACTTTAGAGTACATGTTGTGTACTCATGTCGACGGTTGAACAATGTGGCGGTGATGCCAAATGAACAGTTAAATGAAATAAGTACACACTGTGTACTCAGAAGTACATGTCTTGTACTTTATTTTTTCGGCTTAAAATAGGAAGTAGCCTCCTCATTTGGAAGAGGATACACTTGATCCGATTTGGAGCCAAGGGAGGAGGCCGAACCCTTGAAGCTCCACCAGGTGTTCGTCTGGAATCAGTTTCCGCCTCGGGTGATCCCGTTGGAACCGCACAGGTAAGGGATTCCACCTCCTTGGCTGGTTCTTACCAATTCTTCTCCTAACAGGAGTTATTTACGTTTGAATGAGTTTTGTTCTTCATCAGATCTATTCCGTTCTTGGGCGTTTCTAGAGTCGGCGTTCAGGTATAACGTTCATTGGCGTATAAGGTAGGTGGCTCGGTGTAACTTTCCAACTGTTGTGCGTTTTGTGTGTTTTTGTGCCACAAACCCATATTGGGGTGTCATGAGGCTGAGGCCGTTGCTATATTTAATTCCTAGAATTGCATAGGTGATTAAATTGTGATGATAAAATGCTGGTTGGGATCGTTTCTTGGATCCGGAACCACCCCAGGGGGTGTGTTTCACTGTTTAGCCGTTCGGCCAGGATACCCGAGAGTATGCCTTCAATGTAGGAATTGTAGAATTTCCTTGAGAGTAATTTCTTGTTTACTGCATTTTGATATGTTGGGCATGGCCCGGTTACCTGTTTAACCTGAGGGTGTTGTTGTGATTAGCCCGTGGGCACTGCACTGTTTAGCCTGAGGGCTGTAGTTATTTCGGCCTGATGGAAACTTCTTCTGTGCTTGAGGATAATAGACTCTATGCCTAAGGGCGACACTACCTATGCCTGAGGAAAAAATTCTGTTACACCTGAGGGAAATTACCAGCGGGTTAGGTTCTGCTTACCTGAGGGTAAGGTTTTGCCTGTCTGAGGACATGGACTGTTTATGTAGAAATGCACTGTGGTGATTTCTAATATTTAATGGATTAAATGAATAATAATATGGAAATATAACTGGTAATTTGTGACTTTTGAGTACTGCTTACTTTATTTCATTTTTCTACTGCACACTATTGTTGCATGCTTACACGCAGTTGGGAACATGCCTTTGGTGGGTGCCTACTGAGATATATTTCTCACACCCTGTTTGGGTCATGCTTTTCGGACCAAACAGATTACATTTATGTAGGTGTAGATAGGGGCAAGAGTCCCTATACAGGTACTTAACTATTGCTGAGGAGTAGGAGGGCATGGCACCGAGCCTAGGCTCGCGATGCCGCTGCTAGCTATTTTTCTTGTTTTGTTGTACTCTGTATTTTGTTATACTGTATTGATGTATAACATGTTCTGGCTGTTTTCTTCGAACTTGAAACATGTAGCATCATCACTTTTATACTGTTGGTTATATCCACTGCTGTAGTTTATTTCAATTGTGTATGTTTACTGCATCCACTGTCATTGTATGTTTATTCTGTATTCCGCTGCACTACACTTTGACAAATGAGGTCATAGTTTCTCCACTATCAGACCTGGGCCCTCGCTGCTAGTCGGTAGCCTCTGGAGTTTGGGGAAATGCTCTTGGGGTCACATGGCGAACCGGGCTCGGGGCACCCATTGCGTGGGTCCCGGGTCTGGGATGTTACAATGTGGTATCAGAATGGGTCTTTTCTTTGAATTACTATTTAAAGCAGTAGTCAGGGATAGGATGAACGTTAGTTGGTAATAAGCTATGCTCGGGCGTAGCTAACCCGTGTTTAGGGAAAAGCCAGTCTACCTCGTATTTCAATTTTACTGATTTTTCAAATTTTACACATCATATGTTTTCACCGTTGGGTGATGCACTTTGAGATTGTGCTGTTTATATTTTATCTATGGGTCCTATTTAGTTGCAACCCGATGATATGAGGGTATGCCGTCTCATGTATCATATAGGCACATGCTAGATATCACATTCCATGCATAGTTTCCATGCCATGTTGGTGCATTAGAAATTCACATGTTTTTGTGATATTTGTTGTGCTAGAAAAGCATACTGTTGTGATAGCTACTTGATAAATACCTGCCTTGTGATATGATATTTTTTATTTGATCTTGTTTATAGAATGGATGCCAAACTTTGGTTTTCGGGGAGTATGGGCCCCCATTGACCGGAATTTGGTGGATCATTGACCTTTTATTGGTTATAACACATATAAGATGTCAAACTTTGATTCGTGGGGAGCATGGGCCCCCATGGGTCGGAATTTGACACTTAGGTGTTGGTTTCAGCATTTTCTAGGTTCCGGGGAAGTTTCTGAGGCATACTTTCTGGAAACCCAGTATACATGTTGTGTAGTATTTTATACACGCTGTGTATGCTCTTCTGTTCGGGAAGAGAAATGAACCTTTTGAGTACACGATGTGTACCCTGAGTACACACCGTGTAGTCTCTTCCTGTGTCACAAACTGTGTGGGCGGCAACATGGGGTAGGGAAGGGATTGGGTAAAACACGCTGTGTAGTTTTTGTACACGCCATGTAGTGTTGACCCGGAGTCTGGTCATGTAACTAACAACACGGGTCGGTGAACTCCTTGATAGAACAGGCGGTGCCAATTATGGATATGCCATGTAGTGTGACCTGGGGACTCGGCTGGGTAACTAACAACATGGGCCGGTGTCACCTCTCCCTGAACATGTCGTGTACCTCTGGGACACGCCGTATAGTCTTGTCTGAGGACAGACCGTGTGGAGTTAGCCGTGTGACTGGGAAACGGGGTGGTGTAAACACCGTGTACGGGTGTAACATGCCATGTAGTGTCAAGATGAGTAGTTGGCCATGTCACAGATGACACAGGTAGTTGGAAAATAACACCGTACACTCCGTGTAGATATTATACACACAGTGTAGTTTTGTTCAACGGAAGTCGTGTGGCTTATCCATGTAGAAGGACCCAGGCAGGGTAAGTGAAGTCAAGTACGCGCCGTGTAGTCATTGTACATGATATGTAGTCTTGTTTTTCCAATTTTGAATGCCTTCATCCTCTTGTTTCCTTTGTGGTTCCTTTGCTTTTCGGTCATAATAATCTTGAATCTGAGGCATGCTTTTGACCTTGTAGTGTCATGCCGCCTAGACGACCATGAGTTGTTCGCCATGAGAGCGGTGAAGATTATACTCCGGAGATAGTGGGCCATGGGATACTAGTTGATCCTCCAGTAGAGCCAGATGTGGCGCCGACTGCTATACCGGATATAGGCGTGGAGGCGCAGTTCCGTGAAGGCTTTATACGGTTCATGCAGACCTTTCAGGGAGCACCGCAGGCTGCTACATCTATGGATGAGCTGACTCGTATCTTCCAGCAGCAGCATCTGCCTACGTTTTCAGGGGATGGCGGACCGCAGGTTGCGGAGTCTTGGCTAGGATCGATGCAGACTATTTTTGAGCATCTTGAGACGCCTCCAGGGTGGAGGGTCAAGCTCGCGACTTACATGCTGCGTGATTCTGCCAAAAGGTGGTGGGATGTTACCACCCAGTCAGAGTATCACAGAGACATGGCGTGGGAAGATTTTCAAGCAGTCTTCTCTGAATTCTTCCTTCTAGAGATGCTAAGGGCAAATAGAGCTCGAGAGTTCATGAATCTGCAGCAGGGTGCCATGTCGGTGATGGACTATTCTGCTCGTTTTACGGAGCTTCAGTGTTTTTCACCCATGCTAGTTGGCGATGAGACGTTGTGAGCCATACATTTTGAGGATGGTCTTCAGTATGAAATCCGAGAGCTAGTAAATGTTTTCAGGTTACCTACTATACATGCGATTGTGAATTAGGCACTGATTATAGAGAGGAACCTGCGGGAATCTAGTGGTGTGGTTCAGGGCGGTTCAACACCAGTTACGGGTATTATTTCTACTGGCAAGAGGAAGAGACAGATGGACTTCTCTCAGGGTGGCAGTACCAGCCAGACAGCTTCTTCAGGTGGTCCGGTCAGGTGCTACCAGTGTGGCAGAGAGGGGCACAAGAGACCACAGTGTCCACGAGACCCAGTGGAGTGCCGAGCTTGCGACAAGATGGGTCATCTACATCGCTTTTATAGGGTGTTTCCACCAGTGTCTAGTGAGAGGGGTTCTGTTCAGACTCCGCGTGCGGGAGTAGGACCAGTGGCTTATTACCAGTCGGGGAACTGGAATACGTCAAGGCGTGCAGGCCGAGATGGTGGTTGGGGCCGTGGTAGCCAAACACCAGGACCGCAGAGGCAGCAAGGCGGGACAGCTCAGGGTAGCCAGGCTGTGTCACAGGGTTGCGGCACTAGGCAGGCATATGCAGTGCAACATACCCAACATAAGCAGTATCCCAGACCTTCAACAGTCAGAGGTACTATTCTAGTAGCTTCTGTCTTATCTTCAATACTTTTCGATACAGGTGCCACACATAGTTTCATATCTGTACCTATTGTGGAGAGCCTTGGGCTCTGTGTTTCTACTTATTCCGATATCTTGATGTTAGACACTCCATTGGGGACTAGGACGGCTGGTGTGCGTCAGTGCAAGGAGTGCCCCCTTGAGGTTTGTGGGTGTCACTTCCTTTGGGACCTCTATGTATTAGAGATGACGAGCTATGACGTCATTCTTGGGATGGACTGGTTGGTTACCTTCCGAGCCTTCGTAGACTGCTACCGTCGCAGGGTGCGTTTCATGTCACCAGAGGGTGGGAAGTTTCTATACAAGGGTGAGTGGGATGTTCAGAAGATTCGAGCTAGACCAGAGTATCATGGGCCAGGTGGAGTCACAGGCCAGATAGCGAGCTTATATCTGGATGATCAGGGGACTTGTCAGACGGATTTCCCTCTAGTTGTCGATTGTTTCAGGGATGTCTTCCTGGATGACTTTTCAGATCTACCTCCGGTGCGTGAGGTGGATTTCTCTATCGAGCTTGTGCCATGAGTAGCACCGGTGTCCATTCCTCCTTGTAGGATGGCCACGCCTGAGTGGAAAGAGATCAAGAGGTAGTTAGAGGAGCTACAGGTGAAGGGTTTTATCCAACCCAGTACTTCTCCTTGGGGTTCTCCTGTCCTTTTAGTGAAGAAGGCGGATGGTACCCTCAGACTTTGTGTGGATTATCGGAAGCTGAACCAGTTGACGGTTAAGAACCTATATCCCTTGCCGAGGATAGATGATCTTTTTGATTAGCTTCGTGGAGCACGAGTGTTCTCGAAGATTGACTTGAGATCTAGATATCATCAGCTGTGCATTAGACCATCTGATATACCTCTCACAGCTTTCAAGAGTAGGTATGGTCTACATGAGTATACGGTTATGCCATTCGGACTGACGAACGCACTAGTAGTTTTCATGGATCTGATGAATCGTGTGTTTCATCCGTATCTTGATTCATTTGTGGTAGTATTCAGGGACGACATCTTGGTTTACTCTCACACTCGACATGACCATGCAACCCATCTTGAGATCATATTGAGTACACTGAGATAGCATCATCTATATGCTATGCTCTCAAAGTTCCACTTTTGGATGGACCAGATTCACTTCCTGGGTCACATTATCTCAGAGGCAAGCGTTGCAGTAGACCCAGAGAAGGTGAGAGCAGTAGTTTCCGGGGAGAAGCACAATAACGTGTTTGAGATTTGGAGTTTCTTAGGGATGTTTGGTTACTACAGACGCTTCATATAGGACTTCTCCCGCTTAGCAGCACCGTTGACGGGTCTGACTAAGAATGGTGTGAAGTTTGTTTAGTCAGAAGTTTGCGATACAACTTTTCAGGACCTAAAGGGAAGGTTGACATCAGCACCGATCTTGATACTCCCAGAGCAGGGTAAGAGCTATACAATTTACTGTGATGCATCAGGTATTGGGCTGGGAGCCGTTTTGATGCAGGGCGACCGAGTTGTTGCGTACGAGTCTCAGTAGTTGAGGCCACATGAGAGTAATTACCATTCGCATGATCTCGAGTTGGCTGTAGTTGTTCATGTGTTTCACTGTTGGAGACAGTATCTGTTGGGAGAGCATTTTGTGGTTTTCACCGACCAAAAAATCCTCAAGTATATCTTTACTCAGAGTGACCTGAATCTGAGGCAAATAAGGTGGGTTGAGTACCTACAATCCTTCATTTTTGAGCATGCCTATACACTTGGAAAAGGTAATGCAGTAGCTGATGCACTGAGCAGGAAGACTCAGATACAAGCAGTGCAAGAGGCCAGTGGTGATTGGAAGCTCATGACTTTGTTCTCTGAGATGCATCTAGAGGTGCACGACAGTCAGGGGCAGGCTTATCTTTCTTCTTTGGCTGTGACATCTACCCACCTAGACATAAGGAGGATGAGACAACTATCTAATTCAGAAGGCCTAGTTCTAAGGGAGTCGGTGGCAAGTGAGGACCCTCCTCCCGGTTGGACGGTAGGCGATGATGAGGTTTTGTGTTTCCATGGATGTGTATGATTTCTAGGGGATATACGCGAGGAGTTGATGCGGGAGTTTCATGCTTCAGCTTGGGAAGTTCATCCCGGGGTTACCAAGATGTACTGAGACTTTAGAATTCAGTACTAGTGGATGGGTATGAGGAGAGAGATAGCTGGTTTTGTTACGAGGTGTTCCACCTATCAGTAGGTGAAGGCAGAGCACTAGAGGACAGATGGGCTGTTATAGGAGTTGCCCATTCTAGAGTGGAAATGGGATGATGTCGCGATGGATTTCGTGACGAGATTGCTGAGGTCACCTTGTGGAAATGACACCGTGTGGGTTGTTGTGGACAGACTCACGAAGGTAGCTCACTTCTTGCCGATAAAGGAGACCTTCACTGTGGACGATTTCGGAAGGCTGTATATTCGAGAGATCATATGTTTTCATGGGGTCCCTCGTTCTATCATTTCAAATAGGGACACTCACTTTACATCTCGTTTCTGGCAGAGTTTTCATAGGGTGCTGGGTACACAGGTGCTTCTGAGCACAGAATACCACCCTCAGATAGATGACCAGTCAGAGCGGATGATACAGGTGCTAGAGGACATGCTGAGAAAATGTGTCCTAGACTTTGGGGGATCTTGGGAGAAGCATATACCCTTAGTAGAGTTTGCCTATAACAGTATTTTTCAGGAAACTATTGAGATGGCACCATATGAGGCTTTATATGGTAGGATATGCCGATCACCTTTGTGCTGGTTAGAGGCAGGTGAGGCAGCTTTACTGGGGCCATAGCTCGTGCAGGAGACATCTGAGAAGGTCTAGTTGGTTTGGAAGCGGATAAATTTTGCGCAGTCTCGTCAGAAGTCTTATGCTGGTTGCCGCAGATGACCTTTAGAGATCGTGGTCGTGGATCAGGTTTTCTTGCGTGTTTTGCCGAGGCTGGGACACAAGCAGATCATGAGACAGGGTATGATTTCACTGAGGTATGTTGGACCATTTGATATTCTGGAGAGAGCTGGGCTGGTTTCCTATCGGGTGCAGTTACTGGAGTGGTACCGAGCCATGCATGACGTCTTCCACGTGTCTCAGTTGCGTCACTACCATTCAGACCTGTCTCACACCTTTCAGCCAAAGGTGGATGAGCTTCAGCATGATGCGTCCTTTGAGGAGCATCCGATCCGTATCGTTGACAAGAGCATGAAGGTTCTCTGAGGCTAGTCAGTTCCTCTCGTATGGGTGCTATGGCAGCATGGCCGAGTGCAGGACGAGACCTGGGAGCGGGAGGCCGACGTACGTGCTCATTGGCCAGAGCTGTTCTGAGCTTATTCTTCGCCACCCTGGGAAGGGCAATTCGGGGATGAATTTCTATAAGGGGGGATGTTTGTAAGAACCTGGTTCTTATTTTTGAGGTACGAGCTTCTTCTTTTTACTTTTCCATAAGTGTTTTTGAGAAAATATTGAAAATGGGGAAAAATCCTAAATTTTGGAACTACACACCGTGTACTTTTCCACACACCGTGTACTTTTAGCCGTGTTGGGATGAGTACACAGGGCGTGTAGCCATGTCAGCGACGCGGGGTGTAGGAACTGACTACACACCGTGTAGTGGTACTTACATGCCGTGTAGTCAGTCGGCAGGCCTAAACAGTAAGGCGGTGTAGCAACCGACAGCTGGGTGAGAGTACACACCGTGTAATTTAGAGTACATGCCATGTACTCATGTCGACGGTTGAACAGAGTGGTGGTGCCGCCAAATGAATAGTTAAATGAAAGAAGTACAAGCCGTGTACTCAGAAGTACACGCTGTGTACTCAGAAGTACTCGCCGTGTACTTTGTTTTTTCGGCTTAAAACAGGCAGTAGCCTCCTCATTTGGCAGAGGAGACACTTGAGCCGATTTGGATCCAAACGAGGAGGCCATACCTTTGAAGCTCCACCAGGTGTTCGTCTGGAATCAGTTTCCACCTCGGACGATCCCATTGGAACCGCACGGGTAAGGGATTACACCTCCTTGGCTGGTTCTTACCAGTTATTCTCCTAACACGAGTTATTTACGTTTGAATGGGTTTTGTTCTTCGTCAGATATACGCCGTTATTTGGCGTTTCTGGAGTCGGTGTTCAGGTATAACGTTCGTTGGCGTATAAGGTAGGTGTCTCGGTGTAAATTTACAACTATTGTGCATTTTTGTGCGTTTTTGTGCCACGAACCCATGTTGGGGTTTCGTGAGGCTGAGGCCGTTGCTATATTTAATGCCTAGAATTGCATAGGTTATTAAATTGTGCTGATAAAATGCTGGTTGGGATCATTTCTTGGATCCAGAACCACCCCGGGGGGTGTGTTTCACTGTTTAGCCGTTTGGCCAGGATACCCGAGGGTATGCCTTCAATGTAGTAATTGTAGAATTTCCTTGATAGGGATTTCTGGTTTACTGAATTTTGATAAGTTGGTCATGTCTCGGTTACTTTTTTAGCCTAAGGGCGTTGTTGTGATTAGCCTGTGGGAACTACACTATTTAGCTCGAGGGCTGTAGTTATTTCGGCTGGAGGGTAACTTCTTCCGTGCCTGAGGGCGATAGACTCTGTGCCTGAGGGTGACACTACCTACGCCTGAGGGAAAAATTCTGTTATGCCTAAGGGATAATTACCTGCGGGTTGGGTTTTGCTTGTCTGAGGACGTGGACTATTTACGTAGAAATTCACTGTGGTGATTTCTAATATATAATGGATTAAATGAATAATAAGATGGGAATATAACTGGTTATTAGTGACTTTTGAGTACTGCTTACTTTATTGCATTTTACTGCTGGACATTATTGTTGCATGCTTACATGCAGTTGGGCACGGTCCTTTGGTGGGTGCCTACTGAGATATATTTCTCACACCCTGTTTGGGTCATACCTTTCGGCCCAAACAGATTACGTTTCTGCAGGTGTATATAGGGGAAAGGGTACCTATACATGTACTTGACTGTTGCTGAGGAGTAGGAGGGCATGGGACCAAGCCTAGGCTCGTGATGCCGCTGCTAGCAGTTTTTCTTGTTTTGTTTTACTCTGTATTTTGTTGTACTGTATTGATGTATAACATGTTATAGATGTTTTCTTAGAAGTTGAAACATGTATGATCATCACTTCTATACTGTTGGTTATATCCATTTCTGTAGTTTATTTCAGTTGTGTATGTTTACTGCTTCTGCTGTCATTGTATGTTTATTCTGTATTTCACTGCGCTACACTTTGACAAATGAGGGCATAGTTTCCCCACTATCAGACCTGGGCCCTCGCTACTAGTCGGCAGCCTCTGGCATTTGGGGAAATGCGATTGAGGTCACGTGGAAAACCGGCCTTGGGGAACCCGTTGCGTGGCACCCGGGTCCGGGACGTTACACATTCGTGAGACCGAACGACATAACCAAATACTCATACAGACCATACCTGCTCCGGAAGGCTATAAGAGGTATATCAGATGGTCTAACATGCAACTGATGGTAACCAGATATCAAGTCTATCTTTGAGAACACTCTGGCTCCTCGAAGCTGATCAAATAGATCGTCTATCCGTGTAAATGGATATCGGTTATTGACCATCAACTAGTTCAGCTTCCGATTATCCACACAAAGTCGTAAAGTACTGTCTACCTTCCTTGAAAACAGAACGGGCGAACCCTAAGGAGAAGTTCTGGGTCGGATGAAACCCTTTTCTTGAAACACCTCCAACTGCTTCTTGACCTCCTGAAACTTAGGTGTATCCATCCTATAAGGAGTAATGGACACCAGTGCCTCTCCTAGCACAAGCTCAATTGAAAACTATACCTCACGCTTTGGAGGAAAACCAGAAAACTCTGCTGGAAAGACATTTGGAAAGTGATTAACCACTGGAGGAAAATATATTTTGGAAGTCCCCTGGTCATCCTGATATAAGCTAGAAATCTGGGCCGTAACACTACCCAACCCATGATGCTCTGGTCCAGCTCTGCTCACTTGGACATCCCATTCTTCCTTGTGAAGAAAAGATTTGCCCTCTGGTGATGTGAAACTCACCCTACGGTGATAGAAATCGACAAAATCCTGTAAGGGAACTAACAAGTCCATTATTAGAATGAAATCATAGTATTTCATCTCTAAAACATAGTGATTCCATAAAAAACAACACCCACCAACCTCAACGGGGTAGTCTAATCATTGACGCATGCTAGCAGTTCTAATTACCAAGGGAGTGTCTAGCATCATCATATCCTCAGAAGTAAAAATAGTAAGTCTAAGGCTCTCTACAGTATGCACATAAATAAAGATATGAGAAGATTCTGTATCAAAAAGTGCAGAGGATAAAACTGAAGCAACTAAAATCGTACCTCGAACTATAGAGTTACAGGATCCTGCTCCAGAAGAATCTGCTCTACCGTAGAAGTCTGGCCTGTACCGCAACCCTGTGTAGCAGCCTGAGATCCCTGATCTGACCCTCCCTGAGACAGACCACTATGTCCATAGCCTCTACCCTGGCCTGAACAACCTGAAGAACTCTATCCCCTAGTCTGCTGTAGAACTGGTAATCCTGCTCCTGTATGCGGAGTCGAAACTGATCATCCTTCACTAGCCGCTGGAAGGAGAACCTTGCAAAAATGCTGCAGATGACCCATCTTGCCGCAAGATCGTCACTCCAATGGGTCTCACAGGCATTGAGGATTCTTATGCCCATTTTTCCCACACTGATAGCACACCACTTGGTTTCAAGAAGGAATATCTCATCTACCAGAAGGAATACCTGACTTCCTCGGGTCACCTAGTGTAGACTCTCGGTGGCATTTGCTACTGTCTACCTGAAACGAATCAGCCCTAGATACTAAATCGCCCTGGTCCACAGCTCCAGTCTCCCTCAGATTTATCTCCATGATAAGCACTTGGTTGACTATCAAAGTAATAGAAGTCGATTGAAATATGTTCACCTGAGATCTGATGTCCGGTCTGAGGCCTTCCTCAAACTTCCTCGCTAAAAAAACTCATCATTCCCCAGAACGGGAGTGAAACACTATAGATCTATGAAGCTATAGGAACAATCAATAACTGTGAGATTACCCTGTTGAAGGTTCATGAACTATCTCTCTCTGTCGGCCCTTAGCGTCGCCAGGTAGAAATAATCGTAGAACGTACGCTGAAAGTCGTACCAAGCCATAGCTTGTTGGCACCCTACCCGCAAAACCACAACCCAACATCTTTTGGTGGAATCTCGTAGCATATAGATCGTGAGATTTTCTCTCCTCTCTAGAGGCTTCTTCAGGTTCTCGAATATGGATAACATGGCTTCTATCCAAGACTCCGCAACCTGAGGTCCTCCATCCCCTGTGAACGAGGGAGAATGCTGCTGCTGAAAAACCCGCGTTAGCTCTGCCATAGACGGGGCAGGATGCTGAGCTCCCTGGAAGGTCTGCATGAATCTCATGAAACCCTCTCTGAACTGAGCATCGACACCATTGTCTGGAATCACTGCAGGTTCCATATCCAGAATGATAGACGGAACTGCTGGTAGACTCTGATCTACTGTATCAGGAATACGATCACTACCTGGTTTCTGACATGCAACGGGAAGACTTCTCGGTGCCATGACTCTGCATGGTCAAGAACACCACAGTTTCAGGATTAACAAAGAGATAAAAACTGAAGGCATAAGAAGGAACAGGGAAATGAAGGCATTCAAGTGTGAAAAACATGACTGCACAGCGTGTTCTTTCCCTACACGGCGTTTTCCCTTAGGTCATTCACATAGGTGTGCACTTCTACCTAGACTGGTTGTGTAACACCCCAAATAGACAGCGTGTTGTCCTAAAACACGGTGTGTACTTAAATCCTCTTCCCTTCCTGATTCCTTCTACATGGTTAAGACACACGACTCCTCTAGGAAAAAACTACACGAGGTTTTCAAGGAAGAAACGTCATGTACTAGACATGCCTTACCTGGCCCATGTTGTTATTGACACAACCCGACACATGGTCGAAACCAAATGGAGTGTTCGAAATGGACACAACGTGTACGAGCAAGAGTAACACCGACCCATGTTGTTCGCGACACGGACGGGTACCTAGATCAAACTACACGGTGTGTAAGTTTAAGACACAGCATGTTTGTGAAAAGATAACACGACCAGTGTTGTTCGTAACATTGCATGAGTACCTATTTCATACTACACAACGTACTAAACTACTACATGGCGTCTTCCTATAAGATTTCTCACAACCTCGTGTCCCTATCCACAAAATCAGCAACACGGCTAAAAACTACCTGGCGTGTATTCATAAAGTACACTTCGTGTATTCTAGTTTTTTCTGGACATTAGCCTCAGAACTTCCCCAGAGCTCAGAAAACAATGAAAATCAAGCATTAAGGTGCCAAATTCTGATCCGTGGGGGCCCATACTCCCCGCGAATCAAAGCTTGGCATCATAACAATGTATATAACAAGTAAACAGTATAAAAAACTCACAACCCACCAAATTCTGATCCTCGAGGCCCATAACACCTCTAAGACCAAAGTTTGGTGTCCATGATAAAGAACCTCTAAAAAATGATACCCTATCAATATAGCATGTATTCCATCACAATAACTATCAAAACAACATGCATTGTCTATCAAAAATTCTATCACAACAGGATGCAATTTCTAATGCAATCTAAATGGCAAGGATAAATGTCTGACATGTGATTTCCTAACAAGTGCCTATTTGATGCATGATATGGCATACCCTCATCTCATCGGGTTTCAACAAAATAGAACCACAATCAAATAAACAGTAACAATAGAAAACAATTGCACCACCCAATAGTTAAGTCAATTAAACTGCAACATTTTCAAAACTCGAAAATTGCATTTTTTGAGGTAATCTGGATTTTTCCCTGTACATGGGTTTTAGAACTCCTGGCCATAGCTATTTACCATTTACCTATTCCATCCTATCCCTATCTAATATTGCTAAATAGTAAGTCAGTAGAAAATTAAAGAAACTCCTCTGATACCACATTGTAAAGACATGAATCCGGATCCACTCAATTGGTGCCCCGTACCCAGTTCTCCACATGACTTCAAGTACATTTCCCCAAATGCCAGAGTCTGCCGACTAGCAGCGAGGGCCTTGGTGATACATTGGGGAAACTATGCCCTCATTTAGTAAAGTATACAAGGGATAGGAAATAACAGTCAATAGCGGAAGCAGTAAACAACATACAATAACTGAAACTAAATAGTGGAATCAATAAATATATAGTAATGATGATAATGATGAGGCAGGTACAAATATCTAAGGAAAATAGCAAACAAAACAATGTGCAGAAATACAACTGAGAAACAAAGTACTAAAAGTAAACAACAACTCCAGCAGCATCGCAAGCCTAAGCTTGGTCCTATGCTCTCCAGCTCCAACCAGCAATCATGTACATGAAGTAGAAGAGCCAGAATCCCTATCCACAACTGCTACCATATAAGCTATTTGGGCTGAAAGGTAGGACCCAAACAGGGTGTGAGACTAATCCCAGCAGGCAACAACCACAAGATCTGTGCGCTACTATCAGTGAGAAATATAGAAAAAGTAATGGAAATAAATGCAGCAGAGAAAAAGGATTACACTAAAGTAAAAAATCCTACAAATTTCCATTCACATTCATTTATTAATTAAATTCAATCATTTAGTTATCAACCAAGAAATCAAACAAATAGCTCTATATTCCCAAGGCATAGCAAGTAACACAACATGTATCTCATCAGACCACCTAAAAAACAAGCAGTACAAAACCCAAGCTTGTTATTTGGCTTGGTGGACTCATCAAAACCAACCAAAAAATATTCACACTGACTCTCTGGGTGGATCATACCGGTAGACCCCTCTAGTTAAGTAATCATACAAATGCACATACACCCTGGGGAGCTCGCACCGTTAATTCCCCTACGGCCTGATAACGATAGCTATAGACTCTATGAGGAATCACTTATGTCTAATTCCCCCTGTAGTCTCGATACACAACTAAGGACACTCTGAGGAAGAATAATTTCCAATTCCCATAGGTCCTACGAATGACACTAATTTATAACAGACTCTCTAGGGAATCCCTTAATCGTCAATTCCCTCTTTAGTCTACCGCACCAGGTTCACACATCCCTGAGCAATCCAGTCGTACGTAATCGACTATCATCGGCCCTAAGTAAGTTCAACAACTACTTGGATAATATCTACAATTCATAAAAAGTATATAAAAGGTATGTAATACATACAATCAATTATATCAAGGTAGGCAATCAATGCAATAAGGTCTGCCTCACAGGCAACCTAAGCCAAACAGTGATAAACAACCCAAACAAGGGAAAACACCCACGGGGTGATCCTCAAAAATGATAACAAGAATTCATTATTCATCTAATAACCTCATGCACACAAGATATCTAAGGCAGATAATAAAGCAGGATCAAAACCCTAACCCGAGATACCCGAAACATGGGAATCCGACACTTTTTGAAGAAAAACTCAAAGACATTAAACATAAGGAAACAAACCATCTACCTCGATCCTAGGAGATCTATATACTTTAACCTCGGCCCGTGAATTGGCCTAAAATGGAGTAGATCGGCAAAAATGTATAAAATGTTTAACCTTAGATTACTCTCATAAGAGAAAGAATCAGGAAACATGACCAAAGAGGAACCAAGAACTCACTTCTGCGATTCTATTGTAATTGACGATGTTCGATTTGGATAACTAGTGACAGATCGGTGGCTCGGAGAAGATTCGAAGCTGTACCCTCACTCTTGGCCGAAGAAGCTGGAGAAGAAGACGTTTTTGGGGTTAAGATGTGACCCCTGTCCGTTTAATGAAAAAAATAAAGTACACGACATGTAATTTTAGAGTACATGGTGTGTACAAGGCTTTTCCATACTCTTCATTAATCGGCCTCCACATCACCCTTACATGGCCGTGTGTGTGGCCATGACACGACCAGCACACGACCTGAAGCGGCAACAAAGTACATGACGTGTACTTATAAAGTACACGAAATGTACTTAGAAAATTTCCATATTCTCATCTTTTCCCAAAAACAACTTGAAAAGGAAAAACATACCTTAAAATAAGGTTCGGGTTCTTACACGCAGACCGGCTCAGCCCACCTTGGTGGGGCGAAACCCGCTAGCTGGTGCGACACCCTGCTGGGT
Organism: Viscum album; assembly: GCA_963277665.1. Taxonomy (NCBI): domain Eukaryota; kingdom Viridiplantae; phylum Streptophyta; class Magnoliopsida; order Santalales; family Viscaceae; genus Viscum; species Viscum album. The sequence goes on from OY728156.1 coordinate 1,119,832,741, forward strand.
GGCCTACGTGGATGTGGTTGCTCGCCCTTCCCAAATGGATTTTCTGCTGTTCGGTTTTGCAAATCGCAGTGCCATGTGGCACCAACTCCCTCTAAGCAGGACCCGATAGGTGCATGTCCCTTCGTATCCACCGTGACTTCGAAGATATGGCCTCTTACCCACCATGAGTGATGGTGCACCACCTTTCTCCGTTGTGGCCGAATGAGAGCCAGCCACCCTGCTACCGCCGTGGATTTCCTCCGTAGGACGTGACGACACAACGCTTGCTGGCACTGCTATTGACCAATGCCAGCCCCCACCATCACACTAGAGCCACACCAGAGGATCTTCCGTGGGGCATTGGGTGAGATATGGTGATCCGTTTTCCCTTCCAAATGCACCTATAGTCCTCCAGGGTTTTTTTGTCACTGCGTGGCTCCTGGATTCAAGTTGCCACCAAGTTGGAAATTCTTCTTTAAAGAACAAGACAAATACCGAAGCAGCAGAGGGTCTGGTACTTGTTCATTTTGTCTGCTCCCTCCACAATAGCATTATAACAAGTGGGAATAATTAATGCATCATGTAAAAATAATGTTAAACCCCATTCAACACTTTTGTGATTCGTAATGCTTTAAGAACACAGAAAAGAGACAATTCCCATGAATTTAAATATAAAAAACTGCTACCTCGGATTCAGAGAAGACGTCATATTTTCAGAAGAAGAATCCATGCTTGATGATGCCATCATCTTTTGTCTCTTCTAGTTAGATTCCTCCGACATTTCCATCCAGCCTTCCATTCTTAGTTGGTGGAAGATGCCGCAACACTTCGTCAGATGTTCCACACTTTCGTGTCAAAAACCCAATCCTAATCCTCACTTAAATAGAGGGGAAATGGTGGTTAACACAACGTGAGATTAATGAGGTTCATTAATAAATGAACCTAGTAAACTCTCAAATATATAGTTACAAAAAAAAGATTCATGCTACTAAATGGATTCACAACACACCGATCCTGCCACCGCCACTCAACCATTGGTAGAATAATAAAATAATTTTTTTTTTGTTATTTTTTTATTCTTTTAAAAGTCCTAAAAAATAATGTTTTCACCCGACCTAATAAAGTCAAAGTTAAGCCTCTCTTAAGAGAATCCTAGCGTTGCGTATTCAATAGTGTCCTCATATTTTTAATTTGAGCACCGATTCAAAAGATAGAAAATGTCACTCATGTGTTTACTGAATGTACCACAAAAAATGTTCATTATTATGTTTTGGGCACACCAGGCCTCAGAATCTAGCGCCGTCAATTTTCACATACTTGTAAAAATCCCAAATAACATTATAAAAAATTATATGGAATTTTTGGGTCTTTACATTCTCCCCACCATAGAACTTTTCATCCCCAAAAGCTATTACAAAAATAAGGAAACAAATGAGGGTATTGAGAACGTATACGAGCCTCCTACTCCCATGTGCTCTCTTGGAGGTTCCCATGCTACCAATGAACTCGCAAAAGAGGAATCGAGCGTCCCTGAAGGACCCACCCCTATCGATCATCTATCTCAATCGGGAACTCTACAAACGTCTCCCCATCATCGATGCCCATATCGCCCTAGTCAATAATGTGCAATGGCTCATGCACGTACCTCCTCAGCTCTGACACGTGGAAAAAATTATGCATTTGGAGAATCTTTTGGGGAAGCGCTAGACGGTACACCACATCGCCTACTCTGTTGAGGATCTAGTATGGTTCGATGAACCTCAGAGATAACTTATCACCCCTACCAGACCTATGTAATCCTCATCAAGGTGAGACCCATAGGAAGACACAGTCCCCCTCCTCAAACTCCAAGGGTCTCCATCTCCTTTTAGCATAAGAATTTTGGAGGCTCTGTGCAGTCTTCATCCTCTCCTGAATGATCGAAAGCTTCTCCATGGTAGCCTATACCAACTCTAGACCCATAAGAATTGACTTCCTTGGATCTATCCAGCATAGTGGTGACCTGCAAGGTCACCCGTACAAGGCCTCAAATAAAGCCATGCTAATGATGGAGTGATATATTTTGTTGTATGTGAACTACACCAATGGTAGGTTGTCCTACCGACTATGGCCAAAATTAAGGACACAAGCACGAATCATGTCCTCAAGTGTCTGAATGGTCTGATCCATCTAAACATCTGTCTGAGGATGGAAGGTAGTGCTCAAACATAGATGAGTCCCAAATGTGTCCTGTAATCCCTCCCAAAATTAGGATGTAAATTGAGAATCACGATCTAAGACGATCATCGATGGAACCCTGTGAAGTCGTACACTCTTTTGAACATAGAGATGTCCCATGCTCTCTTCTGATCCCTTCTCTTAGATGGGTAGAAAGTGGACCAACTTGGTGATTTGTTCAATGATGACCTATATAGAATCATGGACCCTAGACATACATGGTAGCCTGATCATGAAGTACATGGATATACCATCCCACTTCCACTTCGGTACCTCAAGTGACTGAGCTAAGCCTGTTGGTACTTGATGCTCAACCTTCATTTGCTGACAAGTGAGGCATCATGAAATGAACTCTTCCATTGATTTCTTCATCCCTGGGCACCATTACTAACACCAGAGGTTATAGTACATCTTCACCACTCCAAGATGTACCGCCAAAGGGGATTTATGGAACTATCTCAACACCTCCCCCAAAGAATCATTGGTTCCATATTATGTCCTCTAAAGAGGATAACGTGCTACCCAACTTCAGAAAATCCATCAGGATCCTATCCTGAGGATATCTGAGCATGTTGGGCACCACCGTCTACATCCCCAAGCTGTGAATCCCGGAATCGCTGAAGGATTGGGGGTTTAACAATCATAGATATGATGTAATCTTCTCCATCACTATCCATGAAGAATAACAACAACACGACTAGCTTCATTTTCGGCTCACTCAACAACTATATACCTGACCTCTTGTTGAGTTTGTATGTTACTATGTTCCCCTTCCCAGGAGTGTAGACTATCTCAATGTCATATTCTTGGAGGAACTCTAGACATCTTCTCTTTCTCTGGTTCAGTTCGTTCTTTGAGAAGATATACCTGAGACTCTTGTGATTAGAGGAGGCTATAAAATGCTCTACCATCAAGTAGTGATGCCACATATTCAGCGCAAAGACCATTTCTGCTAACTCCAGGTCATGGGTAGTGTAGTTCTACTCGTGATGTATCAAATACCAAGAGACTTATCTCATTTCCTATCCTCAGGGCATGTGCCGTGACTACCCCAAGCCCGCCTTCCAGTGGCCAGGGGCTGGAGACTAGCACCAAAAGCATAAATCCCTTAGCAGGGAAGGAATTGCCTTTATAAAAGTAACACATACACAATCAAAGTATGTTGGAAGAAAAACACTATGTAAATAATATATACAAAGAGTAGTGATAAAGTAAAGGGACCGGAAATTCAAGAACAGCAGTAAAGTACAGGTACAACGGAAAACAAGTACAGCTGAAAAAGGGACAAACAACTGAATGGTAAAGAGAAGCTCCAGCATCATCCTTCGGGGTTCCTACCTAAAGGGTAGGTACATATGGCCCCCTCAGTACTCCACGTCTATCTAAATCCTCTATATACTGACTCATCGTAAGGTCCACCTCTGGGTACCGTCCAGTCCTAGCGTCCACGGCCTCCGTCAGCGCTGTCCGTCGTTTGTATCCAACACAACGAGGTGCGGGCAATGCTCGTGTAGGGGTGAGTATAATGATACTCAGTAGGGACCCCGAGACCCTCAAAGTCTCACAATATCCATAAAGTATAACCAAAAAGTATAGAAACAATAGATAATATTTATTTAGGTATATTCCCATACATATACCTATGTTATCTAACAACCCATCTCAATCATGAGGTAAACACAAAAAGTCACTGACTCAGCTCAAACTAGGATTTTAATCTTGGGGTAGTATTAAGTATCAACCCCAGAATGCACTAAGGATAATCCCCATTATAAAGATACAAACATGAAGTATCAACCAACCCTACGCAAGTATATTCCCATACATATATCTATGTTACCAGTCACAATCCGGCTCTAATTATCGAGACCAAACACAACCTAGTCCACAAAGGAAGTATAGTCAATCCACACAATGATAATGGTTGAAAGACATGACTAAGCTCACATAGGTATACAACTTTCATATAGTGATAGAGATGATCAGGTGTAGTCACTGATTCATCTAAGCTGTCAGATCCACACATGATACAGGACCAGCTAAGCTGTTGGACCCACACATGATACAGGACCAGCCACTCTGTTAGACCCACACAGGATACAGGAACAAAAGTCAGAACTATCAGACCCACAGAGGAGCCTGGTATAGTAGTCATCACTGTCGAACCCATGTAGGATTCTGGTAAATAGTCATCGTTGTCGAACCCATGTAGGATTCCGGTACAGTGGTCGTTGCAGCATGCTCTAGGGTTCCCGCACACAACACGCTCGATTCCGGGAGGGTCCGCTCCTCGAGTAAAGTGTCGATACATCAACTATCACGAAGTCTTGATTTGATGTATCCCGTAGTTCCGTCTCATCACAAGGAGCCCAACGCGACATACTACCCGTTAATCAAACCCTCAGTCTGATATTTATTGGAATTTTCGTTCAAGGGGCCCGATTGGATTTACGCTAGATCCAAACCCGTCCATTTTACAAAGTTTTCCAAAACTCACCCAGAGTATCACAAAAGGTCCACCTCATCACGAGTGTCTCAGTGCCATAGGCGGTGCATCGATCAGACCCACGATCTATAAGTTATTCGCATCTAAGCGAAGATGGGCCCGACCCGTCAAACCCAGTGGGCTGGTGGGTTGGCCCGACCCAACTCGGTGGGTCCGACCCGACTAGGGGTTCAGCCCAACCCGGTTTAGTGGGTCCGATCCAGCTGGAGGGGTCGACCTAGCTCGGTGGGGTGTAGTCCACTTGCGGACCCGGCTCGCACTGCGGGCCCGTTCAGTTCGCCCAACGACCCCATGCAGCGCTGCCTCTCCCTTGGTCGACCTGCCGTAGCCGGACGGTTCTGTCTGGCGCATGTGGGATGCACAGCGGGCCGTGGTTCTTCCCACAGGGCGTCATGGTCTCCTCAACACAGAACCTATGGGCACCGTGTTTTTTCAGCCCTACCGGTTCTTCCAACCAAGCAGCCTGCAGATATGTGATGCGGTTTCCCTCCACACGGCTGGCGCGACGACACCAGTCCACCACCGCCATGGCCTGGCCTGTCCATGGCCTTCATGTCCACAGGGCGGCGCGACTGCACATCGCCTCTTCATCTGCCGTGACCCTCCCTATAACCATTCCTCTTTCGTCCGCTATGGTCCTCCTGGCCACGGTTATTCTCTGGCATAGTGCAATGGAACCGCGCCCTTTAGGCTCCGCCTCCGATGTCTTAAAAAGGGTAATCAAAGGGGGGAGGGTTGGGCCTTGTTCATGTGGTCCGAACCCTCCTCGTTACGTTGGTAACATTGGAACATCAATCCAAAAATTTAATGACATAGAACAGAGGGTAAAGTCATACATAAAGATAACCCCTACCTCAATTTCGGTGATCAACGATAGAGTCTCATAAGACGGATGTCGCTGGAGACGGACGTCATTCCGTTGACGTCGGGAGGAGATGATGTGGTCGTTAGCGACGTTCTTCATGGGCAGTGTCTTCCCTCCTTTTTTCTAGTCGGAGAAGGAAGATGATGTCTAAGGAAGAAGTCGTAGAAAATAGGATGTTTTCGGCTTTCTTCACATTCTTTGTTTGTAGGAAGATGCGTTCTTCGCGGGCAGTGGTTCTTCATTGGAGAGGATAATTCTCCAAGGATTCTCCCAAGAGCTCCTCCCAGTTCTCCAATCAAAAGCCTAAAATTATGCCAACCCAACCATAATAATATAACACATATTATTATGTTGTCCTAATGAATTCAAAATAATTCAAAATAAAAGAGACAATAAATTAATTGCAAGATTAGATAATTAATTGTGAGAGAGAGGTGGCACCATTATGAGGGAAGATGGAAGGTGGAGGGTTTAACCTATATAAATGGGGGTTCCAAGGGTTTCAAGACTATGTGGGACCCACCTAGTAATATCCTCCCAAGGGAGGTCATGTGTAGGTGGGCCCCACCACTAGCCTCCCTTTGAAGGTTTTAACCACCATACATAAAAAAATATGCTACACATATTTTTTTTTATTAAATTTAGAAATCCCCCAAAATTAACTTCCAACTTCGATAAAACGAAACTATGGTAAAGGTCTCCTTAAGATAATATCAGTACTGCGAGTTCATCAGTGTCCTAGGATTTCAATTCTGAGAAACGGTTCAAAAGATATAAAAACACGCACGTACATTTACTAAATGTACCCAAACAAAACTTCATAAATTTATTCTTGATACACCGGGCCTCGGAATCAAGCACCGTCAGAAACTGCAGACTCATAAAATTATCATGTATTTAAGAAAAAAATTTCCACAGGATTTCCGGGTCTTTACATTCTACCCTCCTCCGGGCCTAATGTCCCCATAATCTACATCACACACTAAGGGAACAAATGGAGGTACTGAGCACACATCTGAGTCTCCCGCTCCCATGAGCTCTCCTAGAGGTTTCCGTGCTGCAAGAAAAAACACACCAGAGGAATCAAACTTCCACGTAGGACCTGCTCCTGTCGATCATCAATCTCCACTGGAACCTCCATGAAAGTCACCCCATCATCGATGTCTAGCTCCCCATGGTCGATGATGTGAGATGAGTCATGCACGTATCTCCTCAGCTAAGATACGTGGAAGATGTCGTGCACCTGGTGAAACTGAGGTGGCAGAGCCAAGTGGTAAGACACCTCGCCTACCCTGTTGAGGACCTGAAAAGGTCCGATAAAACATGGAGATAACTTTCAGCCTCGACAAAATCTCCATAGACCTCGTCGAGGTGAGACTTGTAAGAAGACATGGTCGCTATCCTCAGACTCCAATGGTCTCTGTCTCCTATTAGCATAAGACTTCTGTCTGCTCTCGGAAGTCTTCATCCACTCTCGAATGATCTGCACCTTCTCTATCCAAGCCTGTACCATCTCTGGTCCTACAAGTGCTGACTCCCCTGGGTCAGTCCAGCATAGTGTTGATCTGCAAGTTTGGCCATACATTGCCTCGTAAGGTTCCATTCTGATAGTGGAGTGGTAGTTGTTGTTGTACGAAAACCCCACCTCGGGTAAGTGATCTTTCCAACTGTGACCAAAGTCAAGGAAACATGCATGGAGCATGTCCTTGAGAGTCTGAATTGTCCCCTCAGTCTGACCATCTGTCCGAGGATGGAAGGCAGTGCTCAAGCGAAGCTGTGTCCCAAAAGCCTCCTGCAACACCTTCCATTGTCAAGAAGTGAAACGAGAATCCCGATCAGAGAGGATCATCGGTGGAACACCATGAAGCCGTACGATCTCTTGTATGTAGAGGCGTCCCAAGCTCTCTACCGAGCCCTACTCTCTGATCGGTAGGAAGTGGGCTGACTTGGTGAGTCGGTCAGCAATCACCCAGATAGAGTCGTGTCCTCTGGATGTACGTGGAAGTTCTGTCATGAAATTCTTGGATATCCCATCCCACTTCTACTCTGGGACATCTAAGGGATGAACCAAGCCTACTGGAACCTGGTTCTCTACCTTCATTTTCTAACAAGTGAGGAATTATGAGACAAACTCTGCTACCACCTTCTTTATACCCGGCCACCAGTGCTGTCGTTTGAGGTCCTAATACATTTTCGCCACTCCTGGATGTTCCGCTAGAGGGGAAGTGTAGAACTACCTCAACACCTCCTCATATAGTGAAACTGGTACCATGGTATGTCCTCTGAAGGAGATGACGTGATCCTTAACTACATAAAACCCATCAGGTGCCTTCCCTGAGGATATCTGAGCTCGTCGCGTCTCACAGTCAACGTCCACATGTTGTGCCTCTCTGACTCGCTGAAGAAGTGAAGGAGTGACTGTGAGAGATTGTATTAAGGCTGCTCCATCTCTATCCATGAAGGATATATACCACACGGCCAGCTGCTCTGTCGCCTCTCCTAACAGCTGAATGCCTGACCTCTTGCTGAGAGCATCTGCTACAACATTCCCCTTCTCAGGAATATATACTATCTCGAATTCATAGTCCTGGAGGAACTCGAGCCATCATTTCTATCTCAGGTTTAGGTACTTCTATGAGAAGACGCACCTGGGACTAATATGTTTAGAGTAAAACACAAACCATTCACTTGACGAGCTATGGGTGAGACTAGCCAATTGTAAAGAACTCGAGTACACCATTCTTCGCCTACGTCCTACAAGAGCTACTAAGATTTATCCATTGCCAAAAAGAGAAATCCGGTCTCATCCCCTTTAAGAACCTCATCCTTTGCCTAATACAGTCAATCATGACATGAACGGTACTAATTCATTCCATGGACAACGTCGTAAGGCCTCGAAGCTACTACCAAGAGATCCAACCGTTACTCTCGCCTCTAAGGGTTGAGTCACACTGTCGGCATCAGCATGTGGTCACTGGGTCTCCTCTAGTAGGAATATCGAATGTGAGGGTCAAGTTAACAGTTTTTACTATAACCTCTCAGTACCGACCACACCCTTAAGGCAGGGAAGCAAACGTCACATGGAAAAGCGTCTTTTATTACTGCAGCTCAAAGTACAAAGAAACAATGAAACCACAAACAACGACACCAACGAAGCTAGAAGCTTCATCAACAAAGGTCTCTATGTCCAGAGCTAGTCCCGCTAATTTCCTCCTGCTCCCTATGGTCGGGGTGGACCCTCTGGTGGTGGTGGTGGTAGGACCTCGAATCATCATCCACCACCTGCTACTCAGCCAACAACTCTTCCATGTCTTCCTACTCCTGACAGACCACCACGGTCGAACCTCTACATCTAACTGGGTGGAAACTCTTCTGTCTGCTTCTCATCTGCATGGTGGGTCAGGTAGTCACGAGCCATGTTTCGCTGCCCACCGCATGCATAGAACTGTCTTCTCCTCATATAGCTGGCTCTGTCTCGTGTTCCCCGCACAATCATACCTATATCTGAGGGTTTCCCACCAGATGGCCTGGTCCGCTTGGACCTATGTGACATCTGTCTACTGCTGGATGTAGAGGACTCAACAACAGTCGCCCTGTGGTGGGTCTCACTGCTGGTGACTTCTCAGCAAGGAAACTCTCTAAAAGGAGGGCTCTCTTCAACACTCCCGCCTGTGTCAGAATGTTGAGGGAGATCATCATGGCTCTGATCTCATGCCTGAGTCTATGATCGAATGTCCGGGTCCTGAAGAATGGGTCCCGCACCATATCCGTGGAGTAGAGCGAGAGGTCAGTGAACCTAGCCGATTACTAATCTACTATCATACTGCCCTGCTGGAGATGAAGTAACTCCTGAATCTGCACCACATGAACGGTGTCTGGAACAAACTCTGAGCGTAAGAGACTCTCGAAGTTTTCTAGAGTAATTATTCCTCGTCATGCACCTAAAGCATCAGGCTCCCCCATCTTCCTACTGATATATGCAGGAGACTCACAGAAAGGATCACCATGAGGTCGGCTGGTGTCCCTACCAATATGAAAACTCTCACGAAAGCCTCCAGTCAATCTTTAGCTGCCTGTGGGTTCGTCTCTCCCTAGAACCTGGGTGGACTCTGGCGTTGGAAGTTGTGCAACACACTCAGGCGACACATACTCTTTTCTACAGGATCTGGTGGTATCGGTGGCCTAGAAGGAAGTGGTACCGTTGGTACTTCCGCGGTGATGGGGCCTTGCACCAAGACCTCGTTGCTCAGTGGGCTATAATCTCGTACAAAACATGGAACCCTAGCTGGCTACCTACCTATGTCCATCCTAAAAAGAAATAGGTGCTCGACATTCATTATTTTATACTGGGTGAGATGACGCAAAGAGACCACAAAGGAAACACTTGAAACACACACGCAATCAGTGTTTTCATGCACTAAGTCAGGAATCAGAGGTCAGGGTCCTTGTGTATGGATACGTCGGCCGCCGCACCAACACTGGACTCCCTAGACTGAAAACCGCACTCAATAATCTTAACACTATTGATTCGTAGTAAGATAGATCATAGTTCTAAGTTCTGTAGTAGAATCGACTCCTTGGATACCAATTTTTCACGAACCGTCCTCGGGGCCCATGCCATGACTACCCCAAGCCCGCCTTCCACAGGCCAGGGGCTGGCGACTAGCACCAAAGGCATAAATTCTTTAGCTGGGAAGGCATTGCCTTTATACAAGTAACACATACACAATCAGAGTAAGTTGGAAGCAAAACAATAAGTAAATACTATATAAAAAAAGTAGTGCTGAAGTAAAGGGGCCTAAAATACAAGCCCAACAGTAATGTACACGTACAACGTAAAGTAGTACAACTAAAAAAGGGACAAATAGCTGAATGGTAAAGAGCAGCTCTAGGATCATCCTTCGGGGTTCCTACCTGAAGGGTAGGTACAGATGGCCACCTCAGTACTCCATGTCCATCTAACTCTTCTGTGTACCGACTCATCGTAAGTTCCACCTCTGGGTACCATCCAGTGCTGGCACCCACGGCCTCCGTCAGTGCTGCCCATCGTCTGCATCCAACACAACGAGGTTTGGGAATTTCCCGTTCAGGGGTGAGTATAATGATAACCAGTAGGGACCCCGAGACCCACAAAGTCTCAAAATATCAAGTAAGGATAGCCAAAAATTATAGAAACAATGGATAACCCTTACTTAGGTATATGCCAAAACATATACCTAAGTTATCTAGTAACCCGTCACAATCATGAGGTAAACTCAAAAAGTCACTAACACAGCTCAAACCAGGATTCTATTCTAGGGGTAGTATCAAGTATCAACCCCAGAATCCACTAAGGATAATACATAGTAGAAATATACAATTATGAAGTATCAACCAACCCTACTTAGTTATATGGACATACATATACCTAAGTTACCAGTCACAGTCCGACTCCAACTCTCGAGCCCTAAAAAAACTAGTCCACAAAGGAAGTAAAGTCAATCACCATGATGATAATGGTTGAAATACATGACTCAGATCACACAGGTATACATCTTTCATAGAGTGAAAGAGATGATCAGATGTAGTCACTGATTCATCTAAGTTGTTGGACCCACACAGGATACATGACCATCTAGGCTGTCGGACCCACACAGGAAAAAAGATCGGCTACTGTGTCAGAACCACACAGAATATAGGAATAGAAGTAAGAACTATCGGACCCATAGAGGATCCCAGTACAGTAGTCATCACTATCAAACCCACATAGGATTCTGATACACTAGTCATCGCTGTCAAACCCACATAGGATTCTGGTACAATAGTCGTCATAGCCAGCTCTAGGGTTCCCGCACACAACACGCTCGATTCCGAGAGGGTCCAATCCTCGAATCAAGTTTTGATACATCAAATATCATTAATTATTGAGTAGTTGTATCCCTTAGTGCCATCTCATCCAAAGGAACCCAACGTGATAGATGGTGTGTCAATCGGACGCCCGGTCTGAGAGTTATTGGCATTTCCGTTCCAGGGGCCTGGTTGGATTTACGCTCGATCCAAACCCAATCATTTTCAAACGTTTTCCAAAACATATTTAGAGTATCTCAAAAGGACCTACTTGTCACGAGGGTCCTAGTGCCACAGACGACACATCGATCGGACGCGCGATCTTGATGTTATTCGCATCTAAGTGAAGAGGGACCGACCCGTCAAACCCAGTGGGCTGGCGGGTCAGCCCGACCTGGCTCAGCGGGTCCGACCTGGCTGGGGGGTCAGCCCGGCTCGGTTTGGAGGGTCCGACCTGGCTGGAGGGGTTGGCCCGGCCCAGTGGGGCGCGGCCCACTTATGGACCCAGACCGCTCTATAGACCGGTCCGGTTCGCCCGACGGTGCCAAGCGACGCCACCTCTCCCCAGCTCGGCCAACCGTAGCTGGTCAGTTCTGCCCGGCACACGCGGCCCACATAGTGGGCCGCGGTTCTTCCCATGCGGCACCTGCGGGAACTGTGGTTCTCAAGCCCGACTGGCCGTATCCGGCCGATTCGCCCAGCTGAGCAGCTCGCGGTTGCGGGCCGCTGTCTCCTCCGGGCGGCACCTGCGGGCGCCGCGGTTTTCCAGCCCGGCTGGCAGGCGGCCGGCTGGTTCTTCTAGCCGAGTGGCCCGCGGATGTGGGCCACAGTTTCCCTCTATGCGGCCGGCGCGATGACGCCGGTCCACCACCGCCTCATCCCAGCTTGGCCGCGGCCTTTGGCTCCACAGCGTGGCGCGACGGCGCCCCGCCTCTTCATCCACCATGGCCCTCCCGGCTTCGGTTCTTCTTTTGTCTGCTGCGGTCCTCATGGCTGCAGTTATTCTCCGGCGCAGTAAAATGACACCATGCCCTTTTGGCTTAGCTTCCGACATCCTCAAAAAGGGTAATCAAAAGGGGGAGGGTCGGGCCGTGTTCGTGCGGTCCAAACCCTCATCCTTACGATGGTAATATTGGAACATCAATCCACAAATTTAATGACAAATAATGGAGGTTAACGCCATACACAAAGATTACCCCTACCTCAATTTCGGTGATCAACGATAGAGTCACGGAAGACGGACGTCATTCCGTTGATGTCGGGAGGAGATGATGTTGTCGTTGGTGACGTTCTTCGTGGGCTGCGTCTTCCCTCCTTTATTCCAGTCAGAGAAGGAAGAAGACATCTAAGGAAGAAGTAGAAGAATAGAGGACATCGCCAGAATTCTTCACATTCTTCGTTAGTAGGAAGAGGCGTTCTTCGCGGGTGGTGGTTCTTCGTTGGAGAGGACGATTCTCCAAGGATTCTCCCAAGAGCTCCTCCCAATTCTCCCAACAAAATCCCAAAATTATGCCATCCCAACCATAATAATATGACACATATTATTATGTTTCCAAAATGAATTCAAAATAATTCAAAATATAGAGCCAATAAATTAATTTCAAGATTAAATAATTAATTGTGAGAGAGGTGGCAGCATTATGAGGGAACATGGAAGGTGGAGGGTTTGACCCACATAAATAGAGGGTTCCAAGGGTTTCAAGCCCGTGTGGTCCCCACCTAGTAATATCCTCCCAATTGAGGTTGTGAGAGGGTGGGCCCCACCACTAACATCCCTTTGGAGGTTTCAACCACCACACATAAAAATAAATACGCTACACATATTTTTTTTATTAAATTTAGAAATCCCCCAAAATTAACTTCGAACTTTGATATAACACAACTACGGTAAAGGAACCCTTAAGCGAATACTAGCACTACGAGTTCATCGGTGTCCTAGGATTTGAATTCTGAGCACCAGTTAAAATGATATAAAAACCTGCATGTACGTTTACTGAACTTACCCGAACAAAACTTCAGAAATTGATTCCGGGCACACCAGGCCTTGGAATCAAGAACCGTCAGAAACTACAGACTAATAAAATTACCATGTATTTAATAAAAAAAATTCCCCCGGATTTCTGGGTCTTTACACCATAGGTGATCACCGATCCCTCTTGTATTGGGGAAAAACCTATACTAGTCCCTGATGTGTCATAGTAGACTACATACTCAATGATCTCTTCGGGTAGCTTCAAGATGAGGGCACTCGTTAGTATCAAACTCACCTCCTAAAAACTTTTCTGGAATCTCTCTGTCCACACGAAGGGATATACCTTCGTTGTCAAAGTAGATAAGGTTACCACAACTCTGGAAATGTTGAGTACGAATATCCTGAATTACCCAACCAATCCTAGGAGTCTCAGCACCTCGGTCACACTGTTAGGTGGCTCCCAAGAAAGAAATGCCAATATCTTTGCCAGATCCACTACAACTCCAGCCTCAGAGATAATGTTCTCCCAGAAGTGGACTTCCTATATGAAAAACTGGAACTTTGGGAGCTTACCATAATGCTAGTTCCCTCAAATTGAATCTTGAACTATCTGCAAGTGCATGTCGTGCTTCTCCTCTGACACAGAGTATATCAAGATGTCGTCAACGAAGACTACCTCGAAGTGATTGAGGTAAGGATGGATGATTCTATTCATGGGCCCCATGAACTCTGCCAGAGCATTGGTTATGCCATAAGGAATCACCAAGACCTCATAGTGGCCACACCGATATCTAAAGGCTCTCTTCAGTACGCCCTCATCCCGTACCCTGAGCTGATGATAGCCTGATCAGTGGTCTATCTTCTAAAACCATCAAGATACCTTCAGCTAGTCAATGAGATAATCAATCATCGAGAGTGGACACTTGTTTTTTACAGTTACCTTGTTTAAGCACCTATTTCCCACGCAAAGACACAAACTTTCATCTACCTTATTGGAGAACAAAACCGAGGATTCCCAAGGAGAAACATTGAGACTTATGAACCCCTTCATCTAAAAGTCCTCCAACTTTACCCCTAACAAACGGAGCTCCTAAGGAGCCATATGATATGCTGGTGTAGATATCGATGTTGTCTCGGGGTACAAGTATATGTATAAGTCTACCACTCTGCAAGGAGGTAGTCTCAGAACGTCATCAGAAAAGATATCATCATACCGGTCCACCACTATAGGATAACTCAGACTATTCACGTCAACTTCTCTAAGGGTAAGGCTTGAAAACTGATGTGTGATCAACTGCACCATCCTTCGAGAATGTCCATCCTGTGCTGCAAAGGTTTACTTCTCATCGGTGAAGGAAAACCTGGTCCCATCCTCTAAAACCCACCACACTATGCACCTAAAACAGTAAATATGAGCATGGATCGTGGATAACCAGTCCATAACTAAGATGGCATCGTAAGGCCACAACACTGCTACTAGGAGATCCTAGAAAAATCTCTCACCACCTACTATTAGATCACACTACCAGTACCAGTGTGTAATCGTGGAATCCTCTTCTGTACGAGTGTCCAATTGTAAGGATCGAGCCATTAGCTCTTCCAGAATCTCTGAGATACGAAAGAGAGTCGTGGAAAAGAAAGTGTGACTGAAACCTGTGTATATAAGTACTGCAGCTATGGAAGAGTAGGCATAGATCGTACCTCGAATCATCTCTAGATCACTATGGTCATAGTCCTCAGCTGCCTGAAGCAGATCTCGTCCTTGTCCACCTGCTCCCTGTGGTCAGGGTGGACCATATGGATGTAGTGGTGGTAGAAACTCACATCGCCTCCCACCACCTACTGCATAGCCTGCTCCTCTACCACATCCTCCGCCCTGCGGACCTCCATGCTCAAATATCTTCCTCTACCTCAGTGGACCCTCAACCATCAGCTGATTGTAGGTATGGGGGGTCAAGCAGTCACAAGCCACGCGGCCTTTCCCATCACAGGTGAAGCATAGTCTGCTCCTCTGTTAGCCTTCTATACCCCTTGAGCTCCGCACCTCTGACCCTACATCCTGGGGTCATTCTCCGGATGGTCTGACCCACTTGGACCTCTGTGTCATCTTCCTACTACCTGCTGCAGATGACTCGACTGCCTATCGTCATGTGGTGGCTCTCACAGTCAGTGCCTACTAAGCTAAAAATCTCTCCACCAATAATGATTTCTCAAGTACTTCAGCCTGTGTCGAGATATTGAGTGATATTATCGACGATGCTATCTCCCACTGGAGACTCGGATAAAATGTCCAAGCCCCAATGAAAGGGTTTTATACCATGAAAGTGGAGTAGCGTGAGAGGTCAGTGAATCTCAATAAGTATTGGGATACTGTAAGGCTTCCCTGTTATAAGTGTAGGAGCTCTTGAATATGCACAGAGCATAATATCATTGGAATGATATCCACCCTAAAGAGGATCTCGAAGTCTGTCCAGGTGAGGGTGGCCTCATCATGAAATTGGAGCGTCAGGCTCCACCATCTCCCTGACATTCTCTGGAAGATGCTAGCAGCTAGAATCACCGTCTGATCTGATGGTGTCCAAACTAGGTGAAAAACTCAAGCCACAACCTCTAGATAGTCCTCAGCTACTAGGGGATCTATCTCATCTCAAACCCTCAGAGGCCTTTGCCGCAAGAACTTGTGAAATGTGCTCGGTCGACATGCATCGTATTCTTGTGGGGTCTGTGGATACATCTTCTCAATGGCTATTGGTGCTACTGGTGCACCACCTGAAGGTTACATCACCGTAAGAGGGCCCTACACCAAAGCCTAATCACTATATGGGCCGTTATCGGGAACTATCTCTAGAATCCTTGCTGACTGTATATGTGGAGGCATCCTGAAAAAAAATAGGTGCACAATAGTCAATAAGTTATACCTGGTGAACTTACTCAAAAGAGATCAATAATTAAAACACTTCCAAAACACACACAATCAGTGTTTTCATGCATTGAGTCATAAATCAGAATTCAGGGTCTTGGTTTATGGATATGTCGGCTTCCGCACCAACATTGGAATCTCCAAACTGAAAACCACACTCGAAACACATAACACTAATTATCCATTGGAAAGATCAGAGTCCTAGTGTAACAGCCCGAGATTTTATGAAAAATATTCTTTTTAATTTTATTAATGTATTGTGTTGTACGCTACACCAAAAGGAGCTTTCACAACACGCATCCTTGACTTTCCTTCTATTACACGCAATCGCGACCTTCCTCGATATCGTGTGTTGTACGCAATACCGGGTTTTAAAAAACAATGTTATATTATTATAATATTGTCAAGAACTAGCCGTTATGAATAGTATTAACTAAATTTTGAATTTTATAACATTATTATTCATCTTACACATTTCTAGAACATGGTATAAGAACAAAATAAATTTTTCGGGTAAAATAAGTATTTTTCAAAAAATGCAGTTTTACCGCCTTTTGATGGCGCACCCACTTTAAATATAGTTTTTGACATGTTTATATGTTCAATTTGACAAAATAATATTCTTCTTTTGAATCATGATATAAAAATTTACATTAGATAAAGTTTTGATATTTTTCTGATAACTTTCATATTTTAATGAATAGTAAAAACACGCTATATTTTAATTAAAAACAACTTTTTCATCGTAATATCTTATGTGGTTAAATTATAATATTGAATGGTTTTAAAGTATAAATAGAATATATTTTTACCATTTAATATAATGTATATCATTAGCATTGATTTTACCTTGAATTTGTAGGTTAAATCAATTCAATCTTTTGCAATGTTTTAAAGAAAAACCCGTTTTCTTTCGACAACGGGATTAATTTTAATTTAATTTCTGCATCTTTTGTGTATTGAATTTGGAAAAATGGATTCCATATTTGGAATCAGTGGGTCCAAATTATGTTAATAAGCTACTTTTTATTTTTGGGAATTATGAATAGTAACTACGGTAAATTTTATTTACCATAGTTAAAGGTAAATCGGGTAATTAAGGGTAAATATAATATTTTAAAATTACCCTAACAAATGTAAAAATCCTATTGGATGACTAAAAGTCGACCCATATCACCTAAGGGTCGGATTAGAATCATTTAATGGAAATTTTTCCATGAAAATAACTTAATTATTATTAAAACCAAAGAAAGTGACAACATGTCACTCTCTTAAATCTTATAAGTATATTAATTTTACTTTAGTGATAAACTTCATGAAACTTCGAACATGAATAGTCTCCAGAAAGCTAATGAAATTATCTACATCATATAAATTTATTTATAATTTTTAGGATTAAATAAGTATCATTAATTATGACACAATAGTGATGCAGAAATTGTTTATCTAGTGAAAAATCAAGAATATTGTTTTTATTAAACTAATAGTGACCATAAAATGCACAAATACCTAACCAAAACTTATTTTCCATGTAAATGTAAACCATAAGCATACAATGGTCGAATATTTGACCATTTGGAGCCTTATAGAAGCGATTATGACACTTATATTATTTTATTTTAAATGATGCCAAAGTTGTCACCTTCATAATTTAATAAATATAACAATTTAAATATTGTGATTTTTAGATGCTAAATTCGAGTAAAAGTATTATTCTGAAAGTTAATAGATTTATTTTCATCACAGGATTTTATTTTTAATTTTTATGCAACAAATAAGTATATTAAATAATTATACAAAAATTTTGTAGTATTTATTTTATTAAGAGATAAACCAAAAAAATGGTTTCAAAAATAATAAAATAAATATTATATGAACTATTTAATGTGCTCCAATAATTTTTAAGATACATATGACATTTTATGAATCTATTAAAACTTTTAGTTCGAACATATTTTCTGTATTTATTTTATTTAAATTCAAATAAATGAATAGTGTCAAAATTGACACTATTGTTATTTTACAAAAATAACATATTATAAAATTGTTTAAAAATCATAAAAATATTTAAAAATTATAAATTTATATTTATATGGTCTATAATGTTATAAAGTAAACAATTATGGAGAATTCACAACAAATAAGTAATTATTTGTTCTAATTTAAAATTTAGAATTTTATTACCACAAATAAACTTAAATAGATTAAATAAGGATAAATCAAAATGATAAGGTTTAAAATAAGATCAAAAAATGTCTAAATTTGATTTGTTGATGAGATTAAAACCCTATCTCATCTAATATTAGAATATGAGTCATTTTTGTAGGTTTTTAAGTGGGGTTAGATTTATTATAAATTAATATTTTTAAGAATTCCTAAGGTGCCCCTCTCCTCCCTTATAAAAGGACACCTCCTCCCCCTCCTCCTCACACCAATTTGAGCACTCAAGCTCGGCCAAACCCTGCCAAAATCTCTTCTCCACTTCCCTAGAAACATCCTAGAGGTTCTGGTTTTCCTCAAAGACCAATTTTAGTGCCCTAAGAGGAGGTCTCAAAGAGGCGCTTCAAAGAAGAGGTAATTACCGTTACCAATTCTTTCATCTTTATTTATTCTTCCACTTCTTCTTCTTAGGTTGTTTCATTATGAAGTAATAACATCAGTATCACTCATATACTGATATGTTATTATAAGTATGAAACAACCCTATTTCACCATCTATCCATCCTACGGAAAAAGAAATCACCGCGCGTGCGTACGTACGGAATACCGTCTCCACGCCGTGGTGTAATCTATTTTCCATCACCACCTTACATGGATGGGTATAATGGTGTAAAGAATAACTATACATAGTTATTAAAACATAATATTGATTCTTATTTATTGTATAATCCACTCCAATTCAATTCAATATTTATGGAAATGATATCATCGCTCGTGCGTACGTACGGAATACCGTCTCCACGACGCGATGAGATTCATTCTCCATGTTAACCATTTAAGAATGATTATAAAGTATATATAAGAAATAATAATGAAATATATGACATTATAAAGCTACTGGATTTATGTATATATATATATGTATGTCATCTACTTACTTCCATTCAAGACAATAGGGAAAGGAAAACAGCGTTCATGCGTACGTACGGACTACCGTCTCCATGAACGGTGTGTTTCATTTCATTTATCTATCTACATATATATACTGAATATATATGATATATAAATCATGTTTTATATTCTGGAAGTAAGTAAATAATGATATAAGTAATAATAATTTCAAGAACAACAAGTCAAAACACCTACGATAAATGAAACGATTTTACCCAAAACGCTTCTTTAACATGGAATTTACAAAAGAACGGGTAATATAATGTCATAAGTGAACCATATATGATATCATAACAATGAATATGATTCTGTAATAAGTCAATGACATTATTTAAATCATTATACAGGAGGTTCGGACACTTACAAAGCAAGTCGGACCTAAGGTAAGGGAAATATCACAATCTCATTTTTATCCGAGATTGTTTATATATTGGCATTTACTGGGGTGCATTTTATCATCCACATTCATGTTTCCTCGATATGACATATTATTTACGTCCACCTACAATGTTTTAAATCCAATTTTACCCTTCGGTGACTTTTTAGTAAAATATATGAAAGGAATATTTTGTCGTTTTTTGTACGAGGTATTTTTTGACTTTTCCGACAGAAGTACGAGAAGAATGTTTTTTAACTTATACGGCACGAACAGATTTTTACGGTTTTATAAAGCATTATTTTCATGAACCTTCCTCCAAAATATTTCATGGCTATTTTTAATAAAATCTCTTTCTTTTAAAATTGCATGATGTTTTGTGAAAAGAAATTGATTTTGAAGAAGAAAGGATATTTTTCTCAAGAATTCATTTCAAGTGTTTTATCAAAATTATTTTCCATCTAATATAATAAAGGGTTCTGTTTCTATCCATATTTTTACATTTATTTGACTATGTTGTGATGGAATTATGTTTATGAATTCCTTTATCTTATATGAATGGTTTTATGATGTCATGTTGTTTAAGAATCCCATTTTTATTACATGGGTTATGAAATGATGTATGATTTATGATTTTGTGGCACACATAAGAATGGTATCATTATGAGATGGGTGGGACCTATATCTCCCTCCAATGCATTGGGTAAAGATTTTATATCTCATGAGATAGACATGGCTGAAATGGTAGGTTATACCGGTTCAGTGAAACAGGACTGAAACGAGGGTTACTCGATTCAGAAAGGGACCTTGTCCACTAAGATAGTCTTGGCAATGAGTCTTGACTAACAAGAAATGATTCTATATGATTATGTGTGAATGCCACAAAGTTTCATGTTTTATGTTATGATTATTGTGATTACATTTCACTGCCATGATTTATCCCATGTTATGAAATTATGCACTCTTTTGCAGGTTATGATTTCCAAAATGTTATGTTCTTATGAATACGATGTGATTGATATTTCTTTTGTTTACCCTTACTGAGCATTTGAGCTCACCCTTTTATGTTTTCTTTTCCCCAGGATATAAAGAAAGGTTTTAGGTAAAAAAAAGGAAGATCTTTATGGGAGATGTTGAAGATCTTTCACCACGATTAGAAGATTTTATTCCGAGTTTCCAAAGACACTAAACTATTACGATCCTTGTGTGTGTGTTTTTGTTATGTACTAAGTATTCCGCAAAAGTAATGTAAAGTCCATGTACGTCAAGCTTCAGGTATCTACAGTTGGTATCAGAGGAAAGGTTTAGTCAACCTTTGGAAACTGGGATGCGAGAACTTTAGTGAGATCCCTAGAGATATTTATAAGGTATGTCTAGGGATGTCCTTAAGGATAAGTATACGTATAGGATACAGTCCTAGAACTACGGTAATGATCATAGAATTTAACCTAAGATGTTAGATATTGTGGATACTCCACCTTTATTATGTTGTTTTCCCTAACATGATTTTTTCCTCTCACTTTATTATTTTTTTTGGGTTTTAGAAAATGGCTGGAAACAAGATGATTCACGATAATGGAGGATATGATGGACAATGGAATGATATTCTTCATAATGAAATGGGATTTGGAAGTCCAAACATCATTATAATGCCGAATCAACAATCTCATAATAGGATCAATAAAGTAAAATTTGGTAAGTTTCCTGACTCGGCTAATAAGAGAAAGATGGAGTTTTATGATGATTATAGAGGAAAGAAAGTTCAATTTCCCCTATGTAAATCATGTGGGAAGAGGCATCAAGGAGAATGTTTCAAAGGAATTGGAAGATGCTTTGGGTGTGGAAAAGAAGGACACAAAGCAAGTAAATGCAAAGGAAAAGGTTCAGTTAACAACATGGATGAGGATAATGGTATTGCTACGACATCAACAATGGTTAAATGTTTTAAATGTGGAATGTACGGGCATTATGCAAACCAATTCCCTAAGGGAAAGTCTCATGAAGATAATCAGTATGGTCGTATGGGAATTATTTATGTGGATGATGATGAAGAGACTACAAATGATATGTGAGATGAAAGAATTGTTGAAGCTCGGTCAATGGTTTAAGAATGTAGTGGAATGATTACATGTTTATCAAGTGCAATGTCGTACTATAGAATAAAAAGACATCTAAGGATTGTTACACTGTTGTCTTTCCTTAAGTTTTGAAAGTTTATGATGAATGGTATGAGTAAGAATGAAAGGTTATTCAGATATTTTTTGGAAAGTGGATGATATGCGCATAATGAAGTGATAAAGAGAAAATGAAATGCTTGACAGTATTCATGAGCTCATGATTGATATAAGGACTAAATGATATCATGGTTTGAGTATATAGAATTTTGAGGATTTTGGTATGTGGAAAGTGTTAACTTTAAACTACATTCATGTTTTCACTATGGTATTCAAGAGAATACATGATTAAGGACTTTGAATGATTGGAATGTGACCAACAAAACATATCTTATGATATATGGGAGTGGACTGCAGTATTATGGATAAGACTAAAGATTGGAATGGATTATG
Organism: Viscum album; assembly: GCA_963277665.1. NCBI lineage: Eukaryota > Viridiplantae > Streptophyta > Magnoliopsida > Santalales > Viscaceae > Viscum > Viscum album. Next base: position 1,119,855,080 of record OY728156.1, read on the forward strand.
TTGGACATAAGTGAGTATTGTTTAAGGATATAAGTTTTTTTCTCGATATTATTTATGGGATGTTATAGTAATATAGTTTTAGAAAAAGGACAACCTGTAGGACGGGCGACAACCCATCGCGTCGGACAAGGCTGTGGGAATCGAACCCACAACCGAAGTGCGACTGGCCTTTATCGCCTACCACTGGCCTACAGGAAGTCCCTGTTTAGTAGAAACTAGTTTTATTATATTAAGCAGTATGATATATGAAGTATAAGTCCATTTTAGGAACCATATATGATTAATCTCACTATAGATCGACTTATGTATATAATTTTTGCTAACCTTTTGTTTGAGACAGATGGAATGACCCGTCATTCTATCACATGATCTGCTAACACTTCACGAATAACAAATTCAACTTCATTTATTTAAGAGATGAAGTGGAAATTGTTCAAGGCACGAACAACAGTGAGATTGTACCAAAATAAAGAAAGTATTTATTCTAATTCAAATTTTCAACTTTAGGGAAATGATCTTGAAAACCAAAAATGTTGTCCTAGTGATCTTATACCTGATGAATCAGATAGTACCTTAGATCGTCACAAATTTATGGATTTGTGATTACTGGATTTTCCATAGCCATGTTCTCTACCACTCTCCATCAGAACATGATGGTTAGATATCTCTTCCATATCCATATTTTCACCTATGTGGAAACCCAATGATTAGTTTATTTGGGTAATCGTTACATTTCATACTTTAGTTTTTAAAGCCAAGTTTTGGTATTCCTTTTTACGATGTGGGTTTCTATTAAAGAGACTTTCGAATAGTAAACCATTTATAACCACGATGAATTTCGAGGGCGAAATTCATTTTAAGGGGGGGTAGAATGTAACAGCCCGAGATTTTATGAAAAATATTCTTTTTAATTTTATTAATGTATTGTGTTGTACGCTACACCAAAAGGAGCTTTCACAACACGCATCCTTGACTTTCCTTCTATTACACGCAATCGCGACCTTCCTCGATATCGTGTGTTGTACGCAATACCGGGTTTTAATAAACAATGTTATATTATTATAATATTGTCATGAACTAGCCGTTATGAATAGTATTAACTAAATTTTGAATTTTATAACATTATTATTCATCTTACACATTTCTAGAACATGTTATAAGAACAAAATAAATTTTTCGGGTAAAATAAGTATTTTTCAAAAAATACAGTTTTACCGCCTTTTGATGGCGCACCCACTTTAAATATAGTTTTTGACATGTTTATATGTTCAATTTGACAAAATAATATTCTTCTTTTGAATCAGGATATAAAAATTTACATTAGATAAAGTTTTGATATTTTTCTGATAACTTTCATATTTTAATGAATAGTAAAAACACGCTATATTTTAATTACAAACAACTTTTTTCATCGTAATATCTTATGTGGTTAAATTATAATATTGAATGGTTTTAAAGTATAAATATAATATATTTTTACCATTTAATATAATGTATGTCATTATCATTGATTTTACCTTGAATTTGTAGGTTAAATCAATTCAATCTTTTGCAATGTTTTAAAGAAAAACCCGTTTTCTTTCGACAACGGGATTAATTTTAATTTAATTTCTGCATCTTTTGTGTATTGAATTTGGAAAAATGGATTCCATATTTGGAATTAGTGGGTCCAAATTATGTTAATAAGCTACTTTTTATTTTTGGGAATTATGAATAGTAACTACGGTAAATTTTATTTACCATAGTTAAAGGTAAATCGGGTAATTAAGGGTAAATATAATATTTTAAAATTACCCTAACAAATGTCAAAATCCTATTGGATGACTAAAAGTCGACCCATATCACCTAAGGGTCAGATTAGAATCATTTAATGGACATTTTTCCATGAAAATAACTTAATTATTATTAATACTAAAGAAAGTGACAACATGTCACTCTCTTAAATCTTATAAGTATATTAATTTTAATTTAGTGATAAACTTCATGAAACTTCGAACATGAATAGTCTCCAGAAATCTAATGAAATTATCTACATCATATAAATTTATTTATAATTTTTAGGATTAAATAAGTATCATTAATTATGACACAATAGTGATGCAGAAATTGTTTATCTAGTGAAAAATCAAGAATATTTTTTTTATTAAACTAATAGTGACCATAAAATGCACAAATACCTAACCAAAACTTATTTTCCATGTAAATGTAAACCATAAGCATCCAATGGTCGAATATTTGACCATTTGGAGCCTTATAGAAGCGATTATGACACTTATATTATTTTATTTTAAATGATGCCAAAGTTGTCACCTTCATAGTTTAATAAATATAACAATTTAAATATTGTGATTTTTAGATGATAAATTCGAGTAAAAGTATTATTATGAAATTTAATAGATTTATTTTCATCACAGGATTTTATTTTTAATTTTTATGCAACAAATAAGTATATTAAATAATTATACAAAAATTTTGTAGTATTTATTTTATTAAGAGATAAACCAAAACAATGGTTTCAAAAATAATAAAATAAATATTATATGAACTATTTAATGTGCTCCAATAATTTTTAAGATACATATGACATTTTATGAATCTATTAAAACTTTTAGTTCGAACATATCTTCTGTATTTATTTTATTTAAATTCAAGTAAATGAATAGTGTCAAAATTGACACTATTGTTATTTTACAAAAATAACATATTATAAAATTGTTTAAAAATCACAAAAATATTTAAAAATTATAAATTTATATTAATATGGTCTATAATGTTATAAAGTAAACAATTATGGAGAATTCACAACAAATAAGTAATTATTTGTTATAATTTAAAATTTAGAATTTTATTACCATAAATAAACTTAAATAGATTAAATAAGGATAAATCAAAATGATAAGGTTTAAAATAAGATCCAAAAATGTCTAAATTTGATTGGTTGATGAGATTACAACCCTATCTCATCTATTCTTCGAATATGAGTCATTTTTGGAGGTTTTTAAATGGGGTTAGATTTATTATAAATTAATATTTTTAAGAATTCCTAAGGTGCCCCTCTCCTCCCTTATAAAAGGACACCTCCTCCCCCTCCTCCTCACACCAATTTGAGCACTCAAGCTCGGCCAACCCCTGCCAAAATCTCTTCTCCACTTCCCTAGAAACATCCTAGAGGTTCTGGTTTTCCTCAAAGACCAATTTTAGTGCCCTAAGAGGAGGTCTCAAAGAGGCGCTTCAAAGAAGAGGTAATTACCGTTACCAATTCTTTCATCTTTATTTCTTCTTCCACTTCTTCTTCTTAGGTTGTTTCATTATGAAGTAATAACATCAGTATCACTCATATACTGATATGTTATTATAAGTATGAAACAACCCTATTTCACCATCTATCCATCCTACGGAAAAAGAAATCACCGCACGTGCGTACGTACGGAATATCGTCTCCACGCCGTGGTGTAATCTATTTTCCATCACCACCTTACATGGATGGGTATAATGGTGTAAAGAATAACTATACATAGTTATTAAAACATCATATTGATTCTGATTTATTGTATAATCCACTCCAATTCAATTCAATATTTATGGAAATGATATCATCGCTCGTGCGTACGTACGGAATACCGTCTCCACGACGCGATGCGATTCATTCTCCATGTTAACCATTTAAGAATGATTATAAAGTATATATAAGAAATAATAATGAAATATATGACATTATAAAGCTACTGGATTTATGTATATATATATATGTATGTCATCTACTTTCTTCCATTCAAGACAATATGGAAAGGAAAACAGCGTTCATGCGTACGTACGGACTACCGTCTCCATGAACGGTGTGTTTCATTTCATTTATCTATCTACATATATATACTGAATATATATGATATATAAATCATGTTTTATATTCTGGAAGTAAGTAAATCATGATATAAGTAATAATAATGTCAAGAACAACAAGTCAAAACACCTACGATAAATGAAACGATTTTACCCAAAACGCTTCTTTAACATGGAATTTACAAAAGAACGGGTAATATAATGTCATAAGTGAACCATATATGATATCATAACAATGAATATGATTCTGTAATAAGTCAATGACATTATTTAAATCATTATACAGGAGGTTAGGACACTTACAAAGCAAGTCGGACCTAAGGTAAGGGAAATATCACAATCTCATTTTTATCCGAGATTGTTTATATATTGGCATTTACTGGGGTGCATTTTATCATCCACATTCATGTTTCCTCGATATGACATATTATTTACGTCCACCTACAATGTTTTAAATCCAATTTTACCCTTCGGTGAGTTTTTAGTAAAAGATATGAAAGGAATATTTTGTCGTTTTTTTGTACGAGGTATTTTTTGACATTTCCGACAAAAGTACGAGAAGAATGTTTTTTAACTTATACAGAACGAACAGATTTTTACGGTTTTATAAAGCCTTATTTTCATGAACCTTCCTCCAAAAGATTTCATGACTATTTTTAATAAAATATATTTCTTTTAAAATTGCATGATGTTTTGTGAAAAGAAATTGATTTTGAAGAAGAAAGGATATTTTCCTCAAGAATTCATTTCAAGTGTTTTATCAAAATTATTTTCCATCTAACATAATAAAGGGTTCTGTTTCTATCCATATTTTTACATTTATTTGACTATGTTGTGATGGAATTATGTTTATGAATTCCTTTATCTTATATGAATGGTTTTATGATGTCATGTTGTTTAAGAATCCCATTTTTATTACATGGGTTATGAAATGATGTATGATTTATGATTTTGTGGCACACATAAGAATGGTATCATTATGAGATGGGTGGGACCTATATCTCCCTCCAATGCATTGGGTAAAGATTTTATATCTCATGAGATATACATGGATGAAATGGTAGGTTATACCGGTTCAGTGAAACAGGACTGAAACGAGGGTTACTCGATTCAGAAAGGGACTTTGTCCACTAAGATAGTCTTGGCAATGAGTCTTGACTAACAAGAAATGATTCTCTATGATTATGTGTGAATGCCACAAAGTTTCATGTTTTAAGTTATGATTATTGTGATTACATTTCACTGCCATGATTTATCCCATGTTATGAAATTATGCTCTCTTTTGCAGGTTATGATTTCCAAAATGTTATGTTTTTATGAATACGATGTGATTGATATTTCTTTTGTTTACCCTTACTGAGCATTTGAGCTCAGCCTTTTATGTTTTCTTTTCCCCAGGATATAAAGAAAGGTTTTAGGTAAAAAAAAAGGAAGATCTTTATGGGAGATGTTGAAGATATTTCACCACGATTAGAAGATTTTATTCCGAGTTTCCAAAGACACTAAACTATTACGATCCTTGTGTGTGTGTTTTTGTTATGTACTAAGTATTCCGCAAAAGTAATGTAAAGTCCATGTACGTCAAGCTTCGGGTCTCTACACCTAGTTCTTTGGTATAACTGATTCCCCCTGATATGATTTTATCACAACCCATCCCCTTGGCCCCATTATGTGACTACCCCAAGCCTGATTTTTGTAGGCCAAGGGTTGGTGACAAGTAGCAGAAAGGAGTATCCCTAAAACGGGAAGGCATTTCCTTTAAAACTGTACAAAAACACAGTTCAAGAACACAACAATATGCAACCACAAAGTAAAACATTAGTCGTAAAAGTGTTTACTAAAAATAATGGGGATGGAATATGAGCCCAACTGAAAGATAGAATACAACAAAAAATAGAAAATAACTCCTAAGATCATCCACCAAGGATCAAACTAGAAGGGCAGGTACATCTCATCTCTATAGATCTCCACGTCGACCAGTCGCCTTCGTGTGCCACCTGGTCCTAGCTCATGATGTCTCAAATGATCTTCTCATCCTCTGCACATGACACAACAAGGTGCGGAAAAATACCATGAAGGGGTGAGTATAAAAATAAATTGTAGGGATCCCGAGAACCCAGAATGTCTCTAAGAATTCAACAATGGAAAACCACAAAGCATGATCTCAATCAAAAATCACAAAGAAAAAGACTCATCTCAAACAAGGTATACAACTCAGTGTTCAGGAATAAAGATGATTAGTCTTAGGATATATCATTTTATTCTATTAGGATATTTCCACAGCTGAACCATGAAGTTGTTTTTCCATTGTAGATCCACACAGGGTTGTATGTCGCTGATCCATGATTGGCCGCTCTAAGGTTGTTCCTTGTTGGGTCGCGCACTGCTGATACACATAAGGTCACGATAATCTTGATCCACACAGGGTCTCTATGATGTTGATCCACACATGTCTTCTAGAATTTAGATCCACACAGGGTCTCTAGAATGCTGATCCACATAGGGTCACTATGATACTGATCCACATAGGGTCTCTATGATGCTGATCCATACATGGTCTCTATGATGCTGATCCACACAAGGTCTCTCTTCAATTGGAAGCCACCCATAAGACTTACAGCACCCGATGCACTTGAGTTCCATAGTATTTACTCCTCAAGATATCAGTCATGCTTCAACTTTCACGACATTCCACTAAGGATTAACCCAAAGTACTTACATGTCATAAGGGTCCCAAAGTGACATACATCGCATCAATTAGATGCCCTATTTGTGAGTTATAAACGTTTTAGTACCGAGGGCCCGATTGGATTCGGGTTTGATCTAACCCGGCCGTTCACCAACATTCTCCAAAACATAGGTGAAGTATCTCAAAAAGACCATCTCACTCCTTGGATTCCAGCACCACAGATGGTTCTTCAAACGAATGTCTGATTTGTGAGATATAACCTTCTAAGCGCATCTGGACATAAAATTGTTTGGGTCTGGTTTGACCCTATCCGACCGACCCAACACACCCCGTATTAGGCTGCGGGATCAGCCCGATGGACCATAGACCAGACCGGCCTACCTCAACTGGGTGGGGACCACTGGGCGGTCCGACCCACTAGCTAGAATGGAACCCAGCTGGGTGGCCTGCACGGAGAGGTTTGCTCCGCCTTCCCAAAAGGCTTTTCAGCTGTTCAGTTCTTCAAAATGGCGGTGCCAAGTGTCACCCCCTCCCTGTCAGCAGGACCCATAGGGAGGGGGTCCCTTCACCACTACCACAACTTCAAAGCTGCAACCCCCCTCTGGTGCACGACGATAGGTCGCTTTCCACCAACATGGCCAGCCAAGATTCGGCTTCCTAGATACCTCTGCGGTGTGCCATGGCTCGCCGCCCACTATAACCACGACCGACCAATTACTACCGCCACCGTCGCACTGGTGCCGTGCTGTCGGATCTTCCGCGGGCCACTGGTCAAGCTCTGGTGGTCTGTTTTCCCTTTTGAGGGTGCCTACGGGACTCACATGTTGCTGTCGTCACTGTGTGGCTCCCTAATTCAAGTTGCCACCCAGTTGTAAATTTTTCCCTAAAGAATTAGTCAAATACTGTAGCAGTGGAGGGTTCGAGCCTTGTTTTTTTGGTTGGTGCCGTCCACGTTAGCTTTATAGAAAGAAAGTGTAATTAATAAATACCATAAAAATAATGATAAATACCATTCAACACTTCTGCGATTCTTTATGTTTAAAGAATACAAAAAATAAACAATTATCATGAATTAAATATAAACAACCCCTACTATGGATTCAAAGAAGACATCGTGGTTGTGGAAGAAAAATCCATGCTTGAAGAAGCTATCAGTGTTTGTTACTCCAGGTTAGATTCCTCCGATGTTACCGCCCATGCTTTCATTATTCGTTGGTGGAAGATACCACACCACTTTGTTAGAGGTTCCTCACTTTCTGGTCAAAAACCCAAACCCCAGCCTCACTAAAATAGAGGGGAAAAGGTGGTTAACACAACGTGATATTATTGAGGTTCATTAATGAATGAACCTCATAATCTCTCAACGGTGTGGTTAAAAAAAACAAAGGGTCAATCCATTAAATGGATTGACAACTCACCCATCCTACCACCGCTGCTCAACCATTGGTAGAATTATAAAATAACAATTTTTATGTTATTATATTATTCTTTCAAAATCCTGAAAAACTAATTTTTTTACCCAACCTACTGCAGTCGAAGTTAAGCCTCCCTTAAGAGAATCTCAGCACTGCAGATTCAATGGTTCCCTTGTATTTTTAATTGGAGCACCGGTTCAATAGATAGAAAACTCCACCCACATGTTTACAGAACGTAACTTAAAAAAAGTTGAAAATTATGTTTCGAGCATACCAGGCCTCAGAATCAAGTGCCATCAATTTGTATAGACTTGTAAAAATCCAAAATAATTAAAATATATATATATATAGAATTTCAGGGTATTTAAATATTATATCTACATGAATAAAATTCAAATTTCAAAATGTACTTGTGATGCCAGAACCCGAACTCCCAAATTTGTTTCCATATCCACATAATTTAAAAATTGGCTTCAATACCAACTATAAATTCCTTTAAATTACTATCCCATAATTACATGATATAAATAAAAAAGTCTATTTCATACATTCCCATAACCTGTTTGGTTTAGATCATTAGTGAATTAAGAAAACACCTAAAATTTAAAAACTCATGTATTTACCAAGTATTGGATATTTTCCTCTCACAACATATCAAACTATATATTCCAAAATAAGTATTCAACATCTGTTAAAAATAATTTCAAATTTTCTATCGTTGTAAACATATCATGTGTAATAATTTTATTCATAACTTGGGGAAATGAAAATATTGGAAGGTGTGATTTAAAAAACTCATTTAGGGAAACATATAAGTAAATACATCATAAAAATAATCATGGTATAAAAAATATGGAAGGAAGAAAAAATATTAATAATTTCATAATCAACTTGAACTGATAGAACTATATATACATGGTAATAAATTGAAACATGATTATAATAAATTTATCATCTCATACTAATGGAAATGATAATGCCAAAAATCAAAAAAATAATGTTAAATCATTTTTCCAAGACACTATGAAATCATGAAAGGTCATATACACCCAAACCAAACAAGTTTTGTTTCCTGAGACTAGTTGATTCATTGAAGGGCTATATAATTATGGTCCCCATGCATCACCTAATTATGTAAAATGTGTTCAATATAAATGTCAACAATTACATTAATACTATTTCCTAAGGAACCATTTGTGGTGTAAAATCATAGTTATTCATATAATTAATAACTATAAATATAAATACATGATATACCTATGTTTGCAGTTAGTATACATCAATAATGACAATAAATTTACCAATATCTATATAAGGGATAACATGTACTGAAACATCCTATAAAAGTGAATGATAATAAAAAAAATAGTCCACAAGATAATAGTCATTCATATTGAAATAAAAACATACAAAACTACAATACTTTTCCCCATGAAAATAAATAATACATGTTCAAGGTGAAAATACTCCAATATTAATTTATATAATGAGGCGTTCACAATGTATAGGGTAATGATTATAAATTAAGTTAATTATAAAATAACATGATTATAATCCTTCCAAATAAGTGAAATTTTATGGTTGAAAAAGTACATATCATTAGTGTACCAAATGAAACATAGATTGGTGTGGATATAAATAAAAACACACTCCCCGAAAAAAGAATGTTATGAATGACACCAAAAATGTTAGTATAAAAAATAGAACTATTTGATACCATGATTTTTATCCCCCAAATGACACTATATATATATATTAAATATAAAATCCATAAATAAAATGCTATATTTTTATTTCATGGCATTCTGGGTTACAAATTAGGAAGGTGAAATATGTGGGGATAATGTTTCAGTGATTTTTAAAGAACTAATGGTGTTTTGTAATTTGAGGAGTTAAATATTGATATAACCTTACTAAAAAAATTTATTGACACATTTTTCTTATATTATACTAGTAAAACAGTTCCCATAGTCATCCATGATATAAAATTATAGTATTATTTATGTTGGTGGTTAAACTACCCCTTTCAGGAACCTACCATTTTTAATGGATGATTATGAGACGATTTAGTTTTAATATGACTATAAAAAAGAATAATTACCTAATTTAGTGTTTATTTGTGTGATATATCATTATATTAATGATGTGTAAAGAGAAGATAATTTATATAATTTAATTACTTAGAATTTTGAGATAATTATAATCTTAGTTCATTCATTTTAAACGACTGAATTAATAATAAAAATTTTCTTATCATATAATTTATTAGTTTTTAAAATTTTAAAAACATGTCCATAATAATATCGTAAAGTTAATATTTATACTTTAATCTTATCCTCATAACCATCCATGTATGTTTGTGATGAAAAAAACGAAAATCTATCATTCCATGGAGATGGTAGTCCACAAATATGCATGGTTGATGATTTATTTTTCCGAATGTTGTGTGAAAGGAATAATTTATCACCCTGATATTTTATTTATTTATTTTTCTTAAAATAGATATAACTTCTCAAAATCCTATGATACATGAAAAACCAAGTCTAAAAGAACTATAATACAACAAACCTTTACAATATAACTATTTAATTGATGGAGTGAATAAAAATTAGGACCTTTTGAAACTATATATAAAGGGTTTATAAAAATAAAACATATTGATAAATAAGTACTCAATTTTTATTAAAGTATTAATATTCATAAAAAAATTAACATTTATTCCTCATAAATTATTTTTATTAATTTTTGTGAGAAAATAATATAATTAATTTTTCTAATTTTATAAATTATTTTTTAAGAAATTAACTTCATTTTTAAAATTAACAATTCAATATTACCAAAGATTAAATTTTTATTAATTTTATGAAAATATTGTTTTTTTGATGAATAGTGAAAATATTGTTTTTTGTTGAAAATAATATTTTGGTATAAGGAATTTTCAATGGTCATTTGTGTTTTTTTAAAGTACTGTTAATTCATTTATATTATTAATAAACTAAATCAGTTAATTTAAATTAGTTTTATGTTCTATTTTTGTTTAAAATCTTTTTATGCATAAGATATTTTTTTTATGGAAAATTTCTTGACATCATGTTTTTACATTTAATTTTAAATTAAAATTTTATACATAAATGACTTGAATTTGATAAAATTAATTACATATTTAGAATCATAATAATTAATACCATGTAATAACTTAAACATAATTTTTTCCTAATGAATAGTAAAATCACTAAAAATCTAATGCCACGGTTAAGGTTAAAATTGTTTTACTGCTGGGTTAAACCAAGAGATAAGTTAGATATTTCTTAATATAATTTCTAAATTTATTATCCATATTTAAAAACCATCCTATCACGTGTTTTAATATCCATTTGGAAGCATTTTTCTTGAGTATGATATTATAATATTTTAATATTTTAAAACAATCAATCATTGTCCTCTCCCACACTTATAAAAGGATACCCTCCTTTAAAATCATTAAACCACTTTGATTCATATATCTATACAAACTATATAAAAAAATCATGTCAACTTACTTATCCATAAATTATAGGCTATGGACATATTAAAATTTCATTTTGAGGATCCTCAAAAAATGAACTAATTGAGTCTAATCTAAGGAGATGTATTCATATTACATGAATTATTCCATGTTATTTATTATTTTACCCCATATAATTATTTGGGATTAATTATAATATAACAACCCCCTTATACTATATATTCATAAATTGAATTACGATCATGTAACCACTATTATTCACAGTTTTTTCTATCAAACAAGATGTGAAAGTATCGCTCGTGTGTACGTGTCAACTTCCAACTCGATGAAGCGATGAGACTCATTTTTAATTTCTTCTTTACAATGATATTTGTATGGATAAAATTAGTTATTATATATTATATATATTATAAAATTATAAATCTATAATGGATAATTATTATTTATCTTTCTTCAGTTTTATCCGTTGAAAAGTGAAAATAGTGTTCTTGTATACATATAACCAACTATATCTATGAATAGTGTAAATAATTTTTCTATCTATAACTTTTATTGATCACTATAAATATAAATAAATAATATTTATGGCATTTATATAATAATGAATATTTTAGTGAATATGGTACCATGATCAATGTACATGGACTATAGCTACAAAACAAAAATTTTACTAAAAAATAAAAAAGGTAACATCCTGAAATAACCATTTTAATAATTCATTGTTAATAAATGGGTGTTGAAATTATATAATTGGAACATATATGATATTATATTTATTAAATTTAAAATAATTTATAATTATAATAAATTTATATTTATTATATTGGAGGCTATAATGCTTTTGAAGCAAGTGAAAGAGGACGTACGAGATTTCCATCTCACATTTATTTCTGCAAGAGACATGTCATATTCGATACTTTTTCTATTATGTGATTTATATAATGTCCATGAATTTATTTCATGATTTTTCTCTTGAATATTATAATAACTTATGATTCCATATACATTTCTCACTTTATTGAGTATTTGATTCAAAATTTAACAAAATATTTATGGTATTTAGGTTTCAATATCATTGTTTATTGTGATTATTTATGATTATGTTTATGATGATGAAATTTCATGACACATCTCTCAACAATCCCATAAATTTTCATATCCTCTAATTATTTTTGAATATTACATGTTTTCCTTTCATTTTTTACACTTCATGTACTCACGATTCTGTAAGAATGTTTTTATATAACAATAACAACGATTTACTATATATTCAAAGATATTTTTATTCCATATCCATGTTTTATAAAAAAATAAGGAATTTTTTTATATTATACAAGGATTTTTTAAATTAATTTTCCAAAAATTGTATAATTATTTAATTTCTAAAAGTTTGATTATTTTTTTTTCTAATGAAGGAGCTGTTGTATTTTTAACAAAGTATGTGAAATATTTTTTCTTTAAGAAACATGGTCGGGAAATAATTTTATGACATCACGATGACTCATTTTTTATAATATTACATTAAATTTCTCATTGATTCTTTTCTAAGAAAATATCTTTCTTTATCATTTTTAATTTTTTTACATTTTATTATGTTATTTAATATTAATATGGTTATATTCTACAAGATATGTTCCAGTGATATTTTAAAGGAATTTTTATCTTTGATAACATTGTTTGATGATTCTTATGATTTACTATAGTATGATACAGTAATAAAATCAACTTACAATATTTTTATGGCTTATGATGTTGATGATTTATGTATGGATATATTAAAATTGTTTCTTTTCCATAATTTAATTAAGTTATAATCAAAACTTTATGAAACTAATTTAATTTACATGGATTATTCTCTGATAAAATCAATAAATGTTTATGAATCCTAAATCCTTTCCACGGGTTATAGAATGATGGTAGTATTTTTAATCTTTTTTCAAACATAGGTATGATTTCAATTATGTTATGGGGTTTTCTAGAATAACATAGCCCTCCAATGCATTGGGAAATGAAGGATATATATTGAGATAATAAAGAATAGATTAGAGAGTGAACCCATTTCAATATGTTACTCCATCCACTTTGATTGTTTTGGGAGTGAACCAAGAATAAGGATATTGTGGAATGTGGATTGAAAAAAATCCAGTATAAAAGTTTTATTACTGAACCATGAAAAATGAAATGATTTTATATGATTATGTGTGTCACAAAAAACAAAGCTATTATAGAATTTCTATTCTTGAATGGATCATATTCTTTGACTACATTATTATTTTTTTCTTATAAACTACTATGAATTATTCGATGACCCAATATTTTGATATTGGAAAGGTTTTTAATTATTAATATCATATTATCATACCCTTATACTCTTTTTATGATTTAGTGATCATTTATATCACCATTTTCTACCCTTAGTGGGTATCTAATCACACACTTTCTTATGTTTCCATTCTCTGTGTCATAAATAAAGGTTTTAATTATGATATTTTTAATGCATGTTATAGTTATGAATAATATTGTGTGAGATGATGAATATTTCTTATGAAAAAGTTTTACATATATACATGTTTCCAAAGACACTAAACATATATTATTATAGAATGGATCATAATGCAATGTTTTTAATATTCATCATATAAGATGTAATATTCATGTTTGAAAAGAATGGGTCACTATGGTCGATATTATAGTATAAGGACCCAACCTTATTACATTTCATATTATTGAATTTTAGTCAAGAACTCACTTCATTTAATATTTAAGATATTTTCAAGTTCATATTTTTATATAATTGGGATATAATACATAAATATCATTCCTCATTTATATAGAGTAGATACCATAAAAATTGTATCCATTTCTTCCAAAATATAAAAAATTTCAAATAAAACATGATTTATTTGGAAATTATTAATAACATTTAACTTTCATTCATAATTTGTACTAAAAATCCTTATAACCTGTGAAAATTATTTAAAAATATGGGATGAGCACAAAAATCTCGGTAAGGGATATAAAAATAGGAAAAATAAAATATTTGTCCATGAATGTAAGAAATTATTTTCCAAAAGATATGCTTTTCATCAATATATATTTACTTTGTGAAACTTGATATTTCGAAAATATTTTCACAAAATATAAATAACATAAATAGAACCATAAAAGTATCTTGGGGAATTACTTATATAAAATTTTAACGCTCTCGGCTACCTTAGTATTTGTAACCCTCATGGCTACCGTACAATAAAACCATCATGACTACCTAATTGTGTAACAAGAACAGTTACACTTGGAGAAACCAAACGACTGACCTCAAACTTACACATACCCAATGAATTGGAGGGAGATATAGGTCCCTCCCTTCATCATGAAATATAAAAAATAACTACAACACAATCATACAACATGAATAATTTCCTAAAAACATTGCTCTTGAATTTTGTAAAATAGAATTTTAAAAGAAGATTTTATTAGAAAAGACATTAAAAAATATCATATAATTGAAGTGATACTTAATAGAGAGGATAAAATATGTATAAAAACTATAAATAAACATAATTAAACAAAATATAAACAAAATTAACCATGAAAAATATAATAATACCACATAAATAATGAAGTATAAGGTTATCCCAAATATTGGAAATCAAGTTAAGAATTCACTTCTCTCAGGTTTTTCTTACATGAATCTTCTTTAAAACTCTTATATAATAGTAAAAATGTTGTTATTAGTATTTTATAGAAACATTATCATGTCTATAACACCTTATATTATCATTCCATACCATCATTCAACCTTTAATTATTAGTATTTTTTTCCTTTCATTGTTTCAAGTGTGTTCTTTACATGATTCCCTTGGATAGTTTGAATTTGATTTTTTCTCGTATGGGAAAGAAATTACAAAAGTAGGATGAAATGGTATTCATATATTTATAGAATATATAATTTTAAAATAAATCATCTTTTTTATCATATATGGTGATGAATAATTAGATAAAACATAAATGATATATTTTAAATCATTTTTGGCGGTTCCTCGATAATCATGAACTTATTTCATTATATAATTTAATTTCATTCATTGAATATCATTAAAGAATATAAAATAGGTTAATTCATACAATTTAATTTTTTTTCATCCATTAAAATGGATTTATGATCATATTGGAGGGATGTAATATAAATTCAAAGCACATCACCCACAATTTTGTTAAACGACACATCACGAATAATGTTTTTATTTTTTTAAGAATAAAAATAAGAGGAGAGGAAGAAAAATGATGAAATTTTTTACTTGAACATGAATAAATACATAATATATTTGATTTTGGATATTTTATGCCTCTTGGATAAGGGTATGGAGGGAGAGTATAAGAGAAGGAAATAATTGAAAAGAAAACACATGAAAAAGAAAGAGGATTCTTTCCTCTTGATATCTTCTTCTTGAGATCCTCCTTAAGGCCTTTGATTTTGTCCTTTAGGTGAGACCAGTAGGTATGGGACGGTTGTAAGAGACTTAGGGATGGGATTTTGATAAACTTTATAAAGGATAATTTCTTGAGTGGTGTGAGAGGAAGAGGTGAATGAGGGTGGTATTTATAGTAGAGGAGAGGAGGGATTTTACATTATTTTAATATTTTTCTCCAAGACTATGGATAGTCTTCATTATTTTGATCAAAGTAGTAAATATAGAATGTGATTATGAAACAACTATGCTTACATTAGTCATGAATTAATAATATTTTATTTAATTGATAATTTGTATATATGGTATTTTACCTTATTTCACTATTCAAAAAATTCAATAATTTCTGAAAAATACAAAAAATTCACACTAACCATTTTTAAATGTGTATAATTAAAAAATGGAATCCATTTTATGAAAATAATTCTCTAATTATGATTAATTTATTTTTTAATGAAAAACAGACTTTATTCAGAAATTAACAATTATAAAACTAGAACTCATTTTATATCACCTTCAAATATTAATCAAGAGGTAATTATCTTAAATACTTAAGAAAATAAGAAAATAATACAATTTACTATTAATTATGGTAATATTACTATTCATAAGGGTATGTTACTATTCACCAAACTTCATGCTGGTTCAATCAGTCTCTAAATAACTTAGTGATCACAATTTAAGATGATTGTTTTTCAAAATTCAAAACATATAAGAGAGAAAATTATTTTTTAGCAGATAATTTATAAATATCTCTTTAAAAAACTATTTTGTGTACTGGATTATTATTATTTCATGGATTTCATTTATTTTTAAAACCTTGGGTTGTTACACAAAGTATTGTTTATTTACATTTGGATTCTAAGATATAAAAAATCTAGTAAAAAACATTAAAATAATATGAAGTGTAGGATAGATACTGTGTTATGGAAAAGAAATAAGTGTGGTTTTCCTTTAAAAGAATTTATATTTGGATAATAAAGTGGATATGGTTTTGGTATAAATTAATCTAGGGGTTATAATACTAATAAGAGTGGGTTGAGTATATTTGATGATAATTCCAATGAATGGGGATTTTTCCTTCTTTACACACCTTGTTTGATACTTTTAGGGGGATATATGGGTCAAATAATGATTTTTATGAAATATTATGAAGTATTTTAATAGACATTCACCACATATGACCTAGGTTAAACTTATGGTGTCATTGGATGAAAACAAGGTGTCATGATTTTGTCATCTTACAAATGATTTCTTTTATTAAATGCTTGATCACTCTAATTAGCATTGTATAATAGACATGAAAACCAATTTTATTTTATGATGGTATTGAATAAATAAAAATAATGTTGAGGGGGTAACATACAAGATAAAATTTTTTAGTACCCAATTTTATCATAGTTTGATGAATTATTATAAATAAAGAAACCTCTTAAGAAATTTAAATTCAAATTCTCAATTATTGGATTTTAATTTATCATTGAAAACCCCCAATGGTCTGATTATATTATCTCAATTATATGATTATTATATAATTTAATTTTTTATTAATATTATCCTTAAAAATATTATTATCCCCAAATAGTTGATTTTGATGTTATCTTATATATAGATTGGTTTTCTTTATTGAGGTAAAATATAAGTTTCCATTGTAGGAAAGTCTTATTTGATAACACAAAACAAACAATGATCATCTATATGTGTGAAAATAAATATGACCGTCTGATTGAAATTAAATCCATTATATGGGTCTTGATTCCTATTTAAAATAGGAATTATCTTATATAGTTGGGGAGAAACTCCACAGTGAAAATATGCCTATTGTGTGGGAGTTTTTTTTAATGTCTTTCAAGAAGAGTTTTCTAGTGTTCCTCAAAATCAGGATGTTGAGTTTTCAATAATAATCATACATGATTCATTACCTAATTTAATGAATCCATTTAAAATGGCCCCAATTGAATTTTATGAATTGAAGATGAAATTATTAGAGAATATTGAAAATGGATTCACTTGGAAAAGTGTGTTACCTTAGGGCGGACCTATTCTTTTTATTGAGAAGTAATATGGACCAATTAAACTTATATTTGAATATTGTGAACATAACAAGATCAAATATTAAGAATTTGTATCCTCTTAACTATAATTATTATTATTAGTTCATTCAGTTATAAATTTATCAATATTTCTTCAATATTGATATTTAATATGGATACTGTAAATTGAGGGTCAAAAGTTATGCCATTATTAAGAAAACCTTTCATATAAGGAATGTAAACTGTGAATATATTGTGATTCCATTTGTTTATAATAATAACCTCATTATCTTTACAAATTTATATATTCGTGTCTTTAGATATTACCTTGATCATTATGTTATATTTTTAATAGAATATATTTTTATATATTTCAAAAACAATAATATTATGAATACCACATGATAATTCTTCCAATGAAACCAAGAAATAAGAAGTTATATGAATAATTTACCAATTTCAAATTTTGGGTACAAAATGCTTCTTTTTTTTTCTCATATAGTCTCAAGATAGTGTATAATTTTGTATCCAACAATGATGGATTTCATTGAAAAATGTTGTTTACCAACCAATATAATAGTGTTCGTTAGTTTTATTTTTTGTCTAGAAATTATCAATTCCTGGGGGAAAATTTTATCACATTTGTCTAATGTACTCAGCAACATAACCTGGAAGGGACCCTAATTATTTTGGGTACATGCATTATTATAAAATTTCATGGAATTTAATAGATGTTTAGTATATGAACCTATTATTACGAAACCCTATTTTTGTAGAGACCCAAATCTTGACGTACATGGACATTACTTTTGCGGAATATTTAGTACATAACAAAAACACACACACAAGGATCGTAATAGTTTAGTGTCTTTGGAAACATGGAATATAATCTTCTAATCGTGGCGAAATATCTTCAGCATCTCCCATAAAGATCTTCATTTTTTTTTTACCTAAAACCATTCTTTATATCATGGGGAAAAGAAAACATAAAAGGGTGAGCTCAAATGCTCAGTAAGGGTAAACAAAAGAAATATCAATCACATCATTTTCATAAGAACATAACATTTTGGAAATCCTAACCTACAAAAGAGAGCATAATTTCATAACCTGGGATAAATCATAGTAGTGAAATGAAATCCCAATAATCTTAACTTAAAACATGAAACTTTGTGGCATACACACATAATCATAGAGAATGATATCTTATTAGTCAAGACTCATTGCCAAGACTATCTTAGTGGACAAAGTCCATTTCTGAACCGAGTCACCCTCGTTTCAGTCCTGTTTCACTAAACCGGTATAACCTACCGTTCCAGCCATGTCTATCTCATGAGATATAAAATCTTTACCCAATGCATTAGAGGGAGATATTGGTCCCACCCATCTCATAAGGATACCATTCTTATGTGTGCCACAAAATCATAAACCATACATCATAGCATAACCCATGTAATAAAAATGGGATTCGTAAACATCATGACATCATAAAACAATTCATATAAGATAAAGGAATTCATAAAATAATTCCATCACAACATAATCAAATCAATGTAATAATAGGGATAGAAACAGAACTATATATTATCATAGATGGAAAATAATTTTGATAAAACACTTGAACTCCATTCTTGAGGAAAATATCCTTTCTTCTTCAAAAACACTTTTCCTTTCTTAACATGTCGTACAATTATAAACTAAAAGAAGTTTATTAAAAATAAACTTGAAAACTTGTAAAGGAAGCTTCTTGAAAATAATGTTTTAAAAATCCATTCATGCCGTATAAGTTAAAAAAAACATTCTTCTCGTCCTTTTGTCGGAAAAGTCAAAAAAGTACCTCGTATGAAAAACGACAAAAGATTCCTTTCATATATTTTACTAAAAACTCACCAAAGGGTAAAATTGGATTTAAAAAATTGTAGGTGGATGGAAATAATATTACATATTGAGGAAACATGGATGTGGATGATAAAATACACCCCAGTAAATACCAACGTATAAACAATCTTGGATAAAAATGAGATTGTGATATTTCCCTTACCTTAGGTCTGATTTGCCTCGTAAGTGTCCGAACCTCCTATATAATGATTTAAATAATGTTATTGACTTATCCATAATCATACTCATTTTTATGATATAATATATGGTTCACTTATGAATTTATATTACCTGTTCTTTTGTAAATTCCATGTTAAAGAGAATTTTGGGTAAAATCGTTTCATTTGTCGTCCGTGTTTTGACTTGTAATTATTCATATGATTACTTAGATCATAACTAATTAATTAAAGAATATAAAACATGATTTATATATAATATATATTCATAATATACATATATATAATAGATCTATAAATGGAAATAAATACACAGTTCATGGAGACGGTTGGCCGTACATACGCATGAACGCTGTTTTCGTTTCCTTATTGAGTTGAATGAAATTAAATAGATGACATATATATATATATATACATAAATACAGTATCATTATTATTTCATATATTTAATTATTATTCATTATATATACTTTATAATCATTCTTGAATGGTTAATCACGGAAAATGAATCTCATCGCGTTCGCGGAGACGGTAGTCCGTACGTACGCACGAGCGATGATATCATTACCGTGATAGTGGAATTGTATTTGAGTGTATGTATACTATTTCAGAATCAGTATCACTTTACAATAATCATATATAGTCATTATTTTAACCATTATACCCATCCAAGCAAGGTGATGGTGGAAAATAGATTACACCACGGCGTTGAGACGGTATTCCGTACGTACGCATGCACGGTGATTTCGTTTTCTGTAGGATGGATAGATGGTGAAATATGGTTGTTTAATAATTATAATAACATATCAGTATATTAGTGATACTGATGTTATTACTTCATAATGAAACAACCTAAAAAGAAGAAGTGGAATAAGAAATAATGGTGAAAGAATCGGTAACAAAAATTACCTCTTCTTTGAAGCACCTCTTTGAGTCCTCCTCTTAGGGCACTAAAATTGGTCTTTGAAGAAGACAAGGACCTCTAGGATGTTTCTAGGGAAGTGGAGAAGAGAATTTGTCAGGGGTTGGACGATCATGAAAGCTCAAAGTGGAGTGAGGAAGAGAGGGAGGAGGTGCCCTTTTATAAGGGAGGAGAGGGGCACCTTTGGAATAACTAAAACTATTATTTTATTATAAAGTAAAGTTCGGTTTTAAATATCTCCAAATTGAGGTATTTCAAATATAAGGTGGGGATGGGTCGAAATCCTCTCATCCAATAGAATTTAGACAAGTTTAGGTCATTATATTAACCTTATCTTTTAGTTTTAACTCTTAGTTAATTAGATTGACATTTACCATGTAACTTTGTATTTTTATATTATATAGTTAATAAACCTACCATATACATCCAAGAGACCCCAAGTTGTGTTTTATTAATATAAATAACCTTATCTATGTCATTTTTCCGAACCATAGATTTTTAGGAATGAAATAACAATTAATAATATAATATTTGTTTTAAAAACTATTTTATGTCAATTTTGACACTATTCAATAGTTGATTTTTTTGAAACTCATAACAGAATGATTACTTAGACCAAAGTTAATTACATTAATCCTAACATGTCATGCTAACTTGGAAAATTAGTTTAGTGCATAAAAAGTCTCAAATTATATTTATTTGGGTATTTATAACATCAATTATTTCAATATTTCGTTAATAAGATAATTACTGTATCATCATTGTGTCATAAATAAATTAAATTATTTAATGTCTAAAAATTAAAAATAAAATACCACTAAGTAGGAAATCTTTTTATCGTTCTAATAAATATTTATAGTCGAATTTATCGTATGTATAACCCCATATTAAAAATGATTTACTTATTAAACTTTGATTTTAACTATTTTAACCCTTCTTTAAATAAATTAATAATAAATGTCCTAATCTAATACAAGTGGGCCTAAATGGTCATATTTTATTCCTAAGTTTGTTTTTGGTCGAATTACACTTGTCCAATAGAATTAGGACATGTGTTAGGGTAATATTAATATCATATTTACCCTTAGTTACCCTATTTACTATTAACCGTGGTAAAAAAATAAAAAGTTACTATTCACCAAAAAATTATTTTCATCTCATTGAACCACATTTTAGTCCTTGATATTAACCGTGTCTCTCGGATTTTCTAAATTCCACTCACAGAAGCGGTATAATTAAGTTTTATGAAAAATTCAGTTTTTTAACTACCACTTAGTGGTTTCACTATTCATCAAAAAATGAAAGTTTCCAGAAAAATACCAAAAATTAGATCTAAGCTATATTTGATATTATGAATTCCAAAATGATGTCTATTTTATCAAATTCAAAACATATCAAATGCATTAATTAATTTAAAAATTAATTCCCGTCGTCAAAAAAATAGCGTGTTCTTAAGAGATAATAACTATCAAAAGATTGACACTTGTTTATGACTGGTTTAAATGTGAAATTACATCCAATGACCAACATTGTATTAAATTGTAAAAATATATTCTAAATATACTTTAAAAACACTCAAATTAATAATTTATCACTATTAATTATTTCGATTAAAAAAGTTTTTTTTAATTATAATTTAGTAATTTTCACTATTCATCAGAATATGAAAGTTATCCGAAAAGTACCAAAATTTCACCTTAGGCTAAATTCGATACTCCGAATCCAAAAATGAAGTCCATTTTGAGAGCTAAAATTTCTAAAATTTTAAAAGGTGGTTATTACTATTCATAACGGCTAGTTTTAATAATATTTTAATAGCATATCGTTGTTTAGTGAAAATCGGTATTGCGTACTACACACACTATCGAGGAAGGTCATGATTGCGTGTAATGCAAGTCAAGTCAAGGATGCATGTTGAGCAAGATCCTTTTGGTGTAGCGTACAACACAAGACATTAATGAAATTAAAAAGAATATTTTTCATAAAATCTCGGGCTGTTACAATTTTGGAAATGGGTTTTGCATATTTAATCATTCCTTGATGATGAGAATGGGATGAATCATAATAGAAAATGATATGGTGATATATTTTTCCTCACGAACAATGAAGGGTCAGGAGAACATTTACCCTAGTCATGATTTATAGTTAACTACCATGAATTATTCCATTAATTATATAGAAGAAGAATATTTATAAATAAAGGTGTGAATATATACTAATCATAAAATACTATGTTTATATTCACTTAGTAATAGTTTAATATTCACCAGAAAAATGGTTTTAGTTGATTAATGATTTTTTTATCAATTCATTGACATTTTGGGAAAGTGAACATGGTGGTAGATGATTTATTTCAGAAATTAACATGTAGAGTTTTCTATGATGAGGACAAAAAAATATCCAATATTTAGGGATTAGCAAATGATGGACCTTGAAATATTGAAGGAATTTGAAATATATTATCTTTCTCAAATGAGTGTTTAGGCATATCTCCCGATAAACATTAAAGTGTCACAAAATGAAGATGTAGAGTTGAAAAATTTAGTATGAATTGTTCTTGAGTTCAACTTTTATTTTGAAGGAATGAATTATTTTAGGAACCATGTTTGTGTTATGACCATATTATATTTGAAGGAGTGGTTAGATGAAGCTCATAGATTATAATTCCATATTCATACAAGAAGTACGAAGATGAATAAAGATAGAAAAGAGTATTTATAGTGCGTAAATATGATGTGAGATATTACAGTGTATATTTCTTGATAATTGGTATGTGAATAAGTTCATGTTGAGAGGCAAAAGTCTAAGGGGATGTTACAACTATTACCCACACCAGAATGGAAATAGAAAATCATCACTAGGGAATTTATTATCAAAACACCAAAACATGTAGTGGAAAAAAATCTATTTGGGTTATATTGATAACCCTATGAAGTCAGTACACTTTATTTGCCTGAGAGAATATTTATATCTTAATTATATTACATAATATACATTAATAAAGCTCTATGTTTTCATGGAGTACCAAATTATATTGTATCCAAATGAGATCCAAGTTTATCCTCAATGTTCTGGAAAAGTATTCAAAAGTATCTAGATTTAGAGTTCTATTTCAGTAGTACTTATCATCTCAAATATATTTCCATTATAAGATTAATATTTAAACCATTTAGGATATTTTAAGTTCTTTTTATATGGATTTTGAAGGTGGTTGCGATTGAAACATTCCCCTAGTCGAGTATTCTTTTAAATATATCTTTCAATAATTAATTTAGATGTATCTTTATGAATCCATATATATAATGATGGATAGACTCCAATGTGATGAGATTAATTTGGGGAAAGAATTTTATTTGCACATGAATTAGCTTATGAAATGGATGAGAAAGTCAGATCTATTCAAAACCATATCAAGGACACTTCGAGTCGACCTGAAAGTTATGGTGACAATCATTGTTAAAGGATAGAATTAAAATAATGTGATAAGTTGTTCTTGTGAATTTTCCTATGGAAGAAGGTTATGAGATTTTGGAAAAGGGAAATCAAACACAAAGGTATGTTTGTCCCTTCCATACTCTTGATTCAGTAGAGATAACAACTTATCAATTCCGCTGAACCAATATCATGTTCATGATGTGTTCTATGCAAGACTCATGATAAAGTAAATACATGATCTTTTATAAGTATTAAAGTCATAGGTTATACCCTGAATCATGATATTTTATATGAATAACAGTCATTGTAAATCTTGGAGTTTAGAGATAATATTCTACACAACTAGAGTGCTGTCATTTTTTTGTAATATTCATTTTTATGGGGTTATAATTTAACACACCATAATTTTAAGTTATATTTATCTTCATATAAATTTATTTTCTCGATAGTTTGCGATACGTGTAAACTGGAGTCTAAAAGAAGCATAGTATAATAAAAAATTATAACCTAGTTATGAATTAGTAGAATGAATAGTAATAACCACATTAATAAAATTATTTATAAAGTTTTTTTATCAAAATCAAATATATTGATAAATAAGTGATAAATGTTTAGAAACATCTCTATGTGCTTCAAAAATATATCTTTTCCTCAAAAACATTTTATTTCCTTTTGTGAGAAATATTATAATTAATTTTTCCCAATTTTAGAATATTTATTATAAAAAATAATTTAATTTTTGGAATCATCATGTCAATATTATCTTTGAGTGATTTTTCTTGAATATTAAAAAAAGAATTATTTTTCAATGAATAATGATTTTATTAATTATTTTGAAAATAGCCATTTTGTTTTAATAAATTAAAAAGAGTCATTTTTTAAAATGGGTTTGAAAGGAAAAATTAGTTCATTTATATTATTAATTATCCAATTTTGTACATTTTAATTAATTTTATGTTGTGTTTTTATGTAAAAACCTTTTATACTTCAAATAACATTTTTTCTGGAAATCATCATTTCATTGCATTTTTTGGGTTAAATTTTAAATTACATTCTTCCAATTGTTTAAATTGAATTTCATAAAATAATTTCCAATTTTTTAAACATAATAATTAATAATATTTAATAAGGATAACATAAATTTTGGTCTTATTGAATAGTAAAATTAGTTAAAATCTGTTTCCACGGTTGTGGTTAAAATAGGTTTACCTCAAAATAAACCAAGAGATAATAGTGAAATTTCCAATTAAAAATTTTTAAATGATATTTTATATGTTTATTTTTGGAATCATTATTTCCAAAATTTTAATATCTATCCTTTTGGATACATTATAATTGAGTGTCCAATTTTTATATTTTAATCATTTCAAAACGTGAAACGTTTCTTCTACCCAACTAATAAAAGAAAACCCCTCATTTCTCTTATTTACACATGTTTGAGAAATGTAGATCAACCCAAATATTCAAAATTATCTTCTCAACATACTTATATATGTTTTATATATTATGATCTTCTTAAAATTTTATTCCAAGTATCCTTAATGAAGGATCTAAAGGAGGTTATCTAAAGGAGAGGTAATCATACTACCCAACCTCTAACAAATTATTTCTTCTTTTAACACCAAAAAGTATTTTCTATTTATTCAAAAATATAAAATTCAGTATCATAAATATAATGAAATTATATTATTCTTATAGAATCCCCATTATTCACCATGTTTTACATCAAATGGTAAGTGAAAGTATCATTCATGCGAACATGTATACTACCACCTCCATAAAGAGATGTTATTCTTTTTTTACATACACTTTTAATGGATGTTAATAAGGTTATATTTAAAAAATATATGTCATATATATGGTATAATAATGATTCTTTAAATTGGAAATATTATTTAATTTTCATTCTTTCCATCTATTGAAAAGTAAAAATTGAGTTCATGCATATGTATGACCTACCGTCTCAATGAATTGTGTAAATCAGTTTTCTTGACCTATATACTATTAATTATTTTAAATATAAATATATAAAGTGAATATATATTATATTTATATTTTTATAAAATTTATGGATATTATTAGACAATGATAAAAGTATATGTACCTGAACTACCGAACCAAAATTCTAATAAAAAATTAAATAGTTAACACCAGGAAATGATGATTTAAGTAATGAATTATTGATAAATGGGTGTTTAAATTATATAAGTGGATAATATATTACATTTTAGAAATTTTCTTGAATATTTTGCAGAATTATAATGAATTAAATTTTATTGTATAAGAGGTCAGACCACTTTCAATGTATGTTGATCTTGATGTACCAGATTTTCATCCCACTTTATCTTATTATTATTCTCATGATTTTTTTAGGATTTATATATCCATATGAATTTCTATCATCCGCGATTTTTTATTATAAATTTATTATATGGTAAGGGATTTATGTTACAATATCATTGTAAATCAAAATTATTTATGATTATATTTATGAGGATGAAATTTTTTGATTAAAATCTCAAGAATACCATGTATTTTTTTTTGATATGGTCATTTTTGGAGAATAAATTCATCCCTTTCACATTATTCACTTTAAGTAATCATGATAATGAAATAATGTTTTTATGGAAATTTAATAATATTTTACTTTTCATTTGATATTCTTTTTCTTCAATACCACTATTTTAGATTTTTTTCTAATTTTTTAAAAGAATGTTTTTTTCTAATTCTCATGTTATTTTGTAAATTCCTTTTTACCTATAATTGAATTCTTACAAAAAGGTTTTAAGGAACAATATTTTTTTTCTAAATGAGGAAATTTTGACATTTTACTAAAAATTTGAAAGGAATATTTTTTAACTTGCACAACCTGAACATAATCACCCATTTTCATGACCACTAATGGTTTAAAGATTTCATTACATGTTTACAAGGTTCATAAACAATAAATTTTTTTCCATTATATTTGGGATATTTTTAGAATATAAATATGTTATTTAAAATTGAAAATCATATTTTTCTCAAGAAAAATTCCATTAATATTTAAATGGAATTTTATTCTATGGTAATATCCTTTGATGTTACTTATGATATACTAGGTATATGATCCAATGATACGATCCATTTTATTTATTTTGATGGATTATTTTGTTTATTTAAAGGGGATTATATGAAAACCATTTTTTCCCATTATTTAATTATGTTATATTGAAACATATATGAAATTAGTTTCATTTGTGTTATGTTATTATTAAATGATTAAATGTTAATGGAACTCATTTTCTTTCCACAAGTCATACTATGATGAAAGTGTATTTATCATATGGAATATATATTTTTTCCCTTTATTTTTATATGGGTTCTAGTGGAATTATATATCCCTCCAATGATTGAGTATAGATGGATATCTGATGAGATTACAAAGACTAGAATGGGGAGTGATGTAACACCCTGACCCGATTTACCAAAAGTCGGTGCATTATTACATAACATTGGCATAATCACAAAATAAAAAGTCTCCGAAGACCGATTAGTTTAGTAGCCTTGGAATCACTAGATACATTTATAACGTTTTCATTACATCATGAAGTGAAAAACTACAACAACATCTTGTCTCCATAGAACACACTCATATCCCCTTATACTATCCATGCAGGTCATTGATAAAATACTTTTCCACATCCTGGGAAAAATAAAACAAAGAAAGGGGTGAGCTCAAATGCCCAGTAAGGATAAAAATATATCGGAAACATTCATAAATAAGAATAAACATTTAAGGCAATGTATAACTAAAAAAAATCCTTTTAAACATGAACTTCAGCATAATATGGTAGAAATAAAATGAAATAATTCCATTTTTATTCACACGGATATTATACTAGTCGAATAATCACATGCTATATCAATAACCACTTTCATAATGATGGAATGCATAATTTCAGACTATCATAACAACATAGTCAAGGCCTTGTTCCAAGAATACAAAAAATATTTTGTCAAGGCCTTGTTCCAAGACACTAGTTTATCTCACGAGACCTACCGATGCATCTAGAAGCTATAGCGGGCTCCACCTGTTACTTAGTAAGTCCAATGCATTCCTCATATGAACAGGTTTAAACATAACATAAGAATTCGTTTTAAAACTAGCATATGAAATGTCAATACTTTCTCCATAAACGATAAATGGTATAAAAATAACACATCTATAGTAAAAAATATCACAAAACCTTCAATACAATATGGAAGTTTTGTATCATAATAAATCAACTTCAAATAAGCTTAAAATCCATCAAAGGATGTTGACATAGATGAAATCAAAACTATTTGAATGAAATATCCCTTTTTGAAATCACATAAAAGTCACAAAATTATAAAAGAATAAATTTACTTTGAAAATATTCTTATAAGCTTGTAAGGGAAGCTTCAATAATTTTATAATGGCAGAAAATAGCCGCACCCACCGTATAAGTTAAAAAAAAGACATTCTTACCTTAATTATGTCGAAATGGTTAAAAGGACCTTGTTTGGAAAATGATGGAAAGATTACTTTATAAAATTCTTATAAAAAATAAAACAAGGGCATAAATGACTTTAAACCATATTCTATAAAATAGTAATAATGATTTTAAATACATTCTTAAGAAATATGGATGTGGATGATAAAGAGGTCCCAATAGATAATTACGTATAAACAACCTCAGATAATGAAGAGATTGTAAAAACAAACCCCTAACTTGTACTTTTCCTTGGTTGAGGGTAGGTTAAACTCCTTTATAATGGTTAAATAATTGTTATTAAATTATAAAAGAATCATATACATTAATATGATATCATATATGATCTTTTAACATTGCTTTGTTAGTAATATCTTAGTATTATCGTTATTTCAGGTGTCAACTTACTCATTTTCTTTTATATGTTTTGTTACATAAGCTATGTTTGTTATGGATAGGTTTCATCTTATTATTATCCAGAATGATCTCAATTCCTTAAACATTATTTTCAGTCATCAAATTAGAATTAGACTTGCATGGATAAGATAGGGAAGGAATCTCATTGCGTTAATGGAGACAGTATTCCGTACTTACGCACGAGGGACAATATCATTATTTTCATATTAAAATAATATATAATTGGATGTTATATAATATATACAGAATAATTATCTTGTTAGATTTATTATTTACATCAATTAAACATCATTATCATACCCATCCAAATAATAATGTTTTGAATAACAATTACACCACGACGTGGAGACGGTAAGCCATACGTACGCATGTAAGGTGACATGTCATTCAATGGATGGATAGAATACTGAATATTGTTGTACCATATTTATAATAACATCACAATATATAGAAGACACTGGAGTTATTATTTTATAATGAAAATAACAAAGAAAGAAGAAGTTGAATAAGAAAGGAAGTTGAAATAGGGCGGTGAAAACATTACCTCTTCTTTGGGTTCTTCCTTTTGATTTGATCAAAAGGGCTCCTTAGGTTGGATTTATGAATAAAGGAAGGCCTATAGAATGAAGTGAGGATAGTTGAGAGGGTATTTGGGTAGAGGTTGTCCAAGACAAAAGGACTTGAATATTTGAATTAGTGAGAAGGGGGAGTTCCCTTTTATAAGAGGGGTGAGGGTCACCTTAGGAAAAGCTAGAAATATTATTTTATAATAAATTCATATTCAGTTTCTAATGGCTCCAAAGTGGATTATTTAAAGTTTAAAGAAGTTGTAGGTCGGAAAGAACTCAAATAATTGGTTTTAGACAGGTTTGGGTCACTATATTAACTTTATATTTTTTATTTATCTCTTAGTTAAATAGTTTGACATTTACCATGTCCTTTTGTATTTTTAAATTATATAATTAATAAATGTACTATATACATCCAAGAGACCCCAATGTGGTCCATTAATAATAAAAATATCATTATATAAGTCCTTTTTTTGAACCTTATATTTTTAGAAATAGAATATCAATTAATAATATAATATTTGTTTTAAAAACTCCTTTATGTCAATTATGACACTATTTAATAATTGATTATTGTTAAAGTCTTAACAACTTTATTAATTCGAACCAAATTCATTTAAGCAATCCTAACATGTAATATTAACCAATAAAATTTTTTTATGTCATCAAAACTTTCAAGTTATATTTATTTTAACATTTATAATACTAATTATTTGATTCTTTCATTAATAAGGAAAATACTGCATCATTATTGTGTCAAAAATAAATTTAATTATTAAATGTATAAAAATTATAAATAAAATACCATTATTTATGAAATCTAATTACCTTTCTAATTAATATTTATTTTCTAAAATATAAAATATATAACCCTATTTAAAAATTATTTTGCTAAAAGATATATGCTTATGTCAATTTTGTATTTACTTTAACTTAATTAATATAAAGTGTCATTATCTATTACAAGTGGATCCATGGGGTCCCAAAATCGACCCAAAGATGCCCATGACCGGAAATGTATCAACCAATAGGTTTAGGACACGTTTAAGGGTAATTTATAATTATTATAATATTATTGTTTACCCTTATTTACCGGATTTACCCTTTGACCATGGTAAATAAAATATTTAACGAAGTAATTATTCAAAATGTCTAAAAATAAAAGTTACCTATTTACTCAATTTGGACATCCTTATTCTAAATATGGAATCAATTTTTCAAACTTCAAAACACAGAAGTGGAATAAATTAATTTAAAATTAATTCCCGCTGTCAAAATAAAAAGCGTGTTTTTAAGAAATAATAACTATCAAAAGATTGACACTTGTTTATGTTCGGTTTAAATGTGAAATTATGTCCAATGACCAAAATTGTATTAAATGGTAAAAATATATTATAAATATAATTTAAAACCACTCAAATCCATAATTTATCACTATTAATTATTTCGATTAAAAAAGTGGTTTTTAATTAAAATTTATTAATTTTAACTATTCATCAAAATATGAAAGTTATCAGAAATGTACCAAAAAATCACCCTAAGATAATTTCGATATTCCGAATCCAAAAATGATGTCCATTTTGAAATATAAAAGGTATAAAATTTCAAAAAGTGGGTATTACTATTCATAGTGGCTAGTTTGATTGGTTGTGGTGTGTGTTAGAACTTGAAGTTGCGTACAACACACGCTACTGTATTATTCAAACAGAAGCATAACATGGAAGATTGGGGTGTTACATTCTACCATTATTCAAATAATTTCATCCTCTAAATTTATATAATACTACTTTATGAAAAGTCTCGGGTGGTTCTTCATCATTAGTTCCTTAGGTTCCCACATTACCTCTTCCATCATATGGTTTCTCTATAGAACTTTTACCAGACGAGTCATCTGGTTTCTCAACACTTTTCCTCTCGTATCAAGAATCTTGACAGGATCTTAAGAATAAGACAGATCGGGTTTCAGTTCTAATTCCTCATAGGTGAGTACATGTGTTGGGTTAGGAATGTATTTTCTCAATAGTGATACGTGGAACACATCGTGAACTTTGGAGGGACTTGGCGGCATTCCCAAACGGTAAGCTACAACCCCAAGTGGTTCTAGAATTTATAATGGTCCTATGTACCTGGGACTCAATTTTCCCTTCTTATCGAAATGTATATCACCCTTCCATGGAGATACCATCAAGATAACACGATCTCCTACCTAAAATTCCAAATCCTTCATTCGGTTGTCGGCATAGACCTTATTCCTACTTTGATCTGCTTTGATGTGGTTTTGGATTACCTTCACCTTTTCCATCATTTCCTCTACTAGTTCTGGGCCTACGAGTTTTCTTTCACCAACATCATCCCAACAGGTTGGTGTACGAAATCTATTTCCATATAATGTTTCATATAGAGCCATCTGATTACTTGAATGGAAGTTATTGTTATAGAAAAATTCTACCATAGGTAAATATTGATCCCACATACCCTAAAAGTTAAGTGAGAATGATCTCAACATGTATTCTAAGTTTTGAATAGTTTGTTCTAATTGTCCATCATTTTGGGGGTGGTAAGCAGTGCTCAAACGAAGTTCAGTATCCAGGGATTTCTAAAGACTTTTTCAGAATCTTGATGTAAAACAAGTATCACGATCTGAAACAATCGATAGGGTTACTACATGAAGCCTCACAACTTGATTAAAATATAGTCTTTTTGGACGTTCAAGTGGTAAATCATCCCTTATAGTAAGAAAATGCACTGACTTGGTAAGATGATCAACAATGACCCGTATTGCATCGTTTCTTCTAGGAGTCTTTGTTAGTCCCATGACAAAGTCCATCGTGATATTATCTCATTTCCCCTCAGGTATGGGAAGATGTTGCAATACTCCACCAGGCTGTTTCCTTCTAGATTTCACTTATTGAAAAACCATACATCTTGAAACAAAATCAGCAATCTCCCTCTTTATTTTGTCCCACCAAAAATGTTCCTTCAAATCTATATACATTTTGGTGCTTCCAGGGTGTATATCGAAATTGGTACTATGAGCATCATCCAACAATTCCCTTTTTAGATCAGGTATATCAGGAACACAAAGTATCCTCTCAAATATCAAAATTCCATCTTCATACCCAAAGTCACTCAATCTCCCATTATTCACAGCTTTAATATTCTTTTTAAACTCTTCATCATCAGCCTGAGAACTATTTATCCTTTATAGTAAAGATGGTTTGGAAACCATTTGAAAAAGTATTGTTGTTTCACCTTCCATGGTGATTACCATATCCATCTTTACTAAATCCATGAAAATATAATCCCTTTCAACTCTCATCTTGTTCAAAACTCCATGATCCTTTCTACTCAAAGCATCTATTACCTTATTTACCTTCCCCAGGTGGTAGTGTATCGTGCAATAATATTCCTTGAGTAGTTCAAGCCATCACCTTTTCCTCATGTTGAGTTCTTTTTATGAGAAAATGTACTTCAAACTCTTGTGATCATTATAAATCTAAAAATTTTCACCATAGAGATAATGTATCCATATCTTCAAAGAAAAAATTATAGTAGCTAACTCAAGATCATGAGTAGGACATTTTTGATCATGAATTTTCAGTTGTCATGATGCATAGGCAATAACCCATTCATTCTGCATAAGGACACAACCAAGTCCTTTCTTCAATGCATCACTATAAATAACAAACCTGTCATTCCTTGATGGTAGAGTCAATATAGGAGCAATGACTAATCTTCTCTTCAGTTCTACAAAACATTCTTCACATTCTTTTTTCCAAAAAAATTTATCCCCTTTATGTTTGAGCTTTGTTAATGGGTTAGCCAACCGAGAAAAATTCAGGATGAAACTTTGATAATAACCTAGTAAACCAATAAAACTGCGTACCTCAGTTACACTCATCAGTTCTGGACATTCTTGGATTGCTCTTGTCTTATAAGGATAAATAGAGATTCCATCTTTAGAGACAATATGGCCAAGAAAATAAATCTTGTGAATCCATAATTCACACTTACTAAACTTCCCATATAATTCATATCTTCTCAGAGACTTCAGGATAATGCACAAGTGATTTTCATGATCTTCATAGTTTTTGGAATATACTTAGATATCATAAATAAATACCACCACAAAATCATCAAGACATTCCTTGAAAACTCTATTCATTAGATCAATGAAAACAGAGGGTGAATTAGTCATCCCAAAAGGCATTCCTGTAAACTCGTAATGCCCGTACCTGGTTCGAAATTCTGTCTTCGGAATGTCTTCCTTCTTCACTCAAAAATGATGGTATCCAGATCGAATTTCAATCTTAGAAAAGTATTGATCTCCATGCATATGGTCAAATAAATCATCAATGAGAGGTAGGGGATACTTGTTCTTTATTGTTATAGCATTGATCTCCCTATAGTCGATACATAACCTCATAGATCCATCTTTCTTCTTAACAAAAAGGACAGGGGATCCCCCTGGAGAAACACTAGGGAAAATAAATCCCTTATTATCAAATTCATGTAGTTGTTTTTTTAGTTCAACTAATTCTATAGTGGTCATTCTATAAGGGGTCTTCAATATAGGCCTTGAACTAGGAATTAAATCAATGGAAAACTCAATTTCTCATTCTAGAGGATGTCCAGGTAAATATTCCGGAAACACATATACATATTATTTCACAATAGGTACATCCTCTATTTGAACATTACTTTCCTCACCCACAATTATTTCATTCTCTTTCTCCCCAATAATTGAATTTAGTTGAGCTACTGGGGGTGGATCAACATAAGAATCATGTGGTGGTATTCTGCTCTAAAGATAAGGTGTTCTTTATCACCATCATCAAAATAATAACCTCCCCCTTCTTAAAATAAATCTTTTCATCATGGTATGACATCCAATCCATACCGAGGATTATATCAAATTCAACCATGGGTATAACGATGAGATCAGTAGATAAAGAACATTTATATGATCTAATGGGGACTGATTCAAAAAACTTTGTTGAAATGATACTTCCCTTGGAGTTTTAACTGGAAAATACCATGTTAAATCAAATTGGAAATATCTAATTTTATTAGAAAACTGGGAAGATATGAAACAATGCGACGATCCAGAATCAAATAATGCATTTTCTAAACTTGAGGAAACCCTTAAATTACCTGCCAACACATCTTTCGGAGCTTCTAACTCAGTAGTAGTGATAGAATAATCTTGGACTTTATCCCTTGGCCTTTTCTAAGGTAAGTTACCATGATGCTTAGGAAAATCATTTGCATAATGTCCCATCTCTCTGAAGTTGTAGTATTGAACATTGGTGGCTTCTTTCTTCCCCTTGCAATCCCGAGCATGGTGGCCTTTTTCACCACACTTGTAACATACTCTCATTCCTTTAAAGAAGGTACTGGGGTGTTTCTTCCCAGGTTTACTACAGGATGGATAATCAACTTTTCCCTTCTTCCCATTATTTCCATTCCCAGAGTGATCAGCAGATCTCTTCTTCTCTTTCTCTTCTTTAAAGTCGTAAGACTTAGAGAATACTTTTTCTATCTCGATAGCACATGGGAAAATATCTCCGTACAACGAGAAGGTTTATGAGACCAATGCTCGATGGAGAAATGGTTTTAACCCATCAAAGAAATGATAAATCTTACTTCTTGGATTATGTATATAATCTGAAACATACCTCGCTTACCTTTTAAAGTTAGCCTCATACTTTGAGACATTATCATCCTCCTTTTGTCTTAGACTCAGAAATTGCCCTTCTATATATGCTTGATGGTCACGAGGAAAGTATTTTTCTAATAAAATCTCTTTGAACTCCCTCCATTCCATATTTGATAATTCATCATCTTCTTTGGTGTTTTGAATCAATGACCACCATTGATCATCATCTCCAGTGAGATGGTAAACTGCCATGATAACTTTTTCCCTTTCACTACTCCCCATGGCATGGAATATTTTCTCTAAGGAATTTATCCATTTTTTAGCTACTAGTGGATTTCTACTCCCATTTAATGTTGGTGGTTGTTGCCTCATGAAATTATCTAACATTGATCCTCCATGCTGCGGATCTGGGTTCTCCATATGGGTAAGGTTATTATTCATAACCTAAGTGAGTTGTCTCAGTATGGTGATTTTCTGATCAGCACCAGTTGCATCACCAGCTCCACTATAATTATCTTGAGCAGGAGGGTAATCCCTACATGGAGTGCATGCATTGATACCGTTTTCATTCCTTCCACTAGGCATCATTTCTAAACAATGTCATAAACTAGATCAGTTTATGAATCAAAATTCATATTTCCATACATGTAAAACACTTAACATAAATTGACTATTTATGGATATAATCCACAATAATAAAAAAACTGTGTTTTTTGAGGAAGTATATACTCATAAACCGTTCATAATGGTTTGTAAAGAAAATGAGAGTTATCCTAAGCATATACCCCTGGAGTGTCGTAACCAAGAGTGTAGCAATGTTCGTTGTCGTGCACCAGTTCTCTTTCGATTGTAGCTCAAAGCGGTGTTTTCAGGTTTTACCCCTAGGTACATCTATACCAGAGCCGAATCTACCTTCTCGTATCTAGAAAGGGATGTATTGCTCGAAAAATTCACAAAATCTCTACAATACCAAAATTCTAGCAAGTTCTTCTATACTAATCCTCAAAGTCCATCTTAGGTCTATGTGCTCTAATCAGATTTTATCTAAATATAGCTTCCACGGTTTGTACTAAACTTCCTCTGATACCAACTGTAATGCCCAGACCCCAGTTACCAAGAGTCGGTGCATTATTACATTACACTGGAATGATCACAATAGATCACGTCTCGAATGACCGATTAGTTTAGTAGCCTTGGAATCACTAGATACATTCATAAAGTTTACATTATATCTCATAGTGAAAAACTACAACAACATCTTGTCTCCATAGACCACACTCATATCCCCATATACAATCCCTACAGGTCATTCATAAAATACTTCTTCACATCCTAGGAAAAATAAAACATAGATAGGGGTGAGTTCAAATGCCCAGTAAGGATAACAATATAGCGGAAACAATTATAAATAAGCATAAACATTTAAAGAAATGTATAACTAAAAAAAGCCATTTAAACGTGAAATTCAGCATAATATGGCAGAAATAAAATGAAATAATACCATTTACTTATTCACATGGATATTCTACTAGTCTAATAATCACATGCAATATCAATAACCACTTTCATAATGATGGAATGCATAATTCCTGACTATCATATCAACATAGTCATGGCCTTATGCCAAGACTACAAATAAGATTTTTTCAAGGCCTTATTCCAAGACACTAGTTTGTCTCATGAGACCTACCGATGCATCGAGGAGCTATAGAGGGCTCCACCCGTCACTTATTAAGTCCAATTCATTCCTCATATGAACAGGTTTAAACATAACATAAACATTCATATTAAAACTAGCATTCGAAATGTAATACTTTATCCATAAACCATGAATGGTATAAAAATAACACATCCATAGTCAAACATATCACAAAACCTTGAATACAATATGGATGTTTTGTATCATAATAAATCAACTTCAAATAACCTTAAAATCCATCAAAGGATATTGACATACATGAAATTAAAACTATTTGAGAGAAATATCTCTTTTTTTGAATTCATTTAAAAGTCACATAATTATAAAAGAAAACATTTACTTTCAAAATATTCTTGTAAGATTGTAAGGGAAGATTTTACGATTTTATAATTGTGGAAAATAGCCGCACCAGCCGTATATGTTAAAAAAAGACATTCTCACCTTAATTATATCGAAAAGGTTAAAAGGACCTTGTTTGGAAAATGACAGAAAGATTCCTTTATAAACTTCTTATAAAAATTCAAAAAATGGTATAAATGACTTTAATCCATAGTATTTAAAATATTAAGAATGATTTGAAATACATTTTTAAGAAACATGGATGTGGATGATAAAGGGGTCCTAGTAGATAATTACTTATAAACAACCTTGGATAATGAAGAGATTGTGAAATAAACCCTTACATTTTACTTTTCCTTGGTTGAGGGTAGGTTAACCTTTTATATAATGGTGAAATAATTTTTATTAAATTATAAAAAAATCATATACATTAATATGATATCATATATGATCTTTTAACATTTCTTTGTTAAAAATATCTTAGTATTATCATCGTTTCAGGTGTTAACTTACTCATTTTATTTTATATATTTTGTTACATAAGCCACATTTTTTATGGATAGGTTGTATATTATTCATATACATAATGATATAAAGTCATTAAATATTATTTTTAATCATCAAATGAGAATTAGACTTTCATGGATATGATGGGGAATGAATCTAATCGCGTTCGTGGAGACGGTAGTCAGTACGTACGCACGAGCGACAATATCATTCTTTTGATATTAAAATAAAATATAATTGGATGGTATATCAAATATACAGAATAATTTTCATGTTATATTTATTATTTACATCAATTAAAAATCATTATCATACCCATCCAAATAATAATGTTTTGAATAACAATTACACCACGACGTGGAGACGGTAAGCCGTACGTACGCACATATGGTGACATGTCATTAAAATGATCGATAGAATACTGAATATGGTTGTACCATATTTATAATAACATAAAATTATATAGAAGATATTGGATTTATTATTTAAGAAAAGAAATAAAAAAGAAATAACAAGTTTAAGAAGAAAGGAACTTGAAAGGGGGTGGTGAAAACATTACCTCTTCTTCAGGTTCTTCATTTTGATTTGATCAAAAGGTCTCCTTAGGATGGATTTATGACTAAAGGAAGGACTCTAGGATGAATGTAGGATAGTTGAGAGGGTATTTGGGCAGATTTTGGCTGAACCAAAAGGCTTTGAATGTGTGAATTAGTGAGAATGGGGAGTGCCCTTTTATAAGAGGGGTGAGAGGCTCCTTAGGAAAAGCTAGAAATATTATTTTATAATAAATTCATATTCATTTTATAATGGCTCAAAAGTGTATTATTTAAAGTTTAAGGTGGGTATAGGTTTAAAACCACTCAACGAATCGGTTTTAGATAGGTTTGGGTCACTATATTAACTTTATCTTTTTTATTTAACTCTTAGTTTAATAGTTTGACTTTTACCATGTCCTTTTGTATTTTTATATTATATAATTAATAAACTTACTATATACATACAATCTACCCCCAAGTGATCCATTAATAATACTACTATCATTATATAAGTCCTTTGGCCAATACTTAGATTTTTAGGAATATAATATCAATTAATAATATAATATTTATTTTAAAAACTCTTTTATGTCAATTTTGACACTATTTAATAATTGATTTTTGTTAAAGTTTTAACAACTTTATTAATTCAAACAAAATTAATTTAAGAAATCCTAACATGTAATATTAACCAGTAAATTTTATTTGATGTCATAAAAACATTAAAATTATATTTATTTTAACATTTATAATACTAATTATTTTATTCCTTCATTAATAAGGAAAATACCCCATCATTATTGTGTCATAAATAATTTTAATTATTCAATGTTTAAAAATTATAAATAAAATACCATTACGTATTAAATATTTTTATCTTTCTAATGAATAGTTATAGTAAAAAATATAACATATATAACCCTATTTAAAAATAGTTTTTCTAAAAGATATATGCTTATGTCATTTTTGTATTTACTTTAACTTAATTAATATAAAGTGTCATTATCACTTACAAGTGGAAACATGAGGTCCCAAAATTGACTCAAAGATTACCATGTTCGGATATGTATCATCCAATATGGTTAGGAAACGTTTAAGGTAATTTAGTATTATTATAATATTATTTCGTTACCCTTATTTACCAGATTTACCCTTTAACCATGGTAAATAAAATATTTACCGAAGTAATTATTCGAAAATTATAAATTAAAATTTCACTATTTTCAAAATTTGGACCTCCGGATTCTAAATATGGAATCCATTTTTCTAAATTCAATACACAGAAGTGGCAAAAATTAATTTAAAATTAATTCCCGCTGCCAATACAAAAAGTGTGTTTTTAAAAAATAATAACTATGAGAAGATTGACACTTGTTTACGTCCGGTTTAAATGTGAAATTATGTCCAATGGACAACATTGTATTAAATGGTAAAAATATATTATAAAAATACTTTAAACCACTCAAATTCATAATTTATCACTATTAATTATTTTGACTAAAAAAGTTGTTTTTAATTAAAATTTAGTAATTTTTACTATTCATCAAAATATGAAAGTTATCAGAAATGTACCAAAAATTCACCAAAAGATAATTTTGATATTCTGAATCCAAAAATGAAGTCCATTTTGAAAGATAAAATGTTTAAAATTTCAAAAATTGGGTATTACTATTCATAACAGCTAGTTTGATTGGTTGTGGTGTGTGTTAGAACTCGAAGTTGCATACAACACATGCTACTGTATTATTCAAAGAGAAGCGTACAGTGGAAGCTTGGGGTGTTACATGTGAACCCAGTTAAATAAGGGAATCTTTCACTATGATTGTCTTGGGAGTGAAACTATAATCATGATTTGATAAAATGGGGAGTGAACCCAATCTACAATAATAGTCTTTTCACTTAACCCTTACAAATTAAATTATTTTCTATGGTTACGTGTATTCCAAAAAATTATATCTTATGCCAATGATATATTCCCTTGGTTTATGTTCTTTGATTATTTTATGATTCATGACACATAAACTACAAATTTTTATGTCATAAATAATGATTCTAATCCATGATATGATAGGTAGAGTACTAAAGTGTTAATATCATGTTTTCAAACCCTCGTTATCATGTTTGGGTTATATGATCATTAACATCTACCATGTTTACACTTTTTGATCATCTAGGATCACTCCTTCTTATGTTTTATTCCATGAAGTTATAAGGAATGGATTTATTTATAATATCTCTAATAATGATGATATTTAAGATTAAATTAGTGGGATATTATTTTGTTCTCTTAGGAAGAAGTTTTTTATGTGTATATTTTTTCAAAGATACTAAACCAATATGATTCGGGTGTGGATCATATTGTTATGTAATTAATATTCAAATAATAATATGTAATATTTTTGTATGAAAAGTATGAGTCAATATATATAGAATGGATTAACGTTTCATAATAATTAATAATATATAAATTTAATTATTATTAATAAAATTCACCTTATATACCATCCCTGTAAGGAGGTGATGGGAAATTAATCATAATTTGTCATAGAGGCGGTAGTGTACCCAATGCCCAAATGTAATTTTTAATTCTCATTTTTATAAATGTAAATATTGAGTAATGGTTATACATATATCATAAAAATGTACAATATATAAAAAATATTGAAGTTATATAATGGAATTCAAAACATATAATTTTAAAAGAAAATAGAAAAGAAATAAGTTAAGTAAAAATTATTACTTATGCTGAGCACTTTGAGATTTCATTAGAAGATCCCTTAGAAATTTATGGAATAAGATAAGTTTGTTTTACCATAAGGTAATGAAAATTAAATAGTATTATATTGGTATGGAAAACGGCATAACCTTTGGTTGAAACAACATTTTTAGGATTGGCTTTATGGGGTTGTGAAATGAACCTTTTATAAGTTGTGATAATGGTTTTTTACTATTTCAAGATTATAAAAAGTGTGCACATGTTAAAAATTTCAAGTGGATAAAAAATTGAGAAATAATGTATTGGGGAAGATATATGGTCACTCCAATCCTTATGCGCAAAATAATAGACATTTTATCATTATTTTCTAGTTCTTTACCCATTGATTTTTTACTTTTACCATTTTAGCTTTTTCTATGGTAAATAGGTTTTACATACGAAACCTCAATCTTAATGTATAAAAATTAATTTATACTTATTAAATAATTTGTGATCATTTATTATAAATTTTAATTCCATTTAATTTGATTCAATTAATAAATGTAAAAAAATTATATTTAAAAATAAAAATGTCTAATTTATTAAAAACAATTTTTGATAAAATATTACTTATGCTATAAAATATCATATATAGGTTTGTAAGATAATTTTTTTATAAATTTAACATCACTGGTATAATTCATATTTTTTCTCAGAATAATTTTTCTTGTATTTATAATTAATATTTATATAATAATAATGTTATAATAATCACATTATTTGTAAAGAATTCATTTTCACCATCCATATGAAAATAATTTTTTAGAAAAAAAATACTCATTAAAAAA
This sequence comes from Viscum album, assembly GCA_963277665.1. NCBI lineage: Eukaryota > Viridiplantae > Streptophyta > Magnoliopsida > Santalales > Viscaceae > Viscum > Viscum album. The sequence goes on from OY728156.1 coordinate 1,119,897,201, forward strand.
TTTAATATGATTAATAAGGTAATAATTTCCATTTATTTTAATGAAATATTTAAAAATTATTAATTAAATATTTTAATAAAATCCAAAATTCTAGTGTAAAATTGTCTATTTAGTAAAATATATTTTTAAAATGTTAACTACACTTTATTCATATTTAGTATCATTAAATAATTAAATTTGTATTATTGTTTTTTCATCCTAAATATATTTTAAAATCATTAATTTACTATTTCTTGAAAAAAGTATATTGAATAAAATGAAATATTTAAAAAGATAAAATTTCAAGCATAAAATTAATTTTTCTTTTGTTTTAGATATACTAATTGAATTTAATTCATATGAAAAGTATCCATTATTTTTATATATATATATTTCATAAAGAATTTACTATTATTTATTCCAACTAATTTAGTGGATAGGTTTTATATATCATACTAGATATTTACATGCCTATTAAAATATTCCACAGTTTTTTTGGTGTTGTGCGTGGATAAAGATATCAAACACATCAAATAATTTAAATTTAATAATATATTAAATTTTTGGGCATTACATCACCCACAATAAATAAATTTTAAACTTGAATTTTTTCTCATAATATTAGTGTAATTTTTAAAGGGAACTCAAAATTAACTATACTCATCATGATAATCATTATTTCATTTAGGATTTTAAATAATATTTTTCAATATGTAAAATTTTTATATGTGATATATAAAGAGATAAAAGTCATTTCTAATTTCACATAGAATTCTACTAAGGGTTGAAAATAAAGATACATCAGGAATAACATCCTAGAAACATTGAAATTTATTTATATGAAAATATGAAAACTATGGGGTTTTATTTGTAACTCAATATCTAGTGGTTGTGTAGAGACCCCAAACCTGACGTACATGGAAATTACATTACTTTTATAGAATAATTAATACACAACAAAATCCAACACTTAAGGATCTTAATAGTTTAGTGTGTTTGGAAAATCGGAACACAATCTTTTAATCATTGGGAAAGATCTTCAACATCTCTCATAAAGATCTCCCCTTTTTTTTCTTACCTAAAACCATTATTTATATCCTGGGGAAAAGAGAACATAAAAATGGTGAGCTCAAATTCTCAGTAACGGTAAACATAGAAAACATAAAACAATCCATAAAAATTTGAATGCAAAGAAAACTTGAACATAAAATCTAAACATCAAAATCTTGAGCAAAGACAAAAGTCTTCGAAGTACATAAGCCATATATCATAAAGGAACATAAATCATGATACAATAGAATGGTAATAAAACATTTAATTGTGGAAAACCATTAAGCACGTGATATGATTTCTACAGTAGCCAAGGCATTGCTGGCAAGACCGTCTTAGTGGACAAAGTCCCTTTCTGAATTGAGTTCACTCCTCGTTCCAGTGCTAAAACACTGAACTGGATTAACTTACCATTCCAGCCATGTCTATCTCATGAGATATAAATCTTTACCCAATGCATTGGAGGGAGATATTGGTCACACTTATCTCATAATGAAATCATTCTTATGTGTGCCACAAAATAAACATACATCATTCATAATAAACCAACAGATAAAATGGGTTTCATAAACATTATCCCAAAATAAAATAATCTATATAAATGAAATGGATATCATTTCATCATAAGAAAAATCAAACCATGTAATTAATATAGACATTATACTTGAAACAGAAACATATGAAATAATGTCATCATAGATGGAAAATGGTTTTGATAAAACACTTGAAATGAATTCTTGAGGAAAATATCCTTTCTTATTCAAAATCAATTTCTTTTCACAAAATGCCATGAAATTTTAAAAGAAAAAGATTTTGTTGAAAATATTCATGAAATATTGTAGAGTAAGCTTCATGAAAATAGGGTGTTATGAAACCGTAGAAATCCATTCATTTCATATAAGTAAAAAAACCTTCTCCTTGTACTTTTAATGGAAAAGTCAAAAAGTACCACGTATGGTAAACATGAATTTAAACATACATGGAATAATATTAAACACTTTATTACAAAAAATTTATGGACATGGATGAAAAATATAACCCCATTAAATACTTACGTATAAGCAATCTCGGATAAAAATGAGATTGAAAAATTATCCCATACCTTAGGTCCGATATGGTTCGTACATATCCGAAACTCTTGTATAATGATTTAAATAATGTCATTGAATTATTATAGAATCATATTTATTGTTATGATATCATATATGGTTCAATTATGACTTGATATTACCCAATCTAATGTAAATTCCATGTTAAAGCAGCGTTTTGGGTAAAATCGTTTTATTTGTCGTACGTGTTTGGACTTGTTGTTCTTGTTATTATTATTACTTATATCATGATTTAATTACTTATAGAATGTAAATCATGATTTATATATCATATATATTCAGTATATATATATATATATACATAATAGATATATAAATTAAATGAAATACACCGTTCATGGAGACGGTTGGCCGTACGTACGCATGAACGCTGTTTTCCTTTCCTTATTGACTTGAATGGAAGTAAGTAGATGACATATATATATATATATTTATACATAAATAAATTAGATTCATTATTTCATATATTTCATTATTATTCATTATTTATACTTTATAATCATTCTTGAATGGTTATCATGGAGAATGAATCTCATCGCATCGTGGAGGCGGTAATCCGTACGTACGCACGAGCGATGATATCATTCCCATAATTATTGAACGGAATTGGAGTGGATGATATAATATTTAAGAATCATTATGATGTTATAATAACCATATATAGTTATTATTTACACCATTATACCCATCCAAGTAATGTGGTGGTGGAAAACAGATTACACCACGGCGTGGGGATGGTATTCCGTACATACGCACGCTCGGTGATTTATTTTTCTGTAGGATGGATATAAGATAAAATAGGGTTGTTTTCAACTTATAATTACATATCAGTATATTAGTGATACTTATGTTATTAATTTATGATGAAACAAATAATGAAGAAGCAGTAGAAGAAGAAATAAATTGGAAGGAATCAGCAAAGGATATTACCTCTTCTTTGAGGCGCTTCTTCTTAACCTCCCCTTATGGCACTAGATTTAGTCTCTTGAGGATAAAAAAACCTCTATAATGTTTCTAGGGAAGTTTATAATGGAAATGGTCAGGGTTTGGACTATCTTGAAGGCTCAAAATTGTTTAAAGAGAAGAGGGAGGAGGTGCCCTTTTATAAGGGAGGAGAGGGGCACCTTTGGAAGCCTCAAAAAGTTTAATTTATAATAAATTAAAACCACACATAATTTTTTTTAAAATGAATCAAATACGAACTTAGATGATATAGGGTTGTAATATCATCAATCAATAAAATTGAGACACATTGGTAATTTATTTTAAACATTATCAACTTGATTTATCCTTATTTAATATATTTAATTTTATTTGTGGTTATAAGATTCTAAATATTAAATTGTAATAAATGATAACTTATGTGTTGTGAATTGTCCATAATTGGATTATTTATGACTGTTTAGACCATATAGATTTTAGTTTATAATTGTTAAATATTTTTGTGATTTTTAAAAAATTTTATATTATGTTATTTTTATAAAATAAAAATAGTGTCAATTTTGACACTATTAAATTATTTGAATTTAAATAAAATCCAAACAGAAGATATGTTCGAACTAAAAACTTTAATAGATTCATAACATGTCATATTTATATATAAAATTAGTTTAGAATATTAAATAGTTCATATAATATTTATTTTAATATTTTTAAAACCATTTATTTGATATTTCAATCAATAAAATTTTTTCAACATCACTATTGTGTCACCTTTAATGAAAGTTATTTCATCCCTAAAAATTCTAAATAAATTTACATGATGTATATAATTTTATTATCTTTATTAAGACTATTCATGTTCTAAGTTTCATGAAGTTTATCACTAAATTAAAATTATTATACATATAATATTTAAGAGAGTGACATGTTGTCACTTTATTTGGTTTTAATAATAATTAAATTATTTTCATGGTCAAAAGTCCATAAAATGAATCTATTCTGACCCTTAGGTGATATGGTGTTGACGCTCCTTTCTTCACAGAATCTAAAGATCAGAAAAGGGGAATATATGAGCACAAAGTGATTCAACCTTTGAAGAAAACATCAAAAATTGACAAATGGATGAACAAGGAAAACTTTGCCCATAGGCCATGCAAGTTTCCCCATGGTCGCGCAAGTGTACTTGCGCGAATCACTTGGCGTGCAAGTGAATTGCGCAACCTAAGTGATAACCGCCCGGTAACCGCTCGGGGTCTTCTTCTGCCTATAAATAGACCCTGTGGGCCCCCCATTCAAGGGGATCTTTTTCCAGAAACTCGGATTGAAGCTCCTGACGCCCATGTCTCTTCTCAAAGATTCCTTAACACTTCTAAGGTAATTTCTTATCTGGAACGGAAGATCTAAAGAGAGGGAGTAAGGCCTAAGTGTTGAAATGCATCAACACTTGTGCGCCTGAGTGGCCAGCCCTTAAGGGAAGTGTCCACACTTGCGCGCCGCCTTTACTCCTTCGATAGAACTTGCGCGTCCCTTTACTGGGAGAACCTCAAGAGGATTCTAAAGGCTTTAAGAAAGAGTCGCTCAATTATTTTAATGTTGGTTGAAAATCGCGCAAGTACCCCACATGTCGCACAGGTATACCCGCGCGACCAATACTTGCGCGCCGACGCAGTACCTGCGCGCCTTCCAAGACTTGCGTGCCCCTTCCTTTTTGGGTGCCGTTTTTGCCCATTTCACCCGTCTTAAGCCATTTCACCTTTCCTATTCAAGATTCAGTCTTCAAGATACTGTCAAAGCCATTTATGGCATGATTTCTTGATTTGACTTCCTTATTTGAAAGGAATTCTGTGGAATATCTCTCAAAACATAGTGATTTATACATCTTTATGTCACCAAAGATTGAGAGTTCATTCATTCAACCTCATCCTTTAAGATGAGAGAATCCTTAACCTGGGCCTCCTTTTCAGGAGTAAGTCCCAATAATAATCCTTTAACCTGGGTTCCTTTTTAGGAATAAGGCCCAGTCATAAATCCTACAAACTTTGGTCTCCTTTTCAGGAGTAAGTCCCAAGTCCCCTAACCTGGGTCTCCTTTTCAGGAATAAGTCCCAGTCATAATCATGGGCTTCCTCTTTAGGAGTAAGCCCCAAGTCCCTTAATTTTTTTTGGGCATCCTTCTTAGGAGTAAGCCCCATATCCTCATAAATTTGGGCTTCCTTTTCAGGAGTAAGTCCCAAATCCCTTAAATTCTATTTAACCAGTCCTAAATTACGTTTTATATGGGATTACTTCTCAGGAGTAAAACCCAATTATCAATCCTCTCCTAATTTGGGTTTCCTTTTCAGGAATAAGTCCCAAGTTAGAGTTTTCAAATCTCCATGAAGCACATATACCTTTATGGACCCTGTTCCTGGATTTTCTCCCTAAAGTAAATCATAACCTTCATTTATTTGGGCAGCTATACATACATAAGCCCCAAACCATTTCTTATGATTACATCTTTCATGGCCCAATTGTCTATTTTATTACCAATACCTCTTGTTTCTTACACTGAGCATGACTCACGTGAGCTTAGAGGATAAAAGTAATTATGACATCCTTCTTTGAGCAATTAATCATAAATATCATACTCTATTTCTCGAACTACGTGGGTTCTGATTCCTTTCCCAAAACAAAGGATACGTAGGTAGCCCATCTGCGGGTTCGATCCCAACTTTGGAAGAATCCATGTCCTTCTGAATGACGATAAACTTCAAGTGCCCCACTGAGTGGATTTAAAACCAGCCTGGTCATCATAATGACCAAAAGACTTTTATAAATGTTTTGAAGGATACCATTGACCAAGAATCTCTAAATAGATACAGATGATTCTATATTGATGAAGAACCTCGAATACATATAAAAGATTATCTAAATTTCTTACATATTTAATCATTGATTGTTAAAACTAAAGGAAATCTCATTTTATACTTGGTAATGTAATAAGGATTCACGAACATAACTTAAATCTATAAAGAGAGTCCCGGAGTAGACAATAATTCCCCTCAAAAAGGTGTGATGAGTCCAACCTCCCATCCTCTCGACCAATGCAAATTCCTAAGCCTCATCAGTCCACAAGCTAATGAGTGCCTACCTTTGGAAAGTAGGTCCAAATGGATGTGGAATCATTGGATGTTTCCAGTTCTATGAACAAACCCGTTAGAAACCGATCGGATTGTTTGAATCTCCCATCCAAGAGGTCATCCCCGAATTCCATGCGAAACAAAAATGGCAAACCCGACGTGAATCCTTAACTGAGTTAAAGTGGTGTTTTACCTATTTTTTAAAGCCCCTATTTAAAAGTCAGTAAGAGGGATAACAAAAACAATCATTGACATATGTGCTCATACAAAGAATGAAGTGTCTGAATTTATCTTGATTACGTCTGTTATATCAAACAGGCACTCTTTTCCAAGATCTTCTATATTTCCATAATGGCTGCTCTCAAATTAACACTTGTGAATACTGCTGCTGCAAATACCAATGCTGCTATTCCTACTGGATCGTCATCCGCTCTGGGAATGACATCACCTACTCAGTGTCTTCAATGCTGGGTATCAAATGTGCTGGTTAAGGAGTATCGTCAACATGGTACCATCCCAACTCTGGAGGCTGCCCGACAGGCCCTCCAAGTAAACAACTCACACAGGTCGTCCAGACAATGACGACCAATGATTAAGAGGCAAGTGGTGCTGACTACCATCTCCAATCGTTTCAGGTCGTTATCCCCTGAACGCAATTTCCATTCACTCCCTTACTCTGAGGAAGTGAATGAGCAGGTCCCTCAGGACCTTAATCCAAAAAGACAGGAGTCCTTCCCAAGGGCTCCCATCAACAATCGCCGCCAGACTCGTGCGGTAGTGCACCCTCAACATGATGAGGGTACCAACTCCAGGCGTTCGGCTCAGGTTCTTCGAACCCGAGCAGGCAAGACGAACCGCCAGAGGCAGAATCCGGTTAACAATGGGCAGGTTATCATCCCTGCCATCTCCGGAGAAGTCCACCAACCTAACTTGGTGGAAAACAACAAATAGGCACACACACCTGTCCGTTTTAATTCCGCTGTCCAGTAGACTCGTATGGCAGCATCACGCCAATCCCACCAGGCAATTCCGGTGGAGTACTATAGGCAGGAACATACAGCTTCTTATGCATAATCAGTTAGTCAGTAGGCTCGTCTGACTACATATGATGGATCTTGTCAACCGCGTTTGGCGAAGTGTAATCAGTAGGCATATACACCTGCTAATACTAATCAAGCCTACCAACAGTCTCGCTTGGTAGCGCACGGAGAAGTCAGTCGGAAATCCCCAACGTCAAACAGGAGGCAGACTCAACTCTCTGCCTCCACACTTGAGTACTGTCAGGATTCACTAATATGAAAAGGAGGACAGGAGCAGGCACATACACCTACTCCAAGCCCGGAATGGATGTATATCCCCATTCCGGCAGCTGAAGTCACCAAGCATATTTTTGTCAATGGTGAAAGAGCAGAAGCAAATTCCTACTCATATTCTGGATGCTTGCCAGGATATCATAACAACTTCAGCATCATCTCAGGGAAAGACACATAAATCTATCCCTAGCAGTGGAGTGACACATCAACGATTCACTCCAAAACAGACACACACATCTATTCCAGTCCAATAGGGTTATGGGGCATACTCGCCCATATCATACGGACAACCAAGTCAGGCGCATACACCTGATTTGAGTGGAGATCATCAGCCTAACCTGACCATCTTTCCTGATCAGGAACATACACCTTCTCAGAGTAACCACTTTCGTCAACAAGTGGTTTCCAAATCGAGTAAGATGGCATCTAAGAAAAAGATCCACCCAGCACAGTCAGGAGATCAAAGGCCAATCTGTAACAAAGCCTTGCTCGATGCTGGAGTTCTTGAAGCCCTCAGACATTTATCTGTTGGAATTCATGATTCTACTCCCTCAGTTCCCAATAACGGGAACATTAATTCCAAAAGTCTTCAACAGAAACTTTCTCATGAAGGCTTTCTTCGTGACAATTCGGTCAATCTTGAAGTTTCATCTTCAGATGAGAGACAGAGGAACCCTCTGTGTGGTCCGAAGACCAAGGAGAAAGATATCTCATCTTTTGCTGTAACCCATTATGGTGGTCCTCCCCATGATGATGAACTTCGCTGCGAAATTCCTCTCTGCAGTAGTGATTCACATTTCCTGGAAAATACTCCAGTGGACAATGTAGTGCCGATAAAGCCCTCTTATCTTGAGGCACTTGAAAATGAAAAACCAGTCATGTCTGATGCTTTATCGCTAACAAGTGAAATACTTTCTCAATCAGAAGATAGCTCAGGGTGTAGGTCATTCTCCGAACCACCCATAAGTCATGCATCTTCTAGTTCGATCAATGATATCTCTACCAATCTTGTTGAATCCGATGAAGCAACAAGGAAACACCAACTCTGGTCAAAACAGGTAGAAGAATCTTCATTTAATGATAAAGAGGAAATGATGAACATGAGAAAAAATTTGGCGAAAGGTGAGGTACCAGTCATGTTTTGGCCTTTGGCTGACTCCCAGTACGACATTCCAAAGATGTTGACGGATGATGGAATCCATGATATTCGTCTCAACATATGGAAAACTCTTTGTCAATTGAAGAAGAAGGTATTATCTTATGATGAATATGAACATCATCTTAAGATAATAGAAGGGCTACAACGTCAGATTGATTTGGCATCTCTATCAATCTCTCAGTATCCGAAGGCTGAAAAGCAGTAGAGAACCCTTCAACGTTCATGCCTTGGCGCACTAAGAAAATTGTGTCAGTTAATTTCCAATGCTCCATCTGGTGTTCATATCAGAGGATGGGGTGTTCACGGAGCACTAAATTTCACAGTGCTTTCCAGTCAGCAAAGCCCACCGAAAATGGTCTCATGCAATGTTATTGCCCATGGTCGGCCACAGTCAATGTGATTTGTTTGTAATCAAAAGCTTGCTCAAGAACAGGCTTCAACTAGTTCCTCTCAAAATCAAGCATATAGGGAACAAGTTGTTGAATTTCTCCTACATCAAGCAGGCGAGAATATTGCACAAGCCTCTCGTATGGAGAAAACACATCATCAAATGACAGAAATTTCGGAAATCATCCAACGGTCTGTTGAACCAGGTGACAAAAATGGATACAGGTTAATGCATCCAGCTAATTTTCAAACTAAGGTTCGCAAGATCAAGAGAGATTTTAAGAAGATCTCAGACATAGCATGTCAAGAGACACCCCAGCTTGTCAGACTGGGGACTTCTTTAACCCAACCCTCAGATTCAACAAATGGGATTCGAGGAGTTGAGCGGAAACAGCAGGAACATCCCCAGTTCACAAGACTGGGGACTCTTTCAAATCATCAATCCCCTCCTCATATAATGTCGGTCTTTTCTCGATTGGGGAAGAAGCCATAAGAGGAACGAAGATCCAAATTATCAGGAGATTCCCTCCAAGTTATAGCTCGTCAAGAATTTCCTAAAAGATTGAATCAACAAAAGGCAATGTCTCATCAAAGACATGAAAGAAGACAATATCACAGAAATGTTGATAGAAAGGATGCGATGCATTATGCATCAATCAATGTCATCAATGCCATTGTTGCTAATCCACTAGAGGAGGTTCACTCAGGGGACTCAGATGAAGAGCGTCCTACTCAAGAAAATGTACACACCAATACAAATGAAGAAGGTGTGCGTACACGAAGTCAAAGGATTACTCAGAACCTAGGTAATCCACTTCCCTCTCTCCAAAAGGTATCCACCAAAGGGAAGGGAAAGAATCAGGTTACATATCCTTCCTCTGTAGAAGTTCAATCGCTCTCATTAGAGCAAAGGTTTGTACAACAGGAGGAAGAAATGAATGAATTAAGAAGGTTGAATGCAGAACTACTTCAGAGTAGTCTTATTCATAAAAATGCTAGAGTCCGACAGCCAAAGGAATTTTTTTGCAGTTACTGATATGGATTAGGAATATCCTCCTTTATCAGTACACCCTCAGAAGTCTAATCCTACGGGTCAAGTGCAACAACGGTTGGCAGCACTACCATTAGTTGCAGCACCAACCACCACGTCTGTCCAAGCTCCATTCATTTCACCTACCCAAAACCAAGTTCAACCGGATATTTCTCAAAAGTTGATAACTAATATTGAGTCATTAACAGCTCGGTTAGAAACTATGGAAGGGAAACGAGCACAAGTTCAACCTGAAAAGAAAGTTTTACCCTGAATGGGTAGATTCAATTTCTCCTCCATCCAGTTTTGGAAACCCTATTTTCCCTACTTTAAATGGATCAGGCGACCCTGAACAACATTTGACACATTACGTGTCTTGTTTTGATCCTATGATGGGAACTTCAGAACAACAAGAAGCAGTGAAACTCAGATGCTTCGTGCGAACCTTGCAAGGACCAGCTTTTGTCTGGTATACAAGCTTGCAATCCCGGTCAATCATCGGATGGGAGGATCTTCGTCAAAAATTCCCTTTTCAGTTCAGCTCAACTTTGCCAAAAATGACAGTTTTCGGTCTTACAAACTGCAAGAAAAGGGAGATTGAAAGTGTCTCTGATTTCATTGCTCGCTGGAAGGGATTAACATATTCCCTAAGTTTATCACTTCCTCAGGAGGAACTGTTTCCAATCTGTGTGGAAAATTTGCGTGACGAATTACGCACGCCATTGATCCCTGTGAAATACACAGGAGGGTTTCGAGATCTTACTTCAATCGCTCAACAGATTGAAGATTCCCTTATACAGGCTAAGGCTAAATCTCGTGTAATTCCAGCAGCTCCAGGAAGGAGAATGGGTAAAGCGGAAACTGCTACAGTTATGCTTAAACAAGCACCTGTACCTATTTTTACTTCAAAACCTTCATCTTCTCGAAGAGATCCACATCCTGAACGCCAACAACAAAGGCCGTTTTGTCTAACTAATCAAAAAGATCAACGATGAAAACAATTTGAGGATTTGAAGAGTAAAACATACTCTTTCCGAAATGAGCAGGTTCCTGGTTACTTCATTTCTGCTCTGGAAAATAATTTGGTTCAATTACCATTGCCCAAGAGGCCAAACAAGGAAGGAGATGAATACCGTCCCAATTATTGTCCCTTTCATAAAATTTTAGGGCTCCCATCTAGGAGTGTTTTGTCTTTAATGACCTCCTTCAAAAGATGGTCGACTTGGGACAAGTCATGTTGAAAGGTTCTTCGACTCAGGTAGCCAGTGTCACTACTACAATTCCAGAGGAAGAAGGTGAATGGCAAGAAGTCAAAAGCAGAAATGCACAGAAGTATGATGATTGGATGGTCAGAAAGACAATCAATTGGACTCATGCCATTTTGCGAACACAATTAGAGAAAACAATTGTGTCTTCTACCATGAATATTGCGGTAAAACCCTCTTCATCAGAGGGAAAATCCTCAAAGAAACGGCTTGATTCAAATAAGAAAAAAGAATCAGAAGAAGATGAGTATGTGTCAAAGCCTAAATTGTCTTTGACTCTGGCAGACTTTATGCCATCTAATTCAAAGCCACGGGCACCGCCCCACCAAACGGCACATCCTAAATAGGCTAATCAGGCAGAGTCTTCATCATACGAAGAGTTAATATTCAGTTCTGTTAATATGATTCAATTAACAGATCCATATTCCAGTCTTGATGAGACTGAATTCCCTGTATCAAATAAGGGAATTCGAGGAAGTTCTAGAGGTTCAAGATACAGGGGAAGACGTGGATCTTCCTGAAGCCACTACTCCAATTCTACCCCTACTAGCACTGTGTATGCAGCAGAAACTCGTGGTAGAGCCCTTCAGCGAGCTAAAAAAGAACAATCAAGTTCTTCTTCCAATGGCCAATTTAGTTTTGGAACAGTTATTTTGGAAGACCGATTAAAGGTTCCATCTTCTTTATCTCCGCAAGTAAATGGATCTAATCAGTCTAATCTTCCAAAACCAAGGATGTTGCCAACTTCTATCCCAATACAAGATTCATCAGCTTCCAAAGCATCTGCTTCCAAGGTACCTGCTAAACCACATATTCCTGTTGGGAAACACAGACCTCTAGATCAAAAGTATGATATATTGAAACACATGGCCCAAGTACCAGCCAAGTTATCAATTTTGGATGCTTTGAATATGTCAAAAGATCTTCGGGAAGCATTCATCGAAGCTTTGTAAAGTCCTCATGAGTTTGAAGCTGAAATTGCTGCAGCTAAAGTCTATCACATAGAGAATAATCCTGCAGAATGCCATGCAGTGATATCTTTTACTGATAGAGATGAAGATGATGTTGTGCATGGGAACATAAAACCTCTATACTTATCTGGCAAAGTCAATGGTGTAGATATCCGAAGAGATTTCATTGACAATGGTTCAGGAGTCAACCTCATGCCCATTCGTACACTTCGTCGATTGGGCCTCACGGAATCTGATTTATCTCCTTCTACCATGATGTTACAAGGATATGATAAAAATGAACAAGAACCACTGGGTGAAGTTACACTCAGAACTCAGTTTGGAGATCTTGTATCCAATTCGGATTTCATGATTGTTGATCAAGACTCAGCTTTCAATGTCTTTCTTGGAAGACCCGTGCTAGATCAGCATGAAGCTATCCCTTCATCATACCATCAATGTCTCAAATACTGTTTCAATGGTCAAGTTGGAACATTGTATGGTGATAAGGCCCCTTTCAAGACATGTGAGTCTCAATACATTGAGGCGGAATTTTATCACATGAAGGGAAGAAGGAAATCTACAATAAAGGAAATTACCAAAGTTAATGCCCCATATGGTTTGGAGAAGATTCCAATAAATCCATTTACACATGTGAGTACAGATTATGTGTTACCTATCAGTCAAATTGACAAAATAGGCCCAAATCAAAATACTCTTATAGAAAGATCCATAATGTCAATTACGGAAATCGAGCCAGACAACATGAGAGAAATTGGTAACCTACCAAACAGTGATGAAAGCATAAGTGGTGACATTTTCATTTCATCTGCTGAAGTCCAACAAGTCTATACTTTGCCAATCAGGCCAGAAGAAGTTATAGAAACATCAGAGGTGAATAATGATGTCTATTTTCAATCCATCATCTCCTCTTTATTTCCCAAAGAAGACCCTTTATTATCAATAGGGTCGAAAATGGAAGCTTCTTCTTCAAAATGTGAAAATTTTGACATCTCTTATGATCATGAGAATTTCGTTTTGTCATCTACTATGCAAGTAGAAACGGAAGAAATAACACGTGATGTAGAGGAAGAGGAAGATCTTAGAGATGCTCCTCCAGCATTTGAAGAGGGTATCTCTACCACTGTGGATGAACTCAGAGAATTAAATCTGGGTACAGAGGAAAATCCACGCCCCACTTTAATTAGTGCGGCCATGACCCTTGAAGAGCAAGAGATGTATATTTCTTTTCTAAAGAAAAATAAAGATATTTTTGCTTGGAACTATACAGAAATGCCTGGTCTTGATCCTGATGTTGCTACTCATCATTTGGGTTTACCAAAAGAACATCGAGGATTTAAGCAAGCAGCGAGAAGAACACACCCAACTTATGCTTCCAAAATTGAAGCTGAAGTGGATAAGCTGATCAAAGCTAACTTCATCAGAGAAGTTCAGTATCCCAAGTGGTTGGCTAATATTGTCCCTATAAAGAAAAAGAACGGAAAAAATAGGGTTTGCATCGATTTCAGAGATCTTAATCGGTATTATCCTAAAGATGATTTCCCAGTTCCGATTACAGAACTCTTAATTGATGCGACGACTGGCTATGAAGTACTTTCTTTCATGGATGGATATTCCGGATATAATCAGATCCGAATGGCCCCAGAAGATGAGGAATCTACAGCCTTCAGAGCTCCTCAAGGTGTGTTTTGTTACTGGGTGATGCCCTTTGGTTTAAAGAATGCAGGTGCAACATATCAACACGCCATGCATCGTATCTTCAAACCTTTCTTAGGGAAGTTTGTTGAATGCTATGTAGACGATTTGGTGGTTAAATCCAAATAACGTTCTAATCACTTGGCTGATTTGGAAATCATATTCCACAAGCTTCGACAACATAATTTGAAGATGAACCCCTTAAAATGTGCTTTTGGGGTAACCTCAGGAACATTTCTCGGCTTTGTTGTACGCCATCGTGGTAGTGAATTCAATCCTGAGAAGACCAAGTCAATCCTTGGTATGTCACCTCCTCAGAATTTGAATGAATTAAGAGGACTTTCAAGGACACTTAGCCTATATTAGGCGTTTCATCGCCAATTTGGCAGACAAAAGTTTACCCTTTACCAAATTATTGAAGAAAGGAGTCACTTACCAGTGGACTAAAGAATGTCCAGAAGCGTTTGATGTTCTCAAGAAATACCTATTGAGTCCACCAGTACTCATGCCACCTGTTGAAGGTAGACCACTTATCCTCTATGTGACAGCTCTAGAGCGATCATTGGGTGCCTTTCTCGCTCAAAAGAATGATGCTGGGAATGAAAATAGCCTCTACTATCTCAGTAGAACTATGCTTGAAGCAGAAACCCGGTATTCAAGTATTGAGAAGTGCTGCCTGGCATTAATCATTGCAGTTCAAAAACTGAGACACTACCTACAACATCACGAGGTCCAATTGGTATCTCGCAATAATCCGCTCAAATTCATCCTTAGTCGTCTAATGCTTACAGGATGCCTATCAAGGTGGGCAGTTATTTTGCAGCAGTTCGACATTCAGTATGTATCTCAAAAGGCAATAAAGGGCCAAGCTCTGGCTAATTTCCTGGAAGAACATCCTTCAGTGGAAGACACATCTTCAAATATTGAACTCCCTGATGAGGAAGTTTTCTCTATTCAATAGAATCCTCAAACACGAGAAATGTATTTTGATGGTGCTTCCAGAAGTCCAACAGGGAAGAAAATGGAAAATCCTAAATTCAACAAAGTTGGTTTATGAGTTGTGCTCATTTCTCCAGATAAGGAAGTGTTACCTTATTCCTTTTTATTGTGGGAAGGTGGTACCAATAATGAAGCCGAATACCAAGCTCTCATAACAGGATTGGAGTTAGAGCTCCAAGCACAAGTGAATCACTTAAAGGTGAAAGGTGATTCAGACCTGGTAATCAAACAAGTAAATGGGGATTATGCCATCAGAAAAGAAGAATTACTCCCTTTGTATGATTACGTTAGAGAGTTAATGGAATAATTCCCTTCAGAACCAACATTTTCTTATGTCCCAAGATCACAAAATGCTCAAGATGATGCGCTAGCCAATATAGCCACAAATCTAGCAGATCCAAATCAAGATGAGACAACCATCAGTATTGCCCACCGTGGTGCAATTTCACCTTATGTTCAAGCCAGAACAGAGGAAATTAATGAAATTAGTCCCATTCCTGAAACGTATGGTCATACTACAGGATGGATGTCACCTATCAGGGAATACCTTCAAAATGGAACACATCCACCTGATAGAGCTGAGAAAGAACAAATCTGGAAACATGTGGTCAATTTTATTCTTTATGATAGCCCAAACCACTTAGAGAAAATTCTCTACAAATGTGGGTTTGATGGAATTCTCTTCAGATGCATTAATGGTGAAGAGACAATAGCTATCATAAAAGAAGTGCATGCAGGAGTCTGTGGTGCCCACCAGTCTAGACATAGACTGTCTGATCAAATTCGAAGGCTTGGATACTTTTGGCCTTCAATTATACAAGATTGTGTTAATTTCACAAAGAAGTGTCATTCATGCCAAGTATATGCCAACTTCATTCATCAACCTCCAGAGTTGCTTCATACAGCTAAATACTCGTGGCCATTTGCCACATGGGGAATGGATGTGGTGGGACCTTACCTTTCAGCTACGGCCAAGCAGTTTAAGTACATTCTTACTGCTACTGATTTCTTTTCCAAATGGGCAGAGGCAGTACCTCTCAAAGAAGTCAGTTCTAAATGCATTGTTAGCTTCATCACGTCTAACATCATTACTAGATTTGGTGTCCCTCATAACATATTGACGGACAACGGCACCGACTTCTGTTCTTCTGAGGTGAAGAAATTGTATAAAAAATACAACATTAAATCCAACCATTCATCTCGGTATCATGCGGTGGCCAATGGCCAAATAGAAGCCTTTAACAAGACTCTTTCAAATATACTGTAAAAGATGGTGGATAAAGATAAGAGATCATGGCCTGATAAACTTTTTCATGCTTTATGGGCTTATCGAACTACCATTCGTAATGCAACGCGGTCAACTCCATATTCGTTGATATATGGAACAGAAGCAGTCTTTCCAATTGAAGTTCAATTGCCCTCACTCAGAGTAGCCATTTGTGATCAGTTATCTACAGATGAGAAATCCCAAAAGCGATTGAATGAATTTGAGCAGTTAGATGAGAAAATATTGTGCACTTTGCACCACTTGGAAATCTATCAGAATTGAATAGCACGAGCTTTTAACAAAAAAGTTCATCTTCGTTCATTCATTCAGGGAGAATTGGTATTGGTTCTCAGAACACCAATGATACCAGGAAAGAAGCCTCCCAAGCTTGAACCAAAATGGGAAGGACCTTATTCAATACATAAGGTCTACTCCAATGGAGCTTATTCATTAATCTCAATGGATGGAGAACTCATCACGACTCCAACCAATCCCAGATTTCTGAAGAAATATTTTGTATAAACACAAAATATGATCCCCAGAACCATGATTCTTAAAATTGGTTCATACAATGCGTCCAACATGACGTTAAACTGTAGGAAAGTCCCTTTCATCCAACATGACGTTAAACTATAGAAAAGAAGATGTCCCTACAACATGACACTAAACTGTGCAACACCAGTTCATCCTTGCTATATGACGTTAAACTATACAGCAATGGTCCAGTATGACCTTAAACTGCAACTTCGTCCCACACGACATTAAACCGTGAAAAATTTCCCTAAAAAAAGTCTTGTATGACT
This sequence comes from Viscum album, assembly GCA_963277665.1. NCBI lineage: Eukaryota > Viridiplantae > Streptophyta > Magnoliopsida > Santalales > Viscaceae > Viscum > Viscum album. Next base: position 1,119,914,288 of record OY728156.1, read on the forward strand.
TTAAACTACACCATGGTCCAGTATGACATTAAACTGCACCATCCATGGTCCATCCATATGACCCTAAACTATTTGAAAGTCCCTTACGTCCGGAAAGACGTTAAAATGCATAAGCACTTAAAGGTCCAATATGACATTAAACTGCACCATCCACGGTCTATGCAAATGACCTTAAACTATTTGCACTTTTGTCCAACATGACACTAAACTGTAGAAAAAAATCCCCAATGCGTCCAACATGACGTAAATTGTGAGTTATTTTGACCTTACTGCATGACATTAAACTGCACAGTCCCCCTTTCATCCAATATGACGTTAAACTGTATTGTCCCCATCGTCCTAACTACATGACGCTAAACTTTACAGAAAGTCCTTGATATGTCCTACATGACATTAAACTGTATTTTTCCCCTGCTACATGACACTAAACTGTGAAGCACCAATAGTCCTAACTGCAATACTTTAAAATGCATAGTCCCTTTTTATGTCCTACATGACATTAAACTATGCATCGTTAAGGTTGTTGTTACCTCTTGTTTTTCACACCAAGTATGACTCACGTGAGCTTATAGAAAACATCAACCATAACACTCTCTTTGGGCCACTAACCATGTGTAAGTCCCAACAACATTTTTATTAGATCGTTGTCCCCAAGAACAACTTGATCATTAATTCATTCTTTAATTGAACTACACGGACTTTGATCCTTGCCCTCCAGGCTGGGTATGTAGGCAACCTCCCAGGGTTCAAGCCCAAAAGCAATCTCTTCACATCGGTTCACCTCCATCTCATATGATGTTGATTCCTGACACCGCCCCTAGAATCAATATCTTTACATTGGTTCACATTCGTCCTTGTTATACGACATTAAACTATACAACACTTTTGTCCGGTATGACAATAAACTAAAATATTCTTTGATTTCCTCATTTGAGAGGGAACCATTATTGACATTGATTTTTCAATCATGTTTCATTTCAAAAGACTACGTACATACATGGTAATGCCTAAACTTTTTATCTCAGGTTAAACCATCATTGCACTAAAGTCCCCTTTCACCCTTCACATGTACGAACCAAATTTGTACAAAGGGCATTTCTAGAACTACGTGGGCTTGATTCCCATCCTTATGGGATACGTAGGAACGTTCGAGTATCCCTCAAATCCAGCCCTAAGCCTTTTGGGCCTAACCCCAAATTTCACTTTCAGTCCCTTGGCTGAAAAGTCCTCATGAAAACACACACTGTGTATTCATTATTATGGTATGAACTCTATGAACCTAAACTAAGATCACTCATATTTTCGTCCTGCACGACGTTAAACTGCATTTCAGGAACTACGTATGGCTTGATTCTCATTCTTATGAGATACGTAGTGAAGTCCAAAATTTCAATTCATGACCCAGCCACAACATGATTATGGTTATCATTGACCTATGTATCTCTATATACATTGGACGATACCCATATTTATGTGTTATAATACTAAACCTTAAATATTTTCAGATCTTCATAACCCTTTTCATGACTTTTAGTCACAAAAATGTCAAACTTCTGAGAATTATTTTGTCTGACTATGCAGTACGTGCCCATAGGTGGCCTTGCATAAATAGTCCACATAACAGACTTGTAAGCCAAAAGATACTATTTTATTTAACTATGAAGCCAATGCCCTTAGGTGGACCTGCATAATTCAACCCCCTAACGGGTTTTTTAAATAATGGTAACTTCATTCTTGGGAAGAATGCCTCTTTTGTCCTTATTTGTCTTAAACGACAGTATGTAGGGATCCACAAAAAAATAGCCATCCTTAACATATTTGTCCCATATCCTTTTTCATGATCTGAAAGTATTCAAGTCTATGGTTTATTCTTCTTCCCTACGTTTGGTTCATACCTTCGTAGGAGTGATATTCATCCAGTTCTTCGATAATCTTGTCTGGAAATATCTTCTCCATATTCAAGTATCCTCTTTCCATACAGAAAAATCTATACTTTAGAAAATTTGAATCTCCATAAACTTTCACTGGCTTTTAGCACTAGGAAAGTAAATTTGTGAGAGTTCTTCTTGCCTGAGTATGCAGCACGTGCCCATAGGTGGCCTTGCATAAACAGTCTACATAACAGACTTGTCAGCCGAAAGATGCTATTTATTTGACCATGCAGCCAATGCCCTTAGGTGGCCCTGCATAATTCAACCCCCTAACGGGTTTTGTTAAATAATAGTAACTTCATTATTGGAAACAACTTCATCTGATGCATTTTAGCTCTTTTTCATATCATTTCTCAGATTCAAATATTCTTAAGCCATAGTTTACATTTTTTTCCCTCATACTTGAGTATGGTAATATGTTTTCAGATAAATTGTCAAAGAATTGAATCAATTTTAATCCATAATGGTCAAAGCTATTTCGACCTTAAACATTAGCCCCTTTATGTCCGGAATGCATGACTTTAAACTACCCACAGAAGACAAAGGAACTCTAAATAAAAGTCAAGTTCGAGCTCACTAAATATACATTTTTGAATGATTTAGGTAATATTGAGCAATTAAAAGATTCAAAGTTTGTAGGGTTATTTGTAATAATCCTAGTAAAAATCAAACTATGCTTACTAGGCCTATTGGTTTAAGTAAATTTGAAGCAGGTAGTGAGAGAATGCAGGTACAAATAAGTGAAAGTGAAAGTTTTTTTCATTGATGCACAAGAGTTAGAAGGACATCCACAGACTGGAGTCTCTTCTCCTTTTCAAGAATTACAAGAGGATTTCAAGATAACACTTCATTTGATTTACGACATCCCGAGTTTCATCAGTAACCACCTGGAATTCATTAATTCAACTGGATACAATAAGAGATGCAGGGATACTAGCTCTTCTCGGAACAATTGTAAAAGGATGTTCTTGAGTACGGTTTGAGAAATTTTTTTGCTGATCAAACAGTGACTCTGTTTCTGTCCAAGAGACTTGGAATATGGATACATGGATTTGAGAATGGAGCATTGGAAGTAAAGAGCCATTTGGAGATAGTACTCTTTTCAGATATTTCTCTAATGCCATATTTGTCTTCTCTCCACCAACCGGTAGTTGAAAACATTTCAGCCCATGGGTTTTCCATTTTCATATCTGCAAGGAAATGACATAGAGGAAGAACTTGAAAGTTCACACCATTGTTGTTGCTCTTAATGCACATCATAACCGAAATAGAGGAGTAGCAGTGCAGCTGCATCTCAGGTGTATAATTTTTTTCATTTGGAACATTGACTCCTTGCAGATGACCATGACCACACAGAGGTAGATGGATGCTCTGTGGAAAATTAGGATGATATTTTTTCAAGTACTTAGCCAAATCTGGGAGAGTGCTGTTGCAGATATCATATTAATCAGGGCCAATGATGTTCATCATGTCATCAATCCGCTAGCTAGCCAGTTCATCAGCCGTTCCAATTCCCTTGGGAACCACTGAATCTGCACAAAAGATGAATAAACTAACTCTTAAATGGGTTTATTTTTCATAAAATTTGTGAAGAAATTTTGAAAAAATGGCTAAGGAATTAAGGCGCGCAAGTCTAAACATGGCGCGCAAGTATTCGTGTGCCGCGCTAGTTTTTGACGCGCAAGTGTAAACCGCACAATTACAAATACCTTTACAATAGAGCGACATCAAGGAAACAATTGGAAAATAGAGTAACTTGCGCGACTAAGATAACCTGCGCGACGAGAGCTCGAGAAGTTTGAAGTCCAGGAATCTAGATGCTTTTTACGGAGGTGAGGCCATGTATTTATAGGCTAGGAGGCCTATCTGTGTGCCATACCCAGTGCGCTCAAGGCTTGCGCGACACCACTTGCGCGCCGCCCTCTGTGCCTTGAATACTTACACACACCCTTTTCCTTTGGATGTATTCAATTTCCTCAAATTCAAATCCTCTATTTCTCTCCGGATCCAACTCTGAGGGGGGACTTTTGTTGACGCTCCTTTCGTCACAGAATCTAAATATCGGAAAAGGGGAATATATGAGCACAAAGTGATTCAACCTTTGAAGAAAACATCAAAAATTGACAAAGGGATGAACAAGGAAAACTTTTCCCATAGGCCGCGCAAGTTTCCCCATGGTCACGGAAGTGTACTTGCGCGACTCACTTGGCGCGCAAGTGACTTGCGCGACCTAAGTGATAACCGCCCGGTAACCGCTCGGGGTCTTCTTCTGCCTATAAATAGACCCTGTGGGCCCCCCATTCAAGGGGATCTTTTTCTAGAAACTCTGATTGAAGATCCCGATGACCAAGTCTCTTCTTAAAGCTTCCGGAACACTTCTAAGGTAATTTCTTACCTAGAATGGAAGATCTAAAGAGAGGGAGTAAGGCCTAAGTGTTGAAATGCATCAACACTTGCGCGCCTGAGTGGCTAGCCCTTAAGGGAAGTGGCCACACTTGCGCGCCGAATTTACTCCTTCGATAGAACTTGCGCGTCCCTTTACTGGGAGAACCTCAAGAGGATTATAAAGGCTTTAAGAAAGAGTCGCTCAAGTATTTTAATGTTGGTTGAAAATCGCGCAAGTACCCCACATGTCGCGCAGGTATACCTGCGCGACCAATACTTGCGCGCCGACGCAGTACCTGCGCGCCTTCCAAGACTTGCGCGCCTTCCAAGACTTGCGTGCCCCTTCCTTTTTGGGGGCCTTTTGCCCCCATTTCACCCCTCTTAATCCATTTCACCTTTCCTATTCAAGATTCAGTCTTCAAGATACTCTTCAAAGTCATTTATGGCATGATTTCTTGATTTGACTTACTTATTTGAAAGGAATTCTGTGGAATGTCTCTCAAAATATAGTGATTTATACATCTTTATGTCACCAAAGATTGAGAGTTCATTCATTCAACCTCATCCTTTAAGATGAGAGAATCCTTAACCTGGGCCTCCTTTTTAGGAGTAAGTCCCAATCATAATCCTTTAACCTGGGCTTCCTTGTTAGGAATAAGCCCCAATCATAAATCCTACAAACTTGGGCCTCCTTTTCAGGAGTAAGTCCCAAGTCCCCTAACCTGGGTCTCCTTTTCAGGAATAAGTCCCAGTCATAATCATGGGCATCCCCTTTAGGAGTAAGCCCCAAGTCCCTTAATTTTATTTTGGGCATCCTTCTTAGGAGTAATCCCCATATCCCCATACATTTGGGCTTCCTTTTCAGGAGTAAGTCCCAAATCCCTTTAATTCTCTTTAACCAGTCCTAAATTACATTTGATATGGGATTCCTTCTCAGGAGTAAAACCCATTTATCAATCCTCTCCTAATTTGGGTTTCCTTTTCAGGAATAAGTCCCAAGTTAGAGTATTCAAATCTCCATGAAGCACATATACCTTTATGGACCTTGTTCCTGGATTTTCTCCCTAATGTAAATCCTAACCTTCATTTATCTGGGCAGTCATCAATACATAAGCCCCAAACCATTTCTCATGATTACATCTTTTATGGCCCAATTGTCTATTTTATTACCAATACCTCTTGTTTCTCACAACGAGAATGACTCACGTGAGCTTAGAGGATAAAAGTAATTATGACATCCTTCTTTGAGCCATTAATCATAAATATCATACTCTATTTCTCAAACTACGTGGGTTCTGATTGCTTTCCCAAAACAAAGGATACGTAGGTAGCCCATCTGCGGGTTCGATCCCAACTTTGAAATAATCCATGTCCTTCTGAATGACGATAAACTTCAAGTGCCCCACTGAGTGGCTTTAAAACCAGCCTGGTCATCATAATGACCAAGAGACTTTTATAAATGTTTTGAAGGATACCATTGAACAAGAATCTCTAAATAGATATAGGCGATTCTCTATTCATGAAGAACCTCGAATACATATAAAATATTCTATAAATTTCTTACATATTTAATCATTGATTGTTAAAACTAAAGGAAATCTCATTTTATACTTGGTAATGTAATAAGGATTCACGAACATAACTTAAATCTATAAAGAGAGTCCCAGAGTAGACAATAATTCCCCTCAAAAAGGTGTGATGATTCCGACCTCCCATCCTCTCGACCAATGCAAATTCCTAAGCCTCATCAGTCCACAAGCTAATGAGCGCCTACCTTTGGAAAGTAGGTCCAAATGGATGTGGAATCATTGGATGTTTCCAGTTCTACGAACAAACCCGTTAGAAACCGATCAGAACGTTTGAATCTCCCATCCAGGAGGTCATCCCCGAATTCCGTTCGAAACATATGGGTTGAATTTTCGTCATCCAATAGAATTTTGCAAGTGTTAGGGTAATTTTATATTCTTATTTATATCCTTAATTACACGATTTACCATTAACTACAGTAAATAAAAATTATCGTAGTTACTATTCATAATATCAAAAAAAAGAAAAGTAACCAATTAAAATAATTTGGACCCTCTGATTTCAAATATGGAATCCATTTTTTAAAATTCAAAACACATAATTTTCATTAATTAATTTAAAATTAATCCCGTTGTTAAGAAAACAGTTTTAAAAGTTAAAACATTGCCAAAGATTGAAATGTTTTTACCTATGAATTCAATGTAAAATTAAGGGTAATGACATAAATTAGATTAAATTGTAAATATATATTATATATATAATTTAAAACAATTCAATATTATAATTTAACCACATAAATTATTGCGATGGAAAAGTTGTTTTTAATTAAAATATAACGTGTTTTTATTATTCATTAAAATATGAAAGTTATCAGAATAATATGAAAAATTTATCCAAAGTAAATTTTTATATCCTAATTCCAAAGAAGAATTTTATTTTGTCAAATTGAACTTATAAAAATGTCAAAAAAAAAATTTAATGTGGGTGTGCCATCAAAAGGCGTCAAAACTGCATTTTTTTAAAAATACATATTTTACCCGAAAAATTTATTTTGTTCTCATATAGTGTTATATAAAATGTGTAAGATGAATTATAATGTCATAAAATTAAAAATTTAGATACTAATATTCATAATGTCTAGTTCATAATAATATTATAACTATATATCGTTGTTTAGTGAAACCCAGTATTGCGTACTACACTTGCTATCGAGGAAGGTCGCGATTGAGTGTAATGCAAGCCAAGTCAGGGCTGTGTGTAGTACAAGCTCCCTTTTGTGTTTCGTATAATAGAATCCAACCATATTTCATTTATACATTGAATATATATATATATACTCAATTTTGCGTATAATAACTTCTATCAAACGAACTTGATTTTATGTGTAACACGATCCAAGATAGTGTTCCGTATACTGAAAGCTAATACGATGTTGCCTATAGCACAAGATAATATTGGTGTAGCCTAAAACAAAAGGCATCAATGAAATTAAAAAGAATAATTCTCATAAAATCTCGGGTTGTTACATTCTACCCCCCTTAAAATGAATTTCTCCCTCAAAATTAATTGGGGTTATAAATGGTTTACTACATGAAAGTTTCTTTCATAGAAACCCACATCGTAAAAAGGAAAACTAAAACTATATTTTAAAAAATGAACGTTAGAAACATAATAGATAACCAAAGAAACTCATCACTTGGGTTCCCACATAGGAGAACAAAGGTGAAAATATGGATATGGAAGAGAAATATAACCATCATGTTCTGATGGAGAGTGGTAGAGAACATGGCTATGATAAAATCCCACAGTCACAATGCCATAAATTTGTGCTGATCTAAGGTACCATCTGATTCATCAAATATTAGAGCACTAGGACAACATTTTTGGTTTTCAAGATCGTTTCCCAAATGATAAAGAATTTTTGAATTAAATTAAATACTTACTTGATTTAGGTGCAATCTCAACGTTTCTCATGCCTCAAATAATTTTCACTTCATCTATTAAAGAAATGAAGTTGAATTTGACTTTCATGAAGTTTTAGTAGATAATTTGATAGAATGATAGTTCATTCCACCTGTCTCAAACAAAAGTTATCAAAAGTTATATACATAAGTCCATCTATGGTGAGATTAATTGGATATGGTTCCAAAATGGACTTATACTTCATTTATCATCCTACTTAATAAAATAAGACTAGTTTATACTAACCAGGGACTTTCTGTTGGCCAATGGTAGGAGATAAAGGACTATCACACTTCAGTTGTGGGTTCGATTCCCGCAACCTTGTCCGAAACGATGGGTTGTCGCCCATCCTATGGGTTGTCCTTTTTTTAAAACTATACTATTATTACATAACTAAACGTTCTATCCTTAAAAAATACTATCTAATGTCGAACTTAATCTATTCCAATATTTAGGTTTATCCAAAATACTTCTGTCCAATCTCATAGTATAAATAAAATGATTACTAGAAAGGTCATCTACCGAGCATTGAATACAAACATTTATCTCCCATATATCATAAGATAAATATATATATATATATATATCTTGTTGGTCACATTCCAAACATGTGAATTCCTTAATCATGTATTCTCTTGAAAAATGAATACCCATTGAACCTTAGTCAAAACATGAATGTTGTCAAAAGTTAACTCTTCCCACATACCAAAATCTCATAAATCTGTATACTTAAACCATGATATCACATTGCCCTTATACCAGTCATGAGCTCATTAATACTATCAAACATCTCATTATCTCCTTTTCCTTTCATTATGTACATATCATCTACTTTCCAAAAATATTTGAATAACCTTTCATGGTTACTGGTACCATTAATCATATACTTTCAAAAACTCAAGGAAAGAAAACAGTGTAACAATCCTTATATTTTTCTTTATTCCATTGTACCATACATTATTCTTGATAATCAAACAATCATTCCACTTCCTTCTTAAACCACTAACTGAGCTTCATCATTTATTTCATCTCATATATCCTTTGTATTCTCTTCATCTTCATCAACATAAATACAACCCATTCGACCATGCTGATTCTCTTCATGAAATTTTCCCTTTGAGCATTGGTTTTCATAATGACCCTACATTCCACATTTAAAACATTTAACCGTTGTTGATGTTTTTTCAATACCATTATCCATGTACAGGGTGTTAACTGAACCTTTTCCTTTACAATTACTGGCATTGTGTCCTTTTCCACACCCAATGCATCTTCCAATTCCTTTGAAACATTCTCCCTGATTCCAATTACCACATGATTTACATGATGGAAATTGAACTTTCTTTCCTCTATGATCATCATGAAACTCCATCTTTCTCTTATTAGATGAGTCAGGAAACTTACCAAAGTTGAGATTATTGATCATATTATAATATTGTTGATTAGACATAATAACGATGTTTGGACATCAAAATCCTGTTTCATTTTGTTTCTCATGAAGAATATCATTCCATTGTCCATCAAATCTTCTATTATCGCGAATCTTACTCTTTCCAACCATTTTCTAAAACCCAAAAATTATTGTGTGAGAGGAAAAAATCATACTAGGAAAACAGCATAATCAAGGGGAGTACTTTCAATCTCAAACATCTTCGGTTTAATCATAGGTTATTCACGATCGTTATCATAATTCTAGGATAGTAAACTATACTTATACATACACTTAGGAACATTCCTAGACATACCATATAAATATATTTAGAGATCTCATTAATGTTTTCACATCCTAGTTTCCAAAGGTTAACTAAACCTTTCCCCTGATACCAATTGTAGATACCCAAACCTGATGGACATGGAAATTACATGACTTTTGTGGAATACTTAATACATAACAAAATCCAACACTCAAGGATTGTAATAGTTTAGTGTCTTTGGAAACTCAGAACACAATCTTCTAATCATGGTGAAAATTCTTCAACATCTCCCATAAAGATCTTCCCCTTTTGTTTTCTTGACTAAAACCTTTCTTTATATCCTGGTGAAAAGAAAACATAAAAAGGGTGATCTCAAATACCCAGTAAGGGTAAACATAGAGAATATAAAATGATCCATAAAAATTTTAATGCAAAGAAAACATGAACATAAAATCTAAACATCAAAATCATAAGCAAAGACATAAATATTTGAAGTACGTAACTCATATATCATAAAGGAACATCAATCATGATAAAATTGAATGGGAATAAAACATGTAATTGTGAAAAACCATTAAACACACGATATGATTTCCATAGTAGCCAAGGTATTGCTTCCAAGACCATCTTAGTGGACAAAGTCCCTTTCTGAATCGAGTTCACTCCTCGTTCCAGTCCTGTAACACTGAACCAGATTAAATTACCATTCCAGCCATGTCTATCTCATGAGATATAAATCTTTACCCAATGAATTGGAGGGAGATATAGGCCCCAACCATCTCATAATGAAATCATTCTTATGTGTGCCACAAAATTAACATACATCATTCATAATAACCTAACAAATAAAATAGGTTTCATAAACATCATCTCATCAAAACATAATCCATATAAAAGAAATTTATATCATTTAATCATAAGAAATATCAAACAATGTAAATAATAGAGACATTATACATTATACATGAAACATAAACATATGAAATAAAGTTATCTTAGATGGAAAATGGTTTTGATAAAACACTTGAAATGAATTCTTGAGGAAAATATCATTTCTTATTCAAAATCATTTTCAATTCACAAAATGCCATGAAATTTTAAAAGAAAAGGATTTGGTTGTAAATAGTCATAAAATATTTTAAAGTAAGCCTAATGAAAATAAGGAGTTATGAAACTGTAAGAATCTTTTCATTTCGTATAAGATAAAAAAATATTCTCCTCATACTTTTAAAGGAAAAGTTAAAAAGTACCACATATGGTAAACAAAAGAAAGATTACATCCATAACACAATGTAAAAGTCAAATAGGGGTAAAAATGACCTTAAACATACATGGAAGAATATTAAAGACTTTATGAAAAATATTTTTATGGACATGGATGAAAAATATAACCGCAGTAAATACTTACGTATAAGCAATTTTGGATAAAAATGAGATTGCAAAATTATCCCTTGCCTTAGGTTCGATATGCTTTGTATGTATACGAACCTCCTTTATAATGATTTAAATAATGTCATTGACTTATTACATAATAATATTTATTTTTATGATATCATATATAGTTCACTTATGACTTTATATTACCCGTTCTTTTGTAAATTCCATGTTAAAGCAGTGTTTTGGGTAAAATCGTTGTATTTATCGTATGTGTTTGGACTTGTTGTTATTGATATTATTATTACTTATATCAGGATTTACTTACTTCCATAATTTAAATCATGATTTATATATCATATATATTCAGTATATATATACATAATAGATAGATAAATGAAATTAAATACACCATTCATGGAGACGGTAAGCTGTACGTACGCATGGACGATGTTTTCCTTTAATTATTGACTTGAATGGAAGTAAGTAGATGAAATATATTTATATGTATACATAAATCTAGTATCTTCATTATGTCATATATTTCATTATTATTCATTATATATACTTTATAAAAATTTTATAAAGAGAAGAGGTAGGAGGTTCCCTTTTATAACGGAGGAGAGGGACACCTTTGGAAACCGCAAAAATATTAATTTATAATAAATTCAAACCCCACTTAAAAACTTCCAAAATGACTCAAATACGAACTAAGATGAGATAGGGTTGTAATATCATAAACCAATAAAATTTAGACATCTTGGTAATTTATTTTAAACATTATCAACTTGATTTATCCTTATTTAATCTATTTAATTTTATTTATGGTTATAAGATTCTAAATTTTAAATTGTTATAAATAATTACTTATGTGTTGTGAATTGTCCATAATTGGATTATTTATGACAATGTAGACAATATAAAATTTAATTTATAATTGTTAAAAATTATTGTGATTTTTAAACAATTTATATTATGTTATTTCTTTAAAATAACAATAGTGTCAATTTTGACACTATTCATTTATTTGAATTTAAATAAAATCCACACAGAAGATATCTTCGAACTAATGGCTTTAATGATATTAATTTAATACATAAAAAATATAAATAAATTAACATGATGTAGATAATTTTATTAACTTTTTGGAAACTAATCTTGTTCAAAGTTTCATGAAGTTTATCACTAAATTAAAATTATTATACTTATAAGATTTAAGAGAGTGACATGTTGTCACTTTCTTTGGTTTTAATAATAAATAAATTATTTTCATGGTCAAAAGTCCATAAAATGAGTCTATTACTACCATTAGGTGATATGGGTCGACTTTTAGTCATCCAATAGAATTTTGGCAGGTGTTAGGGTAATTTTATAATTTTATTTGTACCCTTAATTACACGATTTACCATTAACTACAGTAAATAAAAATTAACGTAGTTACTATTCATAATATCAAAAAAATAAAAGTAACCAATTAACATAATTTGGACCCAATGATTTCAAATATGGAAGCCATTTTTCAAAATTCAAAACACATAATTTGCAGTAATAAATTTAAAATTAATCCCTTTGTTAAGAAAACCAGTTTGAAAAGTTAAAACATTGCCAAAGATTGAAATGTTTTTACCTATGAATTCAATGTAAAATTAAGGGTAATGACATAAATTATATTAAATGGTAAAAATATATTCTATATATACTTTAAAACCCTTTAATATTATAATTTAACCACATAAATTATTGCGATGAAAAAGTTGTTTTTAATTAAAATATAGCGTGTTTTTACTATTCATTAAAATATGAAAGTTATCAGAATAATATGAAAAATTTATCCAAAGTAAATTTTTATATCCTTATTCCAAAGAAAAATTTTATTTTGTCAAATTGAACTTATAAAAATATCAAAAACTAAATTTAAAATGGGTGCACCATCAAAAGGCGTCAAAATTGCATTTTTTTTAAAATACTTATTTTACCAGAAAAACTTATTTTGTTCTCATACCATGTTATATAAAATGTGTAAGATTAATTATAATGTCATAAAATTAAAAATTTTGATAATAATATTTATAATGGATAGTTCATAATAATATTATAACAATATATCGTTGTTTAGTGAAACCCGATATTGCGTACTACACACGCTATCGAGGAAGGTCGCGATTGTGTGTAATGCAAGCCAAGTCAGGGCTGCATGTAGTGCAAGCTCCCTTTGGTGTTGCGTATAATAGAATCCAATCATATTTCATTTATACATTGAATATATATATATATATACTCAATGTTGCATAGAATAACTTCTATCAAACAAACTTGATATTGTGTGTAACACGCTCCAAGATAGTGTTCTGTATACTACAAGCTAATACGGTGTTGCGTATAACACAAGATAATATTGGTGTAGCATACAAAAAAAGACATCAATGAAATTAAAAATAATAATTCTCATAAAATCTCGGGTTGTTACAGGTTGGTGGAAACATAATGAAACATGACACTAAAAAATCTAACATTAAAAAAAACTATCTGATATATTAGGTAGAGTTACATCAATTATTCCTTGTTTTCATGGTTTTTAGAGACTATTTCCCACATCTACCTTTAGATTAGGAATTTGAGTCTCATAATTCCCAACCATTGTACAATATAAGAAATTTTTTGTTGTATGTTCTCTCATTACCTTACACATGTGAATATAAAAACCTTTATTTTCACTTGTAGTGCATTTAACAATTCCTTTAATATAATTTCCCCTTTCCTCTTCCCACATTTTTGACATGAATAAAATTGAATCTTATTTCCTTTACCATTATTTTTACATGATATTTAATGAGACCCTATCTTAATTTTCATTAGTGTGTTTGGACCATCAACTATGTTGACATTTTTAGTCACACTTCATGATAGCGAGTTTGGCATAGTCAAAAGTTTTCTAACTCTAGCTCCTATTTAGATAAATTTTTTATTATTTCAATCACCATAATACACCTCACACATATTTTCAACATGCTTAATTTCTGTTTCATCCACTACTAAAACCCAAATAGTTTACTAGAGTGGAAATTGTTATAAGAGATTTACGATAAAGAACCATAATAAAATTTAATATTAAGATGTTTAAATTTATATAATTATCAATGTAGTACATAGTTCTTACTTTTAAACATCAATAAAAATCAATTAAATCTATATCACTCTAAATTTATTATATATCATCGTTTGTTGAACCAAGGTTATACTATGTTGGGTTATCTTATAATTATCAACATATTCCTCAAAATAGAGGTCCAAAATTAAAACAAACTTTATATTAATATTATAAGACAAAAAATTATTTAAATCTATGATTATCATTTTTCTAAAAATGAATACATCAATAAATATATATATTTAATTTGTAATCTCTACATTTCAATATATGATATCCATTTTAACTTTCCTATTATTTTATCTATCCTAAATATATTAAAATATCTAATAATGGGTTATAAAGATATTGTGAATTAACTGAAGAATATACTTTGGGGGTGTCAGACTTGGTGTATAATTATGCTTCATTTTTATGCAGTAGGTAATGATCGATTTAGTACCCAATATTCCCAATTTGGTGTCTCACTCCTAGGTATATATGTTCTAGATATTTCATGAACTTTTATTATCTAAAAAGGGATGAAATTTCATGGAGAATCACACAATAAAATTTTTAGGATATTATCTTATAAATAGAATTACCACTTAGGATTATCTGTATTATGTTAACAAATTTTCTATTATACTAATCCATAGATAAAATTATCACAATAACGTTAATGTTAAATCATATACTATCTCAAATCATCCATGTTTTGATACTACCAGACAAATACTACTATAGAACATATTCTCATATGTTAATCACCTGAAAAAAGTGGGATCAATAATTTTCTCAACCATAACTCTGATGCATGATGTGTCGGACAGAGGATACACAAATGGAAAGACAATCCTGGGGTACCTAATTTGGAATATTCATATGCACTTTATGACCCCTGATGATGGATTTTACTACCATTTCTATAGTTTTCTACCACTGTAAACCATTGAAATCAATTGTAATCTTTTATTAATAACCCTATGCTTTGAGATTACTATCTTCCACTACCATATATTTTTTCTTGGATAATGAAATAATATTTTAGAATGATAAAAACCAAAAGTTTCAAATTGGATATTTATTTTTTAAATTTCAACCATATTTCTCTAGATTTTTAATGATTACGTTATCTCTTTTATTCACCTGGGGAAATGTACCAGGGTTCGTTATAAAATTATTCAAATATTTATGATTATTCTAAAGTGGAATATGAATTTTTTATCCATCCAACATCTTTCCCTAGATGAGTTATGATCATGTTATCTTTATTATTTACATGAGGAGATGTGTTGGTGATATTTATACTGTAATTCTAAAACAGATAATTTTTGTTAAGTTGATAATATATAATTTAACCATCCATCCCATTTCTCTGGATGGGTTATAGATCCTACACTAAGGATTATTTCTACACTATAGATTATTTTTTTAAAGTTAACTATATATTGTTTGAAAATACAAATCCTTTCTATACATGACTTATAATCATGTTATCATTCTTATAACTATAGGGAAAAGTGTTGGTTTTCTATATGTTTTTATAATAATATGAATTATTAATGGGTAATTTTATTATGAATTGTTTATTAATTTTCTAAAATGATGAATATATTAGACTTAAACAAGTGATGGGAGGGACCAAACATTATATATAACTTTTATTTGTTGGTATTTCTCATGAGATAAACATGTTAGGTTATTTTACTCTACAGCTAAGAAAAATAAGATTTTCCATTGATGATAATATCATGATTCTAAAGATAATGATATAATGGATTATGGTATGGAATTATCTATCCGAAATTATTTATCTCATAATTATATAACCATTTATTTTAATAAATTTGATATATTTATTTTCACTTCTATACATGGATATATTATTCTCTCAACTTAATTTTATTATAGATTCATGTGGTCAATTTTTTCATGATTTATCACATGTTTAATGTCTATGATATGTAACCTTCCTCTATATATTACCCCTTACTGAGCATATAATATCAGAGTTATTTGTTTTCATTTCCCTATGAAATGTATAAGATAACTATGTGAACATTTAAGGGATATGATAGAAGGTATAATAATGTTCTCATAATGTGTTAATTCTATATATTATGTTTTCCAATGCAATGTATGCATATATCCATTCTTCCAAGACCATTAAAATATTGGATCTTATGAGAACTATTTCATTCATCACCATTTAAGTAATATGATTACAAAGTTTGTGTTTCTGGGTTTCAAGTTATTATATCTGATATCATAACATGTTTAGTAGGAATTTTGGGGACTATATTTTGAGGAACCAAGCTATTTTTTCACAACAATATAAAATCAATTCAGTATTTATATAGAATAATATAAAAGAAATAATTATAATAATAATAAATACCATGTGGTAATTATCTGTATTCTATTATAGAAATATAATGAATAATGGGAGGAAGGTAAGAATATCAATATTGGTATTCAATTTTGGGATATTCTTCTTAAATAACGTAATTAATCTAGAGTCGATACTAATCAGTTCATAAGAATATTAGGGTAGTCAACCCATGCTATAGAAAATAATATCTCCATTATAAAGTGATAGTATGATCTAAAATATAGTGTATCTATATTGTATTACATCAAGAAACAACAACCCCTAGTTCCCAATGAAAAATATAATGTATTTGTAGAAGAAAAATGGATCAAGTCCATAGAGAATATCTTAATTGCTTTGGGTTGTTTTCAAAAGAATATGTTATCATGGTGGTCAATAGTATGAAGGGAGATAAATATCAATGGAGTTTAATATGTCAAAAATCTAAATTGGGTGATGTGATAAAGTGCACCAAATGGTCATCTTCTCAGGAAGTATTTTATAAGAAATACTTTCCCCATAAAAAGGATGAAATTGGAACGAAAATCACCTATATTAGACAAGGGTAAGAAGAATATGTGGTTGAGTTAAGGTATAACATTACAAAGTTATCTAGATAAGCTATAGACTCAGTACATAGACAAGAAAGGAAGATTGATCACTTTTTTGAGGAGTTGAATATGTTCCTCCAAAGGGTGCTGGTCTCTCAAACCATTTCTTTATATTAGAATGTAGTCTCAAGACGATTCATATATAATATGAGTTATAAATTTAACTCATTCAATTGGAATTACCTATATCTAAAACTCTATATAGGATGTCCATTCTAGAGTTGGAATTATTGAAAAACAACTATAGTAGTTATGTGATACGATATTAATATTCCCATATGTTTCAACAAGGGGAGACAAATTTTATTCTTGAAAAGGGTGGGTGGATCTATGAGTGTGTACATTGATTATAGGGATACCAATGACATTACTACAAAAAATAAGTATCCTATACAATGAATAGACATATAATTTTATAAACATTAAGGATACTAGTACATTTTAAATACTGATATTTTATATTTTTATTATTAGCTATTGGGGAAGTAGGATGGCATACTGAAGATAACATTTCTAACATGGTATTAACAATAGAAGTTTAAAAAAACTAACAATATGTTGACTAATGAACCTTATTTTTTTATGAATATGATTAATAATAGTATTTAAATATTATCCTGATAAATTTTTGGTGATATTAATTGAAGATATATTGGTCTACTCAATGAAATATAAATATTACGGGAGTCATCTTCAAATAATTCTGGAGGCCCTCATAAAAAAATTATTGGGGAAATATAGTGAGTGTGATTGTTGCCTCAACAATTCATCTTTTAGGGGCCATTATTTCTCCATGAATTGAATATATATTGACCTGTCAAAGGAATAGGTAGTCTAAGAATGGAATAAATTGAAAAATTTAACTGAGATCAAATGTTTCCTATTTTTAGAAGATTAATATCTGTGGTTTGATCATGATTTCAACTAGTTGGACATATTTGGAACCAAGTCAACATGTCAATGGGTAAACTTCACATGGATAAGTTAATGTTCATAATTTTTAAGAAATATGAATAAGATATTGATAAATTCATCATCAGTAACTTTACAATCCGGTAAGGAATGATTTTTAATATATAGTGATGCATCGAATGATAGGGTGATTACATATTATCAAGGAAATTGGTAATCTAGGAATATGAATATCCAAATATTGAACTTGAGTAGGTATATATAATATTTTCCTTGAAAATATTGGGTTGAATAAAGTATGGAGAATGATATGACTTATATATATATGGATATCAAAATTTTGAAGCATATATTCTCTGAAAAATATATCTACTTGGGGAAATGTATATGGTAGGGACTAATCGTGGTCTATAATTTATCGATACATGACCACAAAGTGATGGAAAACAAGGTGGTTAATTCATTGAGTAAGAAGAAACATTGAGTTTTGACCATAATAAGGACTAAATCCAATCTTATATGTGGAACTCTAGTAATTTCAGAAATGTTAATTTTTAGGTTAGGGGATCCATTAAACATTTTATAAGAAATTGATAAACCATTCTCACAAGAAAAGATAGTGAAGTTTCACCTAGATAACGAGGACTTACAAAGTAATCTTAAAATGTAAATTAAGAAAAATTGATAGAAATATTCTATATAGATAGATTATTGAGGATTTGAATTTTTTTGACTTATATCCATAATAGAGTAAAATAGAGAATTCCAAGACGAAATATATATCACTAGTTTCTCTATACGCCATAGTAGTACAAAGATATATTTGGATTTAAGAGAAAATGTCTTGTGGGATGGTATAATGTGTAAGATTATAAAATATGTTTCAATATTATTATTATTATAGTAGGTAAAGGATGAATGAAAATATCTCAAGCGAGTTAAGGAATGTAATGAACCATCCAGGTTCGACCTGACGTATCACACAATCTTGCTCCCCATAAGGCCTCATGTGTGCCTCCTTGAATTCTAGAGGATATCGACCAATAGTGAGGGTCTAAAAGGTATAATGGGGAGATAGTAACCTCTATTTAGAGTGAAATATTATTGGAAAATAACAAAACCCATACACATGAGTAAAAATTAGAGTATAGAAAATAAATAAACTAAGAGAATAATTCTATAATAAATTAAATGTTGTATAAAGGCATATAGACATAAATAATGATTAAATACAATTGAAGGTGTCTTACTTGTCTGAACACATATACAAAAAAAAAGTGAAAATATAATACATATTCGTCTATGACCATCTCTTCACCAAAAAATTGACTAGTCTCCATGATGATCGAGTTGCACCAACCCAATCCTAAGACTCCACAAGAGTGGCTCTGCTTGATCTTGAAACACTGCGCCTCAACCCCATCTATCTCCCAACCTATACTCCAAACTGAAGGCATACACTAGGTCTTCATTCACAATGAGGTGTAGGTTTAATATGGGATAAATAAATCTCATTAGTAAGTCGCTAATGGTGAACCTATAATTTTCCGTCAAAATAAGTGCATTCACAATGAGGTGTAGGTATATGGTGTGTTAAATGAATCTTAGTAGGAGTCCCCCATTGGTGAAACTATATTTTTCTATCAAAAAATGTTCTTTGACACATGGTATTCCCAACCTATTTGAATCTGACAACATTTAGAATAAACTAAGAACTACATAAAAATAAGGGGAAAAACAAAGAAAACTTAAAATACGAGACAATAATAAAAGATAACAACTAACCTAAATCTACCTCCACCCTAACCCATTCCATTGGATTTAAAACACGTGTATCACCCTACCACATGAAAATCGATGCACATGATTGGTCTATATATGATCCCCAATATGTTTAAAAGAAACATGCATGAATTTAATACCCCAGGGAAAAAGTATAGGCATCCACATGAGCGAAGTGCATCTACCGAGCTCTTGGACACCAATAGAAAAATCATAATGAGAGAAAAGAACATATATGTTGGAATAACTGGAAAACTTACAAGTCTTGAAAGTCTATGCTAACAAATTTGTCACCAGATATGAACCCAACAATTAGGGATCTATAAATAACCCTAAGAGTGCCACTACATCCACATGCCTCGTGATAACACATACATTAATGGTACACATAACCCACTCAGTGAGTGAATCATCTCCTCTTGATCCCAAAAAAAATCTACTCAGGGTGAATACTCAAATAAAGGGTGGTTGGACTCATTCACATTATCCATGAGAACATTAATCAGATCTATCCATAAACACCAATTGGAGGAGATAAATAAATTAAAAATCAGGGCTAACACCCAATCCATGATATCATATGGTTCTACTCATAAAACCACAGTCTTGAGAAAAAACTACCTCAAACATCTTTAACAACTACCAAATGAATGTGGGATGATCTAAATATCAAACCCACCATACAATAAAATAAACTATTAAAACTGATCAGATATTTGACAAATCATCACACGACCACTCCTAGAACCTTGGAGGTCAGCATCCAATAAACACCACGATCTATTTGTAACCCACCGTAGGGAGAAACTACAAATCATGGATTAACTTATACCTAGGTACAAAATATAATGATATGTCTAACCAAAGACTCCTTTTCTTCACCCAAGATCTCATACCACACCCATAAAAACATCCAATGGAACAAAGACCATAAGAAGAGTAGGACAACATATGAGGGGTCTGTCTATCTCTTCCAAAATCATATGAATTTTCTTATGTGGAAACATCCCAAATAAACCTCAGTGGATAAAAACTGATCCTTGTTCAACAACAAGAATGAAGGGGTATCTAAAAGCGTAACCCACCAATATGGGAATTTATAATTGTCTTCTTAAAAACCTCAAATAAAGAACATATGTAATTGTTCCTCAGTGAAAGATAATACAATGGTAAAATACCATGTTGGGATACTAAAAATGGACTCCATAACAAGAAACACATCCATGTGTACCAACTCACCCATAAGGGAATATAAATAATTACATGCCACCCAAGTATCCTTAACAGTTGACTTCAGAAACCAGTAACCACCTTATCGGTAACCAAAACACAAGAAAATTATTAAGAGTCTCTAAGACTCATCTATGCATATCAACAGAACTAGGTTATAATCTCTGTAGACATGATTCATTCTAACACAAATGTTCCAATTGCTTTGGTCCTGAAACATAGGATAAAACCTCAACATCTCTATCCTCAAATAACATATAACAACATATAAGAAAATACCAAGTTCTCCTTGGAGATATTACTTGAACATTACTTCTAGGGTTATTCCAAATGATCCAAAATGAAATTTCAGAGGATATATGAAGATCGTACAATCACTGAGTTCACAACCTTCATTAGGGCCACACATATCATGCCACTTCCCCAAATAGATTCTGAAACAAAACATCAATTAAGTTATCTTAAAAACATTCTAGCATTCAGAACATCAATACATGGTATCTAAACACTAAAAGTATTACACTATCATAATATATGTTGAAAAAACACTAAGATTGGACTACCCTTATGTTAGAATCCATCACCAAGGTGAGAAATAGGTGAAACTGGCCAAGACTGGAAATGTTCATGGGTAGTACTTCAGGTACATGACAAGTACCTCTAGAGGCCCTCCCTGGTCATGTGACTCATACCACTTGGAATGTACTTTTCAATGTACACAGTTTGTGCCACCTAGTATTTAGGTTGTGCCCCCACATGGGAACCAACCCATGTACCTTATCCCTACTCGATGTGCACCACATCCAACTACATGACATGTACCTCCTATATAGGGATCGTACCCCATACAATATCCCGGGGCCTTATTCCTAGAAATTTACCCCAAATGGGGGTTGTCCATGAAATTTACATGAACACTACATTTGTACATTGCATGAGAACTGACCATGTACCTCTAGAACACATCGATTCCTCACTATATAGAGTTTACCCATGGTACAAGGAATGTAGTCCCAATAAATAATCTTACTTAAATAGTAAGAATATAAACAAGTTTTATTTGAATAAATCACAATGAAAATGGGAATTCTCAAATGGAAACCCCTCGAAACGGCCCAAAATTCTCAATTTCTCACCAAAATATATAGTTTGAACGCCTATAGGTCCCTAGGGAATTATAAAAGGATTTATAAAGAAAAAAATATAAGTTTAATTATGATGAAAAACATAAAATTATCCACCCTTCAGATAGATTCCAAAAATATGTTATTTTAAATCAGCAACTCATAGCTACTGCACTATGATCTAGGCTTTAGAAGGACCACTGATGACTTCTCATCCATCTCCCACTTCGATACCTCAACCTATTCTATCACTCTCCCTATCCTGGCAATTCAAAGGGAAGCCCCATGGTGAACTAATTAGATGAAAAAGAATATAGGGAAAATGTAGAAGTAATCAATTAAATGAGAATATAATTTAAAAAGAATGAAAAGAAAATGATAGGGGTCAAGGACAATCCCTAGTACCTAGGGAGGGTTTTTGCCTCACCTAAAAAAACCCTTTACCAATCTAAAATGTTGTAAGAGAATATAAATATAACACTTGGTTGAAAATATATCATTGAAAAAGTATGTGTGAAAAAATTAATAATCAATTTATTATTGAATATTCTGTGAAATTGAAAAGGCTCATATTCCCACAAAACTCCAGTCATATGGTAATCACCCTATTCGATAACCAAAATATTGGTTTGAAAAATTATCTATGATCATCTTTTAATAAAATCTACCTATTTTTTCCAACACTCACAAAAACATAAAGGGTTAAATTTCATTTGAATGCCACAAACCATGATGATGTAGATCATCACAAACCCCCAATTGAAAATTATTCTCTCACGTGAGATCCCTCAATAGTCATCCAGAATCTATATTTTCACCCATGAACTAGCATAAAAAACACTTTATAAACTATCGAACGACCAATCTTACAATGTCCACAAATTTCACCCATCATGAGAGACATTAAACCATGATTTACCTGATTCTTAATAGCATGCGAGTATATTTATAATTACCCGCTACCCAAATAGTTAACCACATGGTGCATACTCGATCCATCTCTAAAAAATGAGGGATGGGGAAATACCACTCACATCTATGCACCAACACAAAACACAGAACCTCTATTCTAAAAAATTACTTAAATGGATATAACATTCACTAATATCTTGTGATGAACTCTGCACCAAAATTCATTCCATGAACCTCTCTCAAATGAGCACCCAAGATCTCACTAAATTGGGATAAGTCCTAATAAAACTAGCCTAACATTTATAAAACTGCTAATCATGCTCCTCATGCATGACAGTTCCAAAAAAAGGATGCACCCTCAACACTTCACTTAAAAAAGGCATCTCCCACCTTCCATATTCAACCATATGACCACCATCCACATGATAGTTGTTCTAAATACACAAGAATATAACCATGATTTTACTTCACAATTAATAGTGCGTCGAAAAATGAGTAGGTACTGGAGTCCAACCAAACGTCCACTTTCAAGAAAACTATGATAAATGGTGTACTTAGAGTGACCCACTTCCCAAAAACCAGACATCCTCATACTAGGATACTTGATACCAATACAAGGATCCCTTAGGAATACATTCCCACATCGATCCACTGATAGGGCACTCTAAGACCACACTAATCAAATTATGGATTTTTTTATAATAATAATAAATTATTGTTGTTTTTATTGCATTTTCAAGTGTTCAGTATTATAATATATTACTTAATTGAGCATGATTCTTTATGAATGGAAATTTTAGTTATAAACATCTCAAAAAATATAATCTCCACTAATTTAGAAATTTCTCCCTTGAATTATGATTTGATACACTAAAATATTTATGGTTACTTAATTTTCATTGTATCTTGAGGATTCTAATACTCCTCTCCATACTTATGATTTTTTGATAGTGAAATTACTATAGGAGTATATTGATTCACCGAAAATTTCCTATATTATATAATATCAACACTAAAATCCCCTCATAAGAATGAGTATTCTCTAATAAAATAACATCTGGATTTAATAAATGAAAGGAATTTGGGAAATAAATTATCAAGATGGATACATGGAACACCTTATATACTTAATATAGTCTAGGATGTAGTGATAGTCACAAGATTCAAGTATAATGTGTTAAATAATCTCAAAGGGGTTGTTTTATCAAGATCATTGATTTCTATTCTTCCCAAACCTTTTTATTTTCTACCATCATGACATGAAAATCAACACATTATCTCTAATATCATAATATAGGTCTTGTTGATGATTGTTATCATATATTTTCTAAAAACAATTGTGCTAATTTCGTAGAATGTTAAATGGTTTAATCCTATATATCATCACTTGGAGAGGATGTGGTCCTTTCTTGTTTATTTCATTATCTTCCCCTAGAATATAAAAACCTTGTCATTCTTTACATACAAAGACTCATAATGGTCAATTTTAATGATATTATTGAAATTATTTTCATAAGATAACTATAATATGGGAATGTTTTTATCCTAATATCCCTTGAAGTACATTGAATAGTATATCAATATATCCACCATACATTGAATGTTTCTTTTGGGCTAAACAAATTTCTAAGGGTCATATGGAATTATAAGACTTATCAACATATTAAATAAATAATAAGAAATATAATAGAACCCAATGGTTATTCTAAAATATCTATCATATATATTTAATTGTGGTAATCCATGGATACTTCTCACTTAACTTATATATATCTAAGAAATTTGGTAAAGATAGAAGTTGTATTTAAGGGAAATGAAAGGCACTATCATATTAATTTGATCAACCACACCTCAAATGGAATTAATACCATTAGATATCTTGGGGAATTATATGAAATAATTAATGGATTTTTCCATTTAAACATTGGTATGGGTAATGATTTCATCATTCCATTAGAATTCTACAATTTAGACATAATGTGTCACCATACCAAGCATAAAAAAACAGTTTTTCCAATCTATATCTTATTATTATCACATAATATGTTTTTATTTAGAAAAAAATATTTATTTATTCTCCCTAAATAAATTTTTAAGGATTATTTATAAAATAATCCATGATGTCTCAATAAAATCTTAAATTTTTAGGATACATATTCTTGTTTGTAGGCCTCATTACAACATCTTTATAAGTTATGAACATTATAATATTCACAACCATTATCTATAGCTCAATGTCATTCTCTATCCATATTTAACCATAACATGGGTCAGTGTTTGAGTTAAAATTTGAGGTTGGTATAATGGAAGTTCTTCCTTCAGGACCCCCATTTCCATTATTTATCCTTTTTATAGGGATTAGATACCACTTATTATTATTGAATAGGTTATAGGTTCCTTTCTACAAATCCAACTTTCCACTCTACTCTCATCACCATGATTCTAATAAATTGTATAATAATAATCATTAGATATATCTAAACACCTTCATTAGAATATTTTAAGCTCCATTTATTGGAATTTATACATAAAGATCAAATGAACAATATATATTCGAAACTTCTCATCATATACATACTGTCATAAAATCCACAATAAAGATATTGATAATGTTAATATAAAATCATGATTCAGATATTTATTCTCATCAAAAATTAGTTATAACGAGGAACAAGAAATCACTATATTGTTTTGAATGACAATACAACCCATGAATTTCTTAAACCCATGAATTTGTGTCACATATGCTTCCCCACTAGTGGGCAGTGTGAGTAAATGTGCAGTTATTAGCCTATTTTTAAACTATTTTAATATCAATTCACATTCATTAGTCTATAAAAACATCACTATAAATTGATTTGGATTTTATATCGGATTTGAAAATCCTGATATGTTTTTTAAAAATAACTAATATTTTTAATGTTAACATAAGGAACTATAGACATCCCTTCATGATATTATTCTATTCCATTCCATAATCATCAAAAACATCATTGGAACTATAAATATCACAT
Organism: Viscum album; assembly: GCA_963277665.1. NCBI lineage: Eukaryota > Viridiplantae > Streptophyta > Magnoliopsida > Santalales > Viscaceae > Viscum > Viscum album. The sequence continues at coordinate 1,119,940,247 of OY728156.1, forward strand.
TCATGGTGGCAACATACCAATATAATTTAATATATATTATTAAAAACTCTAATTTGGTTTAAATCACATATTAAGTATCTATTATAAAAGTATTTAATAGAGTACTTAAATTATCCTCACATTACTTATTGATTTTGGAGTGGATAAGAGTATCATCTAAAATTACTCTCACAATGTTTTCAAGGAAATAACTAAATATTATATTCTCTATGTATATGATTTTTTTGAGAAATAGTGAGTTTGAGTGGAATCAAAATGTTCTCAAAATATACATACTCTTGTTGGAAGTTTTTATGGATTATATTATACTTTATTACCTTTAATTGATAATATCCCGACCATAGGTCCACATTAGAGAAGTATGTCACTCCACATAGCTGATTGTTCAAGTCATTAATTTGGGACTGGTGAAACATGGACATTATCACAATCTTATTTAGCTCACTATAATCAATAAAATTATACACTAATAAATCTATCATCATGTGAAGAGGACTAGTGTACAACATCATGAAGCACATGGGTGTATAAATCCCTTATCTAGGATCACATGTAATTTCATCTAAAGTTTATTCCATTTAATAGGGTTTATTATATATTAATTATTTGGATTTTTGATAAATGATTATATAATTTTGGTTGAGAACTCGACCTCTCAGTCATAAGGAAGATTAAAAAAATATTTAAAGAATACATCAATATATTCTTTCATAATGGGGACATTATAATGGATACTTCATTACTTTGTCTTTGTAATTTAAGTTATATATTCATTCTCAAATGGAAATAATCACATTATTGAGATGAAACATATAATGTCGACTTATCCACTTCCTTACACATATATATAATTATTGTATTACTCATGGTACTAAATGTAATTACCTTATCCTGATATTTTATTATTACTATATACATGGAAAAATAATAAATGCGCTCTAAAAAATATAATTTCACTAAAGGAATATAATATGTTTCAAAATGATATTTATCCCAAAAATGTTGATTGTAGATGATTTGTAACATTCTGATAAAATAGTTTTCCATTTCTATATTTTCACAATTAAGATAACAAATATATTTTAAAGTGGGGTTTGGATAATTACACTATAATATTATGACATAGATGAATGAATATAATATGAATAATATAGTACATTTTCTATTCATGAAAGAATATCCAAAAAACCTATCAAAATTTATATTTTTAATCCCCAATATATGTTTTTATACCATTTTCCCATAATTTATCTCTTGGCCATATATGTTGTTTTCATTGATTACCTTTTACAACCCTTAGCTCAGTGAACTAATTTTCAAAGTGTCTCTGTTTTTTGAAGTTTAATAATTAGAATATAGAATTAATATTTATTATACAACTACTTCTTTCCATCACATTAATGGAATTAATCATATACCTTTGAAATTAATTAGCTGGATTTCACTCCATTATATATTTAATAAATCTTCTTGTTCCCTTGAGGAAATTCTTGGGATGCATCTTCATGAAATTTGACATGTGGGTAGTTATATTTTATATCCCATTTTATATTTATCCATATCATACTTAAAATTAAATTGTATTATTCTATTCATACCTCCATTCTAATGATACCACGGAGAATTTCCTATATCGATGTCATCTTTAGGCCAAAAATGACAATTTCATCATAGTTATCCTATATTGAATTGAAAAATATTTTCAAAGACAAAGCTAAAGACCACAAATTAATATATAAAATATATGATCATGGTTTATGATAATGCGGGTGAAACACCTTATATTCCTTGTGAATATTTATTTTTTTTGACTTATAAATTCATCATAAATTTTATTGAGTAAAAATAATTACATAATTATTTTATATTTCGGAGTGCCGGGAAATTTTTTATTGAATCTTATTCTATTAAAAACGTCCCAATCCATTGGTTATATTTATTCCTTAGGCTTTATCTTCTTGGTCCATACCCATAACTCACAAATACATCCCTCTATGCAACAACTGTCGAGTATGAATTTCAATACATAAGACTATAAAATAAGAGAGAATATATCATAAAAAAATGTTAATAAATTGTATGATTATTAGGGGATAAAAAGGTGCTCCAAATTTTTGAAGGCCCTTATTTCATAATGGAATTAACTGTGACTTTATCATTCTTTAGGGAAGTAGGGTGTTTCACATGATTTGAGAAATTATTCAAAACATGAGTTGGTTTTGAAAGTATTATCTAAATGTTCTCAACTCCCACACCCATTTGATAATAATATCATTTGGGAAATCATTTCATTTCCTATTTCAAGGGTTTTAACTATAATTATTCCCATTTTCACATATTACCTAAAATAATGAAAAAATAATATATTATAGTATGAAATCTAATATGAATATAACATAGTTAATATGAACTTAGATGGAATATGACATAAATGACATATATACCAATTATTATGAATTTTTTGGTCTCAATATTTGTTATCCAAAGTCTATTTACAATTATGATCCCTACTATATCAATATATTCAAATCCATTATAACAGATTGCAATGAGAATATGAATTATCCATGGAATATACCATAGAAGTGTCTATCCATGTGTAAAATCCTAGTATAACTCATCATGCACCGAGTGAAGATCCAGAATACACTCAACTATACCTTCTCATGGTGATTATGCCAAAGGGTATATCTATTCTACAATGAAATCCAATTTCCTGTATCATGATATAGATCTAATTAATTTTAAACCAAAAACTATTTAATTTATGAAAAAAATAATTTCTTGAAAATAATCTCTATGTTTATATCTAATGTTTTCTAGTTTTATACCCAATTTTCTAATATATTTTATTTCACAAATAACTGTATAATATAATCAAGAGAATCTATAAGGAAAATGTATAAGAAAAATTATATACAAAAAAATTAAATTTAAAATAAAAATGGAATTATTATTTGAAGTATTTACATTGTTATATAGGAATCCATTAAACAATCAATACTGGTTATGATAACCTTGGGACTTATATAAATAAATGCTTGAGTAATAAATCCTTGTATGGGAGAAGACTGGTTATTGAAAAATAAATTTTGAGATAATAGGAATATAATGGTTTTAAAATGAGGGAGAAAATATAACATTAACAAAATGGGGAACATAAGGCCTATGTCATAAGGTTATGTGTAACATCCCCACCTAACCCATTGGATTTGGAAGGGTCGGAGGTGCTACTAACCTTATGTGATGTCCCCATGAAAACAAAGTCTCTTAAAACATTTATGGGCTTACCAATAAATTGGATGATGATTTTCTATTTTAAAAACATTAAAACCCATTCCACTTTATATATCATGTTATAATGAATGTGTGTATATGAACTACAAAACATATATAGGGTTTGAAAAATAATACATAGTATTAAATCCACAAAAATCATTCTATAATAGCCACTATGGCTACAAATGATATATATCATAGTTTATATAAAAAAGAATGAGGAAAGATCAAAATATTTCATCTCAGGAAATTTATTTTATGAAAAAAAACAATCAAAATAAATTTGATCATTCTTCCATTCCATGTTGCATTACCATTCAATCCAACCACTCAAATATGAATACTAAATGACAATACCAAACATTCAGTGATATTTCCTTCACTAATTCAACACAATGTTACAAATTCACATGTTCCTCCATTATGGAAAAAATACTCATGTCTTCACCAAGAATACCTCGTAAATTGAAAATTTGAAAAAATAACACCATGTATACTGTGACCATATTATTAATTTTTTTAATCAAAAACGAAATATTTCGTTTGATTTTGGAAAATGTTTCTAGAACTAGTTTCATTATAAAGCCTTTAATAATAGGTTTCCACTAGGTTAAAAAAAATTCATTGAAACTTAAATAATTTTCTGAAAATTATGTGAAGAAATGTTTTTTGTAATGAAAACCATGATTTTTAGAAAACATACAACTTGATATTTCTATTTTAAAGTACAATACAATAGTTTGAGAATATATACCTTACCATTAGAGAAGTATTGGGTTGATTTAGAATCCACCTATCGTCCTTTAATCTCACCATAAGAATATGAGTGGTAGATGAATGAATATAACACCACAATTATCCTTTAAAAATTATTAAATCCATCCCATAGACAAACAGATGAGGATCACCCTAAAATAGTGATATTAAATTCCAAAAAATATTGGAAGGTGATTCGTTTAAAAATTAATACCTATCAGTAAAAAATATTTATGACCTCCCAGAAATATATAATGTTAATACCAACAAATCACCATACAAAATATGCATTTTAAATAGTATTTTCAAATTATATTTGACCGTTACCATAGTTGAGTAGAGCTAAAATGGTTATGATCCTTTAAAATAGGAGATAAGAAGTATACACAACATAAACAACCAATATTACCATGTGACCAGCCCCTATATAATTTTTCATCATCACACCCTATAATATAGTGTGGTGAGGTCACTATGGTCATATTCGACCATGAACCACCTAAAGATCCATTACCCCAAACATGCCCACTATTGGGTTACCCATACTGTATAAGGGAATTCCCTTCACTTCATTCACTCCAATATAGACATTTTTATACCCATGGATGACCTATAATATGCCAAGTACTCCAAAATATGATAAACACCCCATAAAATCACCCTAAACACAACTAATTCTACAAAATAGTGTTTAAAAAACTAGTTGGATAATGAAATTACTATAACTAGGGAAGCTAGATTCTACCACACCATTATTCCTTTGTCCCTCTAGAAGATAGTGATTTCTAGTGCTTTAGAAATGTTTAGGTCGTTATTCTGGAATCTATTTCAAATATTCCCAGGTTTCCTCCAAAATCTGTCGATCATGCCATAAAAGTCTCACATAAGGGATAATCATTTCCCATAACACTTTCCATTGTATATGGTACATCAATATCCACATGTACGTTATAGTGTTATCTGACATATAATCAATATGATCCAATCACATCACACAGTTAGGATCATGTTGGTACATATTCAATTATGATACATAAAATATATTATGTATGGAGATTAATAGAAGTGATAAAACCAACAAAAAATCAACATCACCAACTTTTTCTAGTTCATAAAGGGTCCGACGTACCGAGGAGAAAATTTACCTTGAATACACAAACATAATTTTCCTAGCATAGGAGAAACTTTCATGTACACATGATCAAAAAAATATTTTGATAATGGGTGATTGTAATGATTTATCTAAGATTATAGATGACTCTGGGTCATTTTCTTCCTTCTCTTGATCATCAAAATTTTCTCAGTTTCCTCTAGAGTGATGTTAGGTCCTAAAAGTGAGGTCACTACAATATCCTTATTAAAAATTTTAGATTGATAATAACGTGTATTCAATGGTTAAAAAGGATGCATATATATAAATTCTAAATATATGTTTTTGAATGAAAACACCATTAATGATTTATTATACTCTCAATAGCCATTGAAACCCAAAACAAAACTATAGAGAATGTCTTTTAATTTTTCAATCATCCTTTCTGATTTTACATCTATTTTAGTATGATTAAATATACTCCTGGTTTATTGGGTACCAAAAGAATTTTGTAATGATAAATATATCTAAGAGATAAAATTTGGATCACCGTTGGAGATAATTGAAAATGGTATCTCATGAATCTTTATAAATTACTGAATATAGATTATTTTCTTGTCTTCCATCATATTAGATTGACGAATATAGATTATGTGATATAAAATTATGAGTTAATCAAAAATCACACCTAAAAATTATGTTTTAAAAACATTATTATAATAAACATGAAAAAATACATAGTAATGGGTTCCTTATAGAAGATAGGGTCACATAAAGATTGTAATGTAGAAGCTGGTCATTAGTGCTCATCCTTAACACGCAAACTTGTAAGGCATGTATAGAACTGCTATGAAACGTTCTATTTATTATGTTTCAACTAGAAATAAGTTTAAAATACATTATAAATATAAAAAATTCTATGATTAACAACTCATTTTGAAAAGTGGTATGAAAAGTATTATTTATTGATAAGATAATGGAATAACAATCTGACCTCAAAATAAAAAACCAGAATTTCATCTTTGTTTACACCCATAAATGGTCTGCCCACCAACAATAATTTCTTTATTGGTAATTAAATAAGGATTATTTATTTTATCTTACTTATCATGGTCAACCATATCTGGTATTAGATTCAACTAAATTAAAACTATACCAATATTTTACTCAGTGAAAATAAAATGTAAATTTACAACTATAGACATCATTTTACACTTGTCACGAGATTCTATGGATAATATATTATATGATTTTTTGATTAAATAATCATAAATAAAATAATTTTTTTGTAGAGTATAAACCTAGTAAATTTTGAACATTTAACAAAATTCCATTCTCTATCTTTATTTTGGGTTAAAATTGATTGCTGAAAATATTTTTTTTCAAGATATTATAGAATCCAAACAAATTTAATATCTCACCCAAGAGATAATGATTAAATGATTTCAAAGAATACAACACCACAACCAATTAAGAATTATGGGTAAAATAAAATTTCCCATTTATTTAGAGCTATTAGGATCCATTAACCACCCAATAATGTTCTTGAATGATAACACAGTCAATTCTAGATCAGATTTGTGACAAAGAACAACATAACCCATCATTGATTCCATATATACAATACTTTGTGTATAAGTTTGATTTTATTTAATATCAAAAAAGGATTGATAAAATTATTCACTCCAATGTAATGAAGTGACTTTCCTCATTTCCATTTCATATGACAAGTGAGTCATAAGAAGTATTGAAAAAAGAGTTGATTGTAATATGTAATGCCAAAAAATCCTTGTATCTTAAAACCACTTTTTGAAATTTCAAGGATACGAAATCTTATATCTATACAAGACTTAATGATAATCATGTATTTCAAATGTAATGACCAAGTAATTAAACAAAATATATATTGAAATCAGATATAGATAATTTGACAATTTTTTTGGTTCTATCATAAAATTCTACACACAACCTCAAAATATTATGCATTTTATTTATAAGATCATGAAAAATCAATATTTTTATTCAAAAGTACCATAAGGAAAGAATCTAGGTATCTCTACGTGACATGATTCAATAATTTCAGAAAAACTGCAAGTAAAATAGTTAGGGAAAAGGGCATTACTTCATATTCATAATGATAATAAATACTCTTGAAATATGTATTTTTTATATCTTAATTGGAAAAATGTTGTCTGTGATTCCCTGAGTATAGAGAAGATTTTTAGATCCATTCTAATCCCTTGTCCAAATATAAATGGTAATAAATACAATAATGTGGATATATATTTTTTAACATAACATGATTCAGTTTATGATAATAAATAGAGAGTTGTAATGAACTATATTACTTCTTGAAAAAATATCTAGATAATCTCAAGGTGAATTACTAAGTCTTATTAACCCTTTACAATATAATTTTTATAATTTTATCATTAAATCCTTTAATTATGTTATTTCTATAATATAAAATTTTAAGGAAATATTATTCTCCACAATATGAAATAAATTATAAATTATGTTTTCCTTTCAAGTGGAAAACTGGAAAAATTATTTGGAAGTACATCTTGATGTTAATAAAAAATGGTTGGAAAACATGCTATATTAATTATGTCAATAGTATCTAAAAAAAACTTCTAATAATTGATAAGAAATAGTACAAACCATTGGGACTAAATGTTCTTCTATTCTATCCTTGAAATTTTAATCTCATATAAAGATTCATTATTCGATCAAAATATTTAATCTATACTCATCTCACATAATAATGGATATTGGCCATGAAAGAATGTGACTAATCTATTATCTTTATCATACAATATACATATGTATCTATAACATAAAAGACCTAATTAAACTTCGATCCATCAATTGATATAGAAAATGCTTCACATTTAAACCCCTTGTAACATCACTACCTGAGAAGTGTATGGGTACTCATCATGTGTGGAATAATCTTAATATGACTTCATATTTCAACACAACAATAAATACAATTTTTGGATAGGAAAGTATTAAATATTAATTAAATAAGATTATTGTTAAAAAGAATGGTATATTATATATTCAAATGACATGATTGTTCTCATGTGGTCATCTATTGAACACCATAAAATGACTTACTCCACCCTAGTTATATAATATTGTGTTGTGGTTTTATTATATTTGGTGTTGGGGTGTGTCTAGAATCACCATTATTACATCAGTTTTAATTATGAGAATTATTCTAACATTATTGTATAGTTGAATAATAATATTTTTTTTGAGACATGATATATATAACCAATATAGGATTTTTCCTCATTAAGACAATAATAGTGAAGACATCCCATCTTATTATGGTCATGACATGATCTAGGTGGTTCTATAAAATATCACATTATATGATAAAAAAACCACATTGGAATCATCCAAGATTAATATTGGGGCATTGTGGAAAATTAATTTATTTAGCAGCCTGATATTAAGGTATGAAACAACCATATAATTAGAAGATCATCGTATGCTTTACCATAAATTATAATTCTTACCTATTCACATAGATAAAAATGACTTCATTCTTTAATTTCTTTATAGATATATATTTTCTTCATTATCGGGCTATTAACAATAATTTTATAATTAGTAGACCAAATAAATATTAGAGATAATTTTTTGACATAGTTCAGAAAAAATGACGCCTTCCATAAAATATATACTATTATATATATATAGTGAAAAATTAAATATGTTTAATTTTTTTCCATATTCTTCAAGAGAGAGATTTTATTTCTTTTGGAGAAGAATTATATGGTTCTATCTATCTGGTATGTTTCTGTGCAGTATTGTTTATTGGTTATTATTAAATTCTATCCCTTGTATTGTCACCTCAAACTTATCTTGGATAACAAAATAACACCATTGGTCCTTATGATGGTCAAGTAAATAGATTTTTAACAAGAAAATTAAATCAGATGGGGTTATAAAGAAATAAAATATCTAGTTTATTACATTAGAAAACCAATATTCCATTCCATGTTCTAAAAATATTTTAAATACATGTAGATTATATTAATGAAACATCATTGTCTGATTTTCATGTATTTTTTCATCCTATCAATTTTCGTTATTAAAATCTTGAATGTCTTGGAAGATGTTATAAAGAGGCTATTTGTTCAAGTAAGGCTCACGTGTAATTTTTTTTCTATATAATCTTTTTCATGTTTCAATGTTTTTAACTAGTTTGATTTCACAATAGACATAATAAAACAACAATTAATAATAACTCACTTGAAACCAAAGGATTGAAATATTATAAATCACCAAAATAAATTATAATTATAACCATTGTAAAGGAATCATCAACATTACATGAGAAACATAGTCTATGTGTGATGTCTCACTACTAATGCTTGATATGAAACACTCATCATCTAAGTCTATGTTGATGAGGTTCCAACACACCCTTAGTTTTCTAAAAAAATATTATCACCATGAAGACCCTGGTAAAATTCATTTAATCATAAATTGGTTAGATACATCATTTTATGATATATATTTCAATTTCTAACATTTCTATCTCAATACTTCAATATTATGATAATATAATTAGAAATACTAATACCATTTGTATCATCCCTAATTAACGCATTGATTTTTTAATTTTGGATGGTTCCACTAAAACTAGGTAATGTTTCTAGTATATAGAAATCTGTAAATAAATTACATCAATTTTACTAAACAATTTGGGATGATTTCATCAATAAAGAAATACAACTATTTATGAAAAATGAACAACCATACCAATTACACGGTGCATGAAAATAATCAATATAAATAAAAATAAAAACCCATAAAAAAACTGTATTAGAGAGAAAAAAATAAAAGTAAGACAATAAAAAAGCATAATTTGGATCCTGGTTTTAACCCCTCCAAAATCCATGAGCATGACAATGTACAGTACTCTAACTCTGTACAACTTCATCAAGATTCTCCACTATGAAATACAATACATTTTGTTTCTTATGTCTATAAGTGAAACATCTAGATAAAAATTTATATGAATATAGAGGGGGTGAGTAATCATATACGATAGAAAATCCCCTAGATACTTCCCAAAAATGCTAATAAGACTAGAAACAAGTTAACTATCAATTTATTTAAAACAATGGTAGAGTAAAGGAAAACATTTTATCTTAGGAAATAATATTTTACCAAAAATAATTAAAATAATTATTATTTTTCATTTTTTTATTACTCAGGGTATTCCCAATACAGGATTCAACAACCCATAAATACATCTGTAATTCCATTATTAGACTAATGAGTGGTTATTAAACCTTCATGGATCTATCAAAATATGATAAATACCTATCATACTCTATTTTTTCCCTAAGAAACATATCTGTAAAATCAAATCCATGTGAAATGAAAATGTTTACACAGACTTAAATATATGCCAAAACCATATTTAAAAATTTTTAATCTTAAATAATATATTTCCTTTGATCTAAAAAAATAATTCCAATCCTTTTTAAATTAAAAATAAATAAATAATAAGTCTACTTATAGGTTCTTAAAAACACTTTGAAGAAAAAATCATTTAAAATCAACCCATGTGTAAATCCCATACCAGAAAAAACAATGATTTATAGAAACATACATTATGGATTTCTTATTGATAATTGTTGAAACAATATTTATAAATATAAAAATTATAATAAAATTAATATATGATTGATAGATAATTCACATAACTCATACGAATCACACAATTGAGAGAGAGAGAGAGAGAGAATTAACTACAACACCATAAATAACCACACCAATTCTCTAAAACCATCCTAGGAAAAACTTTTCTGGATCACCCTAAAATACCAGATATAATAACACTTAGAAAAGGTATATTTTTAAGGTTATAAGAATAAATTTTCATAAAAACAACATTTATTACCATTTTTTAAGATCACACGTGAATCCAATAATCCCTCCCCTAAAAATTACTTTGTGAAAATTTCATTTAAAAATAGATTTGACCATCACCATTATATCATCCCAGCCTTTTGATACATGGATATGAAATCATCTGAGATTAATATTTAATAAATTAGAAAATAAACACAAGGGTAACATAATAGTTCAGTTTCATTGGAGTCTATGTACACAATCCAGTAATTTGGTGAATGTTATTCACAATCTTGCATAAAGATCTTCTCCATTAGTACTCTCAAAAAAAATCCCTAATTAAAACCATTATTTATAAGAAATAAAAACATAAGAAAGGGTGGAATAATATTCATAATAAGGTTAAATAATGGAGATACACAATCATAAAATGAACCTAAGGGTATGATAAAATAAACGTAACATAAAAAAACCATACCCTTCTTGTGAAAGATCAAAATCTTAAGTCTTGGAATAATGATTCAAAGTTCATAAAACCTGACTTAGATAGAAATAAATCATCATGAGAAATTAGGGCATAACATTTTCATAAGTCAAGTAATTGTGTCTTATACATAATAATCTAAAACTGTTTTAATAGAAGTCAAGGATCACTTCCAATACTATCATAGTGGAATGGGTTCCCTCCCAAAACCATCATAGAAGTTGAGGTTCACTCCCAAGAACATCATAGTAGTAAAGTCCCTTACTATACCAGGTTTACTCCCCAGTCATTCCTTTTATATCTCATAAGATATAAATGTTTTCCCAATTAAATGGATATGGTTATTGTTCCCACCAAACACATAATAAAAATCATACATATGTGCACACCATGATCATAAAAAATCACTATATCATAACTGCTAAAATTATATGGGTTTCAAAAAAATATCATTATATCATAACTGTAAAATAATAACTTTTTCTGGATATTTCTTGTGCAAGTGTGTATGCACTCTTTTTCCATTTTGAGTACTTTTTTGTTTTGTATCTTGGGTGTGTTTGGGTGAAAATGGGATTAATTTTTAAAGATGAGAGGCGGTGCATTGTTTCAGTATAGTTTACCCAAATCGTGCACCCAGACTAGTAAATCTTTCAAACTCAAACATAGGGGATTCATATAGCTAGTGAATAGTTCTTTAAACTATTCACCCTACTAGGAGTAACCTTGACCCCCCTAGAATAGGCATACAGTTTTGGGGCGTAGTTTGGAAAACTGTGCGCCCCTTCTGGGAAATAGTTTGCACAGTTTTAATTAACCCAAAAAAGATATAGTTATAGGTTTTATAAATCATGATTTGTTTGATCTCAGATCTAGTTTTTAGAACAATATATCAACCATCATGGTACTCCAGATCGTTTCTCTTAATTGTTGTTTTCCATTAGCGAGCATTTTTCAATGATCTTGAGTTATGTGGTATAAATTTAACTCCCATATCTTTAAATTCCAATTACATGTATGTGGGGTAAGATATTATTCATCATTTTTAAAATTAAATGTCAAATTGAATAAATTAATGGATTGAGTAATTTATGGAAACATGGAATTAGCTTAATTGGTTATTTAATTAATTAGTGGAATGTGTTATTTTGTAGTTTTTGGATGTTGGATTAATTAATCATTGAATTAATTAATGTGATATTTGGATTATGGAATTGGATTAATTAATCATTGAATTAATTAATGGGGTATTGGGATTATGGAATTGGATTGATTATGTTTTGAATTAATTAATGGGTTTTTGGGATTGCGTAATTGGATTATTTAATTGTTGAATTAATTAATGTGGTATAAGGATTTTGTATTTGGATTAATTAATTATAGAATTGACTAATGAGATATTGGGAATTATGAGTTGTTTGACCTGACCATTAATGAGTTTATGGGTTAAATGATTAAGGGGTGAGAAATGGTTTAATGGTGGTTTTCATATTATTCCATATGAATTAAAGTATTGAAAATTATTGTTTTATAAATTGTAAAGGTACACTTTAATGTGAATGCGTTAAAGAAGGTTAATGATACTTAACCATTATGTTTATTAAATTGTGATATGCATGTGATAATATAATATATGTGTTGTATTGTGATAATTGTTATATTTTGATGCATGGAATATCATGATACATCTGATATACGTGATAAGCATGTACAAGACATGGTTTGATACATCAAAATCCTATAGCGATAAATGAGTGATGGACATATACTAATTCCTTGAAAGCCCACATGTGTTTTTTTTGAAAAATTAGTTACATGTCACAAAATTCTACTTCTAATACCCATGGGGTCCTAGGCATGAAAATCCAGACCCAAAATGTTATCATTGGACTATAGTTCCAATTCAAATTTATAAAAATTTGAATTAAGGGATAATGAAATCCCACGTGTTATAATTAATTGTGACATGTGACTTTCCATGGGGGTACTTCAGAATATGGTATGACCCGAATTAGGTATGAGAGTTTCGTTGTCCTCGAGAACCCGTTAAATAATAGGTAAGATAATGAGTAATTGAATAAATGAAAACTATTTACTTTATTACTTTTGTTTTTATTATTTACACATCTATATACAGTGTTATTGAAAAGATATTATTTTAAACAAAATTGGTGGTGGAATAATGAGCTTTACTCACACCCTACTTAGGATTTATGATTAGTAACTAAATATACTTCATGTTTATAGGATTAGATAAGGGAAAATGACCTGTGTTAGATGAATTAGTAGGGATGGAGCATGTATGAGGGAACCAAACATGGTGTTTAGAACCTATATTTTTTTGATCATTTATTAATTTATTTTGGTGTTTTTATATCGACAATTGATATGTATTTGAAATGAATTTTATAATATTTTGTTTTGGATATTGTTTTTCTTATATTTGTTATCATGTGATTTTGGGTTGGTTTGGTAATTAGTTATATCATTTAGTTGTTCATATTTATTTCCTCTATTTAAATACATTGATAAAGATTTATAGTCTCTCTATGATTGATATGAGACCCTCTCTTCTAGTCTACAGCCTCTGACATATGGGGAGGTGTGCCTGAGGTCATGTAACCGGTCATTTTAGGGCACCAGTGTTTTTCACCCAGGTCGGTATGTTACAAAGTGGTATCGAAAGAGGTTTTATTTTAATTTATTTTTCATTACTATTTGGGAAAGGTATACATGGTAAAACAATCAGTCAGTAATTGGTTAAGAAATCATTCATGGGAGTATCTAATCCATGTAAGAGGGTAAAATCCGAGTACCTAGGGTGAGACTATTTTTATTTATGTGTGTTGTTATAGTTGAAGATATTTCACCTTAGGTGATGTACTTGTTTTGTGATGTGGTTATTATTATTGATATTTATTTGATATTTGACATGTGGCTTTTAATGGAATGATATTTTAGTATCCATGTATCATTCTAGGTACTCAAGAATTATTGTGACAAGCATCATTTTAGGAATCCCTGGAAAATAGGATTGGGAAGGTTGTTAAAATCTAAAGGATTTTCCTTTCTTATGTTATTGAAATGAAAAAGGTTCCTAATATTAATTTAAAGTTGAAAAATGATAAATAAAATGTGTAAAATGTGTTTTTAAGGAGAAAATTGAATAATGAGAATGTGTTTAACCTTTGTTAACCATGACCTATATGTAGTATGGTTATGGGTTGTGGTAGTGCCTTAGTTTTGACCATGGGGTGAATATTGGGGGAATTCCATATTATGAATCATTATGATTCCCTATTTTTATTTATGTTGATGTAGTAAACGTGTCTTAAGATTTTATTTTGGAATTATAGAGGTATTCCTCCATGATAAAAGTTTTTGATATGAAGAGAAGAGGAAATAGATGTAAATGTTTTTCTAGTATAGGAACATGAGGCACTGATTGTGCCGAGTGAGGATACTGGAGATCATTTCTGAGAGAATATTTATAACTTCATGAAGTTTATCGAAATAGACCCCTAGAATGTTTTGAAAAGAATGTTAGATATGATGTGGGATTTTTATTTGTGGCACCATCTGACGTTTGTTGGAGAGGCTGGACTTGAGGCTCCTTATTTTTGAATAGAGTCTATCGAGATGATACTTGACCACTTGGATAACTCTATTGAGAAGGAAATAAAATTGGATTCATATATTTAATATGGTAATGTTATGATTTGGTGGGACATATAGGCTCAATATGGACAACAAGAGACCATGGAGTGGAAAGACTTTCAAGAGAAGTTTCTGGAGAACTTTTACCATGAGACACTAGGGTTTGAGAGAGTAGCTGTGTTTATGAGATTGATTCAGGGAAATATGTCTATTATGGGATATTATGATCGCTTATTAGATTTACAGTGCTTTGTTCCAACGTAGAGATGAGATAAGGCTACTATATAAACATGTTTTTTAGGATGTGATTAAAATCAAAATTAAGTCCCTAGTGAATATATTTAGGCAGAAGAAGTTTCAAAAGTGGTGAATCCAACTCTAATTTTTGGGGGAAACCTAAAAGAGTCTTCTCTTTCTATACAGGTGGTTACTGCTAGATGGTTAGGAGATGATACATCCAAGATCATGAATCATTACTATGAAAATATTGTCTAGGGATATAACAATAAGAGTAGGAAGAGGGATGTGTCTATCACACTGGACCCTACCTAAATTATTTGTCACCGGTTGGTTATGTTGGGAAACATACTTAGACAGTGACCATGACCACCGATAGAGTGCCGAACATGTGGAAGGATATGTTATATAGAGAGGTTCTATAAGAACTATCGACATGAAGGTAATGATGATGCAGCTAGTTAGAAGTAGGGTTTGAGAAGGGGATCTTGTATGTTGTGCCATTCTGGATGTTATTTTTCTTTTGGACTTAGTGGTAAAGACATTTTACATGGAACTTATATAAAAGATGACCCATATTACTAGGGTGGTTAATCTCATGGGACTCAGTAATGCATCATAAGGAAGAGGGAAGTGATAGTTGCAAGCTATTCATCCTACACTAGTGGATGGCATGGCAGGACCATCGATAGTTAGATGTACGATTCTTATAGATTCTACACCTGATAGTGCCTTATTCGATATCAGTTCCTCTCAATCCAATATACCCACATTATATTTGAATGGTTTGATCCAGGCGATTGAGTTTGTGAGATGGGTTACGGTGATAGATATACCATTCGGAGTGAGGTTGAGAGACATTTGTTTGTGCATTGGGTGTTCACTAGAGGTTGGTGAGTATCATTTTCTATGGGATATTCTCATTGCTAACATGTTGGGATTATACCAAATCTTGGGTTTGAAATGGTTAGTATCATACCAATACTTCATGGATTGTTAACATAGGAGAGTGACTTTTAGGTCCCATAGGGGGGAAATTATATTCACTTAGGATAGTGAGGTATCCAAGAAGTCCATGTAAGGCCAATTCATCAACAACTGGGGGAGATCACATACCATGATGGTTTTATTTTTCAAGACAATGGTGGTGTGATGCTTGATATATTTCCACCCATAGTAGAAATGTTTCATGATGTGTTTCCAGAAGACTTATCTGGCCTTCCACCTGAGAGTGATGTAGAATTTTCAATTGTTCTCATGCTTAGGGCTTGGATAGTTTCTATTCCACCATAGAGTATGACATCAAAAGAGATTAAATATATAAATAATCAGCTTTAATAGATGCTGTATAAGGGTATTATCTATCCATGTATTTCACCATGGGGTTGTACGGTCTTGTTTGGAAAGATGGCTCATGAGAGTTTATTCTTTTGTGTCAAATACTGGAAGGGGAATTGGATGAGGATAATGAACCAATATCCTCTTCCTTATATCAATGGTATATTTGAATACATGTGAGGATATTTTTTATTCTCTACAATCATCTTAATATATTTTTATAACCAATTGCGAGATCAACCTTCTAACATACTTAAAACTATATTCAGAAGCACATATGTTGTTTATGTGTTTATCAAGATGCCTTTTGGGATGAAGAACAAACCAAAAACGTTTATGTACTTGATGAATAAAATATTTCAACCATACCTGGTTCATTTTAGGGTAGTGTTTATAGATGGAATCTTAGTTTACTCCAAGGCTCATGATAATCATTCCTAGCATATTGACATCATCTCGAGTACACAGAGGGAGAATTGGCTATATTCCTAGCTATCTATGTTTCAGTTTTGGATTGATTCGGTATAATTTTTGGGTCAGATCATATCAGAGGAATGTGTCCCTATAGAACTAGATAAGGTGTTGTTATTTTTTTCTTGGGAGCATCCTAAGAATTTTTTGATATCTGTAGATTTATAGGGTTAGTGGGATACTATCATAGGTTCAACTAGGATTTTTTACATGTGGATGTTATAGTTTTTCTCTTGAACAGGATGGGATAATGTTTGATCATTTTAGACTAGGTGAGAATTCATTGTAGGGGTCGAAGAAGCCATTGACATCGACTCTGATCTTGATCCTACTTGAGCCAGGTGAGGAGTACATGGTGTTTTGTGACCCTTTTGGGATCAAACATGGTGTAGTCTTGATGTTGGGAGATAATGTATGTAGCATATGGGTATAGATAGTTAAGTACACATGAATGAAACTACCATATGCACGACCTCAAGTTAGATGTAGTGGTTTATGCTTTGAATTATTCACAACATTATCTTTTGGGTGAGAAGTTTACCATTTATACTGTTCATAAGATAATAAAGTATAAATTTTTACAATTATATTTGAATATCTATCAGCGAATATTGGTTGATTATATAAATTCATTCAACTTTGATCTATCATATACACCTTGGAATGAAAACAACATTATTGACAATCTAAGCTAGAAAACCCAAAATATGGTAGTATAAGAGTGTAGATTTGAGTGAAAAATGATGAATTTACTAGTTGAGATACATGTTGTGGTTCAGGAGATCCAGGAGTATATGAATCCCATATAATTTTTCAGTAGAGTCTACACTTTTGAGCCAGAATAGAGACAATTATTATGAGGATCTAGAATATTTGGCCTCATGGGAATTATATGAAAGTGGAAAGACACCATTAGATTGAACCGTTGATGAGAATGATATCATCTAAATAAGAAATCATATTTTTGTTCCTAGTAGTATGAGTGGTGATATTATTAAAGAGTCTTATGCCTTAAAGTGGTAATTTCATCCAGGTATGACCAAAATGCATCGTGACCTTCGTTAATATTTTTGGTGGCCGAGCATGAAAAAGGAGATATCAGGGTTCCTAATATGATTCTTAACCTATAAATAGGTGGTTACTGAGGGTTAAAACCTGATGGTTTACTACAAACATTTCCCATCTAGGAATGGAAGTTGGATGATGTGTCTATGGACTTCATGGTTGGTCTCCTGAGGTTGGTTCGAAAGAATGGAGTTATTTGGGTAATTGTGGAAAATTTGAAAAAGGTAGAAAATTTCTTATTAGTAGATGGGTATTTCTTAGCGGATCAATTGAGATAATTATAAATTTAGAAGATAATCCATATGCATTGTGTTCCATGAATTATCATTTCAGACCATGACTCACATTTTTCCTCACACTTCTAGAATGGCCTATAGAAGGCACTTGGTACACTATTTTTAATAAGTGTGGAATTATACCCACATAATGATGAGATGTCAGGACATACTAAATATGATATTGAGGATACACTTCACCATGAGTCCTATACATTGGTGGAACTTGGGAGAAGAACCTTATTTTTGTGGAGTTCACCAATCAAAATAGTTTCAGAAGGATATTTAGATGGAACTACATGACGCTCATTAGTGTAAGATATATAGAACACCTCAATACTAGACCGAGTAAGGTTAATGAGGGCTATTAGAACCAAGTATTGTGTAGGAGACATCAAATAAAGTTCAATAGTTTTGAAAATGGTTGGATACAACTCATAATAGGAAGAAGTCATATGTTAATAGACGTCGAAGACTCCTAGAGTTCATATAGGGTGATCATGTATTCCTTCGAGTGTTACCTATATTGGGTCCCCATAGGATATAGAGACATGGGATGTTGGCACCCAGGATTATTGGATGATTTTAGGTTGCTGATAGAATCAGGCCGGTGGCATTCCAATTTTCTCTTCCACATATGTATGGTGCTACATAAGATTTTTTGAGGTGTCACATGATAAGTTGTATCACCTTGACCCCTCTAATGTGATAATCATGAATTATGTTGATCATGATACTAATTTTTCCTTTAATGAGCATCTGATACATGTGTTGGATTGTAGTGAGAAATTGTTGTGAGAAATACTATGATGATTGTTCATGAATTGTGGTAATATAGACATGTGTGGGAAGAAAATTGGGAAATAGAAGATGATACATGGGATTAGAGGCCCAATCTATTTTGTTCAGAATCTTAGAGTTGATGGTGAGTAAAGATCAATGATGAGTTGTTATAATGTGGGGGATACTGTAAGATATCAACCATTTCTAGAGATTTATCGATCTCATTTACAGGTAATTCATTTCTGATTTTCATTAATTTTTATTTTAGTTGTATCTTTTGTGTTTTAGGGAAAAAATTGGAGAAATATTGAAGGATGAGTGGTAGTTTATTATTGGTGCAATGTTTTCCCAAACCATGCACCTAGCCTAACCAACTGGGCGGACCTAAACAAAGGGTATTTGCATATCTCATGCATGGGTTTTCAAACCATGATCCCACATAGGTGTATCCATGCACCCCAAAATGAGGAACACCATTTGTAAAATAGTGCACCCCTTGCTAGGAAGCCATGTATGTGGTATCACTTAGCCCGAAAATTAGATATGAAATTATTGAACCCCCCAGACATCACCCTAGATCCAGAAAATTCTACACCAACAGATTTCTATCATTTTGGGGGAGCCCAAACAAATTTATTGGGCTTTGGACCTCTATTCTTGATGATTTGAAGTCTGGATTGAACACTTACACCACAAACTGAAAGAGAATCTCAACATGATTAGTTTTATCTCTCCATCCTGCTATTCTCCCACCCTTTGATGGGATGTTTTAACCTAATTGATTTAGATTTATATCCATGTTTTATGAATATTGATTCTTTTTATATTATATCATGATTTCATATTTAGATCTCATTCTTCATGGTACTCATGACCATTCCACTTAATTGGAGATTCCCGTTGGTGAGCGTTTTTCAACAATCTTGAGGTAGGTGTTCAAAATTCAAATACCATAGTATTGAATTACTATTTATTCTATGAATTAGCATATATCAATTGGATTTTGTAAAATGAATGTCAAATTGTATAAATTAATTGATTGATAAATTTCTGGAAATATGTAATTTTATTAATTAATTGTTGAATTAATTAATGGAATTTGTCACCATGAAATTCAGGGAAATTGGATGAAATAATTATTCAATTAATTAATGAGATATAGGTATTATGGTGTTGGAGTAATTAAATATTGAATTAATTTATGTGATATAATGATTGTGGAATTGTAATAATTAATTTTTTACTTAATTAATATTATATTGGGATAGTGGAATTGGATTAATTGATTATTGAAATAATTAATGATATATTAGGATTATGGATTTGGATTAATTAATTGTCAAATTAATTAACGAGATATTGGGAATTATGATATGTTTGGATTTACCATTAGTTGGATAATAGTTAAAATTATTAAATGGAGATAAATGGTTTAGTGGTGGTTTTGATCTTATTCCATGTGAATTAATGTGTCGAACCTTGTTGTTTAATAAATTGAAAAGGTACACATTAATGGGAATGTGTGAAAGGTAGGTTAGTGATATATAACATTGATGTTTATAAAATTGTGATATGCATGTGATATTATGATACAAGATTATTTTGTTGGTAGTTGGGTTATTGGGATCTATGAAATATTGTGAAACATGTGATATATGTGATAAAATTGCGAAGGACATGGTCAAATACATCAAAATTACACAGTGATAAATTGATAAAATTATCCGGGAGAAGGACTACCACATAAAAAGCCCATTGTGATAAATGAGACATGAACATATACTACTACTTCCAAATACCACTTATTTATTAGTTTTATAAATTAGTTGTGGGTCATAGAGTTCTACAACAAATACTCACAGGGTCCTTAGAATGGTGATCTAGGCCCAAAATGGTGGCATTTGTGTATGGTTACAATTAGCCATGATAATCATTTAAAAAATTGATAATTAAATTCCATGTTTTATATTGAATTTTTAATTGAAAGCTAAACATGTAATTTACCTAGGGGATAGTTTAGACTCTGACACAAACCGAAGATGGTGTTAAGAGTTTGGTTGTCCTTTTGAACCTGAGAGTTATGTGGTTAAATAATGTGTAATTGGATAAATATAAACCATTTTAATTTTACCTTGTGTTTTATTATTTATACAACTAAATAGACTGATATTTATTATTTACCATTTTAAACTCCATTGGTGATGGACTATCGAGTTGTACTTACACACTACCTAGGCAACACGATCCATACCCAAAAAGACTTTATGTTCCCGGATGTGATAAAGGAAAAGGATATGTCATAGATGGATGAGTTGCGGTGGAGCATGGATGAGGGAACCACACTTGGTTTTCGGAACTTCATTGTATTCTTGAGTGACTTTATTTAATTTTTATTTTTAATATTAACACCTGACACACATTTTTCATGACGTATCCACTATTTAGTTTTGGATACTGTATTTCATGTTTTGTAAATCATGTGATATGAGTTTGGTTTAGTTATTATTTATATCATTTGGTTGTTATTATATATTTATTTAGATTTATAACTTTGATAATGAAGGTATAATATCCACATGACCGATATGAGACCCTTTGTGGTAGTCGACAACCTCTGGTGTACGGGGAGGTGCGCTTGAGGTCCGGTAACTGAAATGCTACAGGAACTAGTGTTTGTAACCTGATTCATGACATTATTATAACCCATGAAAAAGATATAGGTTCCATAATCCGTAAATCATTCCATCATATAATAACCCATGAAAATAAGTATGATTTATAAGAATTTCCTCATGGTATAACTCGTAGAGTTGTATTATATTTCTAAAACATCATTCGATCATAAACAAAAACCATTTAAAGAAATAAAAAGAATGGTATCCTTAGATCACATACCTAGTAAGGCATATGTAACATAAAAATATGTCATCATATATATAAAATTATTTTAAAAGATAATTTAAAACTTTTAATGATGAAAATAAACTTTACACTTTTCAAAAAACTTTTTAATGCATTAAACATTCTCAAAATCCTTTTATTTGAAAATAACCATTAAATCCAATGAAGGAAATTTTATAACACATTTAAAAACATACCTGGAGGTATGTAACATTTCCTCTTTGATTTTTTTAAACATAAAACGTTTTCAAAATACATGTCATCAAACACAACCCTTAAAGCTTATTAAGTAAGACATAAATACCATTTAAAACATTTTTATAAGGAAAATAAACTTTCCACTTTGAAAAACAAGTATTAAAACATAAGAAAATTTCAAAATAATTTTAATTTAGAATAACCTAGAAAATATATAAAGGAATATTCAATTACAATAATGGTCATAATGGTGGGAAATTCTATTCATGTCATACATGCCAAAAAATAAATTTATTTCACTTTTTTGATAAAATGAAAACATGAATTTAATGTAAAGAATGATGATTGCATTGAAATTATTTAAAAAATGTAAAAAATGGATTAAAATGTTTCTAATAAATCATTTTTATAATTTAAAAAAAAATCAAATCATTCTATAAAACATGGTTTTGGAAGGAAAATGTTTTTCATACAAAGAGAGAAATTAAGATGATTTTTCATAAAAAGGTTATTTTGAACTCTTGAGAACATAAAGAGAGGAAAATGAATGGAAAATATATATTCACATGAAATTACTATAAGAGAATATAATTCGTTAGTTTCTTGTGATGTGGATAATAATATTTTATCATCCAAATCATAATCATGAATAATCTCGATAAACTATGAGATCATAACATAAAATAATTACCACATTAATAACATTGAATTTTATGCCCCATGAAGGAATAAAATTAAATGAAATAGAAAATATCAATAGAATAAATAAAATAATGTTATTACATTTCTAAGTGGATTTTTTACACCTCATAAAAAAATATAGGTTTATAACATAACATTTGTCAGAATGAATGAAAATTAAGGCAAAAAATAACTTACAAATTTTGTATGTTTTAACAGTAAACCCTACGAATGATATATCCTTATATATTTAAATATTAATAATTATATTGAGTCTAAAAATTAAATAAATATAGAGGTAGTATAAAAAACATAAATTAAAATAGGGGCTGAATATTGCATGTGTCTCACAGAAGTTAAAAATATGAGACAAAAATACATTACCACTAAAGTAATATTTTGAATAGTAAACCTTAATAAATAATAAAAAATTAAATGTTATATATCATTAGAATAATGAAATTAATGATATATGATGTCAAATGTTCATTATAGGGACCACAAAAATGAAACTTGTGGTAGATTTTCCGATGTCTCCCAAAAAAGGGAGACTATAAATCTCTTACCACGCGTATCGAGTTCCATCATACATGTTAGGTACTAATGTATAATAAATAAAATTTTATTATAAATAAATTATATAATAATATATATATATATATATATATATATATATTATATCTTATATTATTAAATTATGACAATTTATTATTCATTTATTAACAATTCCTTTGTAAAACCATGTTTTGGGTAAATTTTTTTTTTCATAGATGTTTTTATTTTTTATTTTCTTTCCTATTACATTGATCATGGTTCCATAATCTCTAGAATAATAATAAAAAAATAAAAATCATATTCATAAGTAATTTATAATTTTAGTAATAATCATGATAAATCGTTCTAAGATACGACGTACCATATGATAATAGAGATTGTAGGCCATACATATGAATGAGTAACATTTTTCTTTTACAATGACCATTTTAGATATGAGGTGAGTAATATTTTAAATTTATTTATTTAGGAATATCAAAAATAAACTATTATTATTTTAAATATAGTTATAAAAATTATTCATGTGGTTTTTTGATGAAAATATTAAGTCTGATCGCTTCATGAAGGTGGTAGTCCGCACATAAACGAACGATACTACCATCTTGTAGGGAGTGGAAAGGTAAGAAATAAAATGATATCTTAGATTTTAAGAATGATAAAATTTTCCTTAATAACATTATTTTTTCATTAATATCACATATATTCATTAAATTTATCATTATTGTCATCCATTTAAAGTGTTAGTGAGAAAGGAATCACATCACATCGTGAGGCAGTAGTCCCTGCTACACACGAGTGACATTATTATGCCCCCTTGCAGAATGGGAAGTGATAAATTTATATATGATATAGTGAATAAATAGTTATATATGTTTTAAATATAATTTATATAATTTATATACATCAATATACCCCAACATGATATGTGTTAATGTTTAAACGAATGGCATTTTTTGCGAGATGAGAGTCCCCCATACACATGAATGATGATTTTATAACCCATTTGATGAATGTTGAGATGGTTGTAGGTAGTTACCCTATAAAAAATTTTAGTATGTTTAAGATATTTATGTTATTATATGAACTTGTTTTAAAAATAATTTAATTTGGTGGATGATGAAATTAAATAAAAAAGCTTGTTGAATAATGTTACCACTTCTTTGGGTATCCTACATAGGTTTTCAAACAAATCCTTCCTGAAATGGATTTTATCCAAAATTGAAACTCTAGTATGATATTAGGTAATACGGGAAGTTATTTTCTAATTTATTGGGTGATAGAAATGGTATTATGGAGTGATGAATATATTATTTCGGTGGCCTTTTATATTTGTTGTAGGCGGAAATTTTTTACATTTTTTAGAAAAAGGTCTACCCATAATTTTTCATACCACAAGGCTAAATATTGGAGTATTATTAATACCTAGAAAATATAGGGTAAAAATATGACCATAAAATAGATTTTGAACAAGTCTTAGTGTCTTTTTGACCCTTATCATTATAGTTTTACCCCCGATAAACCCATTTTACCTTAACCACAATTATTAATATTTAATAATTTCACTATCTATTTTGGGAACAAATTTAATATTAAGTTATTATATAATCTAAATTGGGCTGATATTTAATAAAGGTTTCCAAATTCCAATCCAATATGTATAAAAAATTAATAAAAAATTAATCTCATAGATGAGATGATGAAGCATGTTTTTCAATTGGAAAATGTTCAAAATATTATATATATTTTATATCAAAATTCATTATAAAAATAATTTCAATGAAATAAAATATATTAATAGATATATTAATGAAAAAATTATAATTTATAAACACTTTAAAATATAATTTCTCTTTATAAAAAAATTAACCAAAAAATTATTTCTCAATTAAACTTCATTATTTTCACTATTTCTCAATAATTTATTCTTTTCAGAATTCTATAGTGAAAAATTGATAAAATTATCTGGGACACAATCTACCATGTCAAAATCCCATTGTGATAAATGAGTCATGAACATATACTACTACCTCTAAATCCCACTTATTTATTAGTTTGATTAATTAGCGGTGGGTCATAGAGTGCTACATCAAATACTCACAGGGTCCTAGAAATGGTGATCTAGGCCCAAAAGAGTGACATTTGTCTATGGTTACAATTGGCCATGATAATCATTTAAAAAAATTGATAATGAAATTCCGTGTTTTATATTGAATTTATAATTGAAAAGTAGACATGTAATTTCCCTAGGGGATAGTTCAGACTCTGACACAAACCGAAGTTGGTGTTAAGAGTTTGGTTGTCCTTTATAACCTTAGAGTTATTTGGTTAAATAAATTGTAATTGAATAAATGTAATCCATTTTCATTTTATATTTTTTTCATTCTTTATACAACTAAATAGACTAATATTTATTATTTACTATTTTAAATCCATTGGTGATGGACTATTGAGTTGTTCTCACACACTACCCAGGCAACATGATCAATTCCCAAAAAGATTTCATGTTTGCTAGACATGATAAGGGAAAAGGATATTTCATAAATGGATGAGTTGGAGTGGAGAATGGATGAGGGATCCAAAATTGGTTTTTGGAACCTCTTTGTGTTCTTGAGTGACTTTATTTATTTATTATTTTTAATATTAACACCTGACACACATTTTTAATGATGTATCCACTGTTTAGTTTTGGATACTGTATTTCATGTTTTAGATATCATGTGATACTGGTTTTGTGTAGTTATTAGTTATATAATTTGGTTATTATTATATGTTTATGTTGATTTATAACTTTGATAATGAATGTATAATATCCACATGACTGATATGAGACCCTTTGCTGTAGTCGACAGCCTCTGGTGTAAGGGGAGGTGTGCCTTAGGTCATGTAACTGGCCGGATAAGGGCACTAGTGTGTGTAACCTGATTCAGGACATTATTATAACAAATGGAAAAGATATAGGTTACATAATAATTAAATCATTCTATCATATAATTAACCTTGGAAGTAAGTAGGATTTATTATAATTTCTTCATGGTATAACTCATAGAATTGCATTATATTTATTAAAGATCATTCGATCATAAACATAAACCATTTAAAGAAATAATATGAATGGTATCCTTAGACCATATACCTAGTAAGGCATATGTAACATCAATATATGTCATTATATATGGTAAATTATTTTAAAAGATCATTTAAATCTTATCATGATGAAAATATACTTTACACTTTGAAAAATACTTTTTAATACATTAAACATTCTCAAAATCCTTTTATTTTAAAATAACCATTAAATCATATAAAGGAAACTTTATAAAAAATTTAAAAACAGACATTGAGGGAAATAAACTTTCCTCTTTCATTTTTTTAAACATAATTTTTTTTCAAAATCATTGTTATAAAACAAAACCATTAATGCTTATAAAAGACGACATAAATACCATTTAAAACATTTTTATGAAGAAAATACACTTTCCACTTTGAAAAACAAGTATTAAAACATAAAAAAATTTCAAAATAAATTTCCTTTAAAATAACCTAGAAAATATATAAATTAATATTCAATGAAAATAATGGTCATGATGGTGGGAAATTCTATTTATGTCATACATGCCAACAAATATATTTACTTCACATTTTTGATAAAATGAAAACATGAATTTTATGTAAAAAATGAAGATTGCATTCAAATTATTTAAAAAATGTAATAAAAGGATTAAAATGTTTCTAATAAAACATTATTATAATTTTACAAAAATTTCAAATCATTTAAAGAAAAATGGTTTTTGAAGTAAAATGTTTTCCACACAAAGAGAGAGATAAAGATGACTTTTCTTAAAAAGTTATTTTGAAATCTTGAGTACATAAAGAGAGGAAAATGAATGGAAAAAATATATTCACATGAAATTTCAATAATATAATATAATTCATCAGTTTCTTGTGAAATGGATAATAATATTTTATCATTAGAATCATAGTCATGAATAATCTGGATAAACTATGAGATTGTAACATAAAATCTTTACCACATTAATAAAATTGAATTTTAATCCCCCTAAAAGATTAAAATTAAATGAAATAGAAAATATAAATAGAATAAATGAATTCATGTTATTACATTTACATTTGGATTTTTGTACACCTCATAAAAAATATAGGTTTATAACATAACATATGTCAAAATGATTGAAAATTAAGGCAAAAAATAACTTACAAATTTTATATGTTTTAACAGTAAAACCTATAAATTATAGATACTTGTATATTTAAATATTAATAATTATTATGAGACAAATACTAAAATAAATATTTAGGTAGTATAAAGACAACATAAATTGAAATAGGAGGTGAATATGGCATGTGTCTCACAGAAGTTAAAAATATGAGACAAAAATACCTTACCATTAATGTAATATTTTGAATAGTAAACCTTAATAAATAATAAAAACTCAATTGTTATATATCATTAAAATAATGATGGAAATTATATAAGATGTCAAATGTTCAGTATATAGACCAGAAAAAAGAAACATGTGGTAAAATTTCTGATGTCTCCCAAAAAAGAGGGATTATGAATCTCTTTCCATATGTATCGAGTTCCAACATACATGTTTGAAACTAATGTATAATAAATAAAATTTTATTAAAAATATATTATATAATATATATATACATATATCATATATTATATTATTTAATTATGACACTTTATTATATATTTATTAACAATTCCTTAGTAAAATCATGTTCTGGGTAAAAACTATTTCTTCATATATGTTTTGATTTGTTATTTTCTTTCCACTTACATTGATCATGGTTTCATAATCTCTAGAATAATAATAATAAAATAAATATCATATTTCTAAATTAATTATAAATTTAATAATAGTCATGATAAATTTTTCGGAGATACTAAGTACCATATGATAATAGAGATATAGGCCATACATATGAATGAGTAACATTTTCGTTTTACAATGACCATTTTAGATAGGAGGTGACTAATAGTTTAAATTTATTGATTTAGGAATATCAAAAATAAACTGTTATTATTTTAAATATACTTATACATATCATTCATGTGGTTTTTTCATGAAAAGATAGAGTCACAACGCTTCGTGAAGGTGGTCGTCCACACATAAACGAACAATGTTAAAATCTTGTAAGGGGTGAAAAGGTAAGAAATATAATGTTATCTTACATTTTAATAATGATAAAAGTATCATTAGTAACATTATTATTTAATTAATATCATATATATTCATTAAATTTATCATTATTATCATCGATGTAAAGTGTTAGTGATAAAGGAAGCACATCACATTGTGAGGCAGTAGTCCCCACTACACACGAGTGACATTATTTTGCCCACTTGCAGAATGGAAAGTGAGAAATTTATATATGATATAGTGAATAAAGAGTTATATATATGTTATAAATATAATTTATATTATTTATATACACCATCATACCACAATATGATATGTGTTAATGTTTAATTGAATGACATCTTTTTGCGTGACAAGATTCCCCTATTCACATGAATGATGATTTAATAACCCATTTGATGAATATTGAGAATGTTGTAGGTAGTTACCCTATAATAAAATCTTAGTATGTTTAAGATATTTATGTTATTATATCAACATTTTTTTTAAAAAATTTAATTAGGCGGAGGATGAAATGAAATAAAAAAGCTTGTTGAAGAATGTTACCTCTTCTTCGGGTATCCTCCAAAGGTTTTCAAAAAAATCATTCTGTGGATGGATTTCAACCAAAATAGTAAACTCTAGTATGAGAGTAGGTAATATGGGAAGTTATTTGATAATTTATTGGGTGATAGAAATTGTTTATGGTGTGATGAAGAGATTATTTTGGTGTCCTTTTATATGTGTGGTAGGTGGAAATTTTTTACTTTTTTTAGAAAAAGGTGTACCCACAACTTTTTCATAACACAAGGATAAAAATTGGAGTATTCTTAATACATAGAAAATATAGGGTAAAAATATGACCATAAAATAGATTTTTAACAAGTATTTTTGTCTTTTTAACCCTTATAATTCTAATTTTACCCCCGATAAACCCATTTTACCTTAACCACAATTATTAATATTAAATAATTTCATAATTTATTTTGGGAAACAATTTAATATTATCTTATTATATAATCTAAATTCAGATGATATGTAATAAAAGTTTCCAAATTCCAATACAATATGTATACAAAATTAATAAAAAATTAATCTCATAGATGAGATGACGAAGTGTGTTTCTCAATGGGAAAATGTACATATATAATAAAGATTTTATATCAAAATTCATTATAAAAATAATTTCAATGAAAAAAATTATATTAATAATTATATTCATGAAAAAATTATAATATAAGAACATTTTTAAATATAATTTATATTTATAAAAATTTAATCAAAAAAGTAGTTTTCAATTAAAATTCAATTTTTTCACTATTATTCAATAATTTATTCTTTTCAGAATTCCATAGTGATAAATTGATAAACTTATCTGGGACATGGTCTACCACATAAAAAGCCAATTGTGATAAATGTGTCACTAACATATACTACTACTTCCAAATCCCACTTATTTATTAGTTTGATAAATTAGTGGTGGGTCATAGAGTGCTACCATAAATACTCACAAGGTCCTAGGAATGGTGATCTAGGCCTTAAATAGTGGCATTTGTGTATGGTTCCAATTTTCCATGATAATCATTTCAAAAATTGATAATTAAATTCCATGTTTATATTGAATTTTTAATTGAAAAGTAAATATGTAATTTCCCTTGGGGATAGTTCAGACTCTGACACAAACTTAAGCTGGTGTTAAGAATTTTTTTGTCCTTTGGAACCTGAGAGTTATGTGGTTAAATAACGTGTAACTGGATAAATTTAAACCATTTTCATTTTATCTTTTGTTTTATTATTTATATAATTAAATAGACTAATATTTATCATTTACCATTTTAAACTCCATTGGTGATGGACTATTGAGTTGTACTCACACACTACTCTGGAAACACAATCAATACCCAAAAAAGAATTCATATTTGAAGAAAATGATAAGGGAAAAGGATATGTCATAGATGGATGATTTTTGGTGGAACATGGATGAGGAACCAAACTTGGTTTTCAGAACCACATTGTATTCTTAAGTGACTTAATTTATTTTTTATTTTTAATATTAACACCACACACACATTTTTAATGAAGTATCCACTTTTTAGTTTTGGATACTCTATTTCATGTTTCAGACATCATGTGATACTGGTTTGGTTTAGTTATTAGTTATATCATTTGTTTATTATTATATATTTATATTTATTTATAACATTGATAATGAATTTATAATATCCACATTACCGATATGGGACTGTTGACGCTCCTTTCATCACAGAGTCTAAAGATTGGAAAATGAGAATATCTTAGCTCAAAGTGATTCAACCTTTGGAAAAATATCAAAAATTGACAAAGGAAGTAGCAAGAAGAACACCACGCAAGGGTCGCGAAAGTTCTACAATGGTCGTGCAAGTACACTTGCGTGCCGAATTTGGTCACACAAGTCACTTGTGCACCCTAGGTGATAACCGCTCGGGCTCTTCTCCAGCCTATAAATAGACCCGGTGGGCCCCCTATTTCGGAGGAATTTTTCCAGAATTCAGATACAAAGCTCTGAACGCCCAAGTCTCTTCTTCGGGTCTTCTGAACA
Organism: Viscum album; assembly: GCA_963277665.1. Classification (NCBI taxonomy): domain Eukaryota; kingdom Viridiplantae; phylum Streptophyta; class Magnoliopsida; order Santalales; family Viscaceae; genus Viscum; species Viscum album. The sequence goes on from OY728156.1 coordinate 1,119,971,625, forward strand.
CTTATAAGGTAATTAATTACCTAGAATGGAAGGTCTAAACAAGAGAAGTAAGGTCTAAGTGTTAGAATTCACTAACACTTGCGCGCCTAAGGTGTTTTACCCTTATGGGAAATGAACATACTTGCGCGCCACCCAACTTCTTCACCAAAACTTGCGCACCTCTCTTCTAGTAGTACTTCAGGATAATTATAAAGGCTTTGGTCAAGGGTCATCCAACTGTTACTACGCACCTTCCAGGACTTGCGCACCTTCCAGGACTTGCGTGCCCATGCCTTTTTGGGTGCCCTTCTTACCCATTTAACCCATCTTATACCATTCCACCCCTCCTATTCAAGATTCAGTCTTCAAGACATTCTTCAAAGACATTTATGGCATGTTTTCTTGATTTACTTCCTTATCTGAAAGGAATTATGTGGAACATCTATTAAAAACTTAGTGATCCATATAATCTTTATGTCACTAAAGATTGAGATTTCATTCATTCAGCCTCATCCTTTAAGATGAGATAACCCCTTAAACTGGGCCTCCTTTTCAGGAATAATCCCCAGTCATAATTCTCAAATCTGGGCATCCTTCTTAGGAGTAATCCCCAAGTCCTCATTAACCTCGGCCTCCTTTTCAGGAATAATCCCCAGGTCCTCATTAAACTAGGCCTCCTTTTCAGGAGTAAGTCCCAGTCATAATTCCCCTTAATTTTGGGCATCCTTTTCAGGAGTAATCCCCAAGTCCCCTAGTCTAGGCATCCTCCTTAGGAGTAAGCCCTAGTCTTAAAGTTCCCAAATATGGGTATCCTCCTCAAGAGTAAGCCGCAATCATAATTCTCTTAACCTGGGCCTTCTTTTCAGGAATAAGCCACATTCTTAATTTCTCTTAACCAGTACTAATTTCCTTTTGATCTGGGCTTCCTTCTCAGGAGTAAAACCCAATCATAAGTCCCCTCCTAACTTGGGAATCTTCCTTAAGAGTAAGCCCCAAGATTAGAGTATCCAAATCTCCATGAAGAACATATAACTTTATGGACCCTATTTTGGGATTTTTTCCCTGAAATAATCTTAATCCTCATCTATTTGGGTAGTCATACACACATAATCCCCACATCATTGCATCTTTCATGGCACAATTGTCTGGTTTCACCAATACCTCTTGTTTCTCAAACCGAGCATGACTCACGTGAGCTTAGAGTGTAAAATTAATCATGACATCTTTCTTTGATCCATCAATCATGCATAAACATCATACTCCCTTACTTGAACTACGTGTGTTCTGATTCCTTTTCCAAGAAAAAGGTTATGTAGGTAGACCATCTTTGCGTATGATCCCAACTTTGAAATAATTCATGTCTTTATAAATGAGAATAAACTTCCAGTGCCCCACTAAGTGGCTTTAAAACTAGTATGGTCATCATAATGACCAAGAGACTTTTATGTATCAATGGATACCATTGACTAAGAATCTCTAACAAATACAGATTATTCTCTATCAATGATGAACCTGGAATACGTATAAAAGATTCTCTAAATTTCTTACGTATCAATCATTGATTGTCAGATCTAAAGGAAATATCATTTTGTACTTTGTATTGTAATAAGGATTCAGGAACATAACTTAAATCCATAAAGAGAGTCCCACTGTAAACAATAATTCCCCTAAAAAAGGTGTGATGAATCCGACCTCCCATCCTCTAGACCAATGCAAATTCCTAAGCCTCATCAGTCCACAACTAATGAGCTCCAACCTTTGGAATGTTGGTTCAAATGGATATGGAATCATTGGATGTTTCCGGTTCTATGAAAAAACCCATTAGAAACCGCTTGGAATGTTTGAATCTTAAATCAATGAGATCACCCCAATTTCAAAGGGAAACAAAAAATGGTGAACCCGATGTGAAATCCTTAACCAAGTCAAAATGATGTTTTGATTATTTGTTAGGCCCATATTTAAAACTCAATGAGAGGGCCAACAAAAACAATCATTGAAATATGTGCTCATCCAAAAGATGTAGTGACTGAATTTATCTTGATTACGTCTGTTATATCAAACATGCACTCTTTTCCAAGATCTTCTGCATTTCCAGAATTTCTTCTCTTAAGTTCACATCCATGGATACGTCTGTTGTGAAAACATCTACTGCAAATGCCACTGGTGCTACTTCTTCTGGATCATTGTCTGCTCTGAGGATAATATCACCTACTCAGCATCTTCAACACTGGGTATCAAACGTGCCGGTTAAGGAGTACCGTCAAAACGGTACTATTCCTACTCTAGAGGCTTCCCGAAAAGCCCTCCAAGTAAACAATTCACACTGGTCATCCGGACAACGATGACCAGTGATCAAGAAGTAGGTGGTTCTAACCACCATATCCAACCATTTCAGGTCATTATCCCCAAAACGCAATCACCATTCACTCCCATATTCTTGAGGAGGTGAATGAGCAGGCCCCTCAGGGCCTTAATGAAAAGAAACTGGAGTTTTTCCCAAGGGATCCTATCAACAATCGCTGCTAGGCTCGTGCGGCAGTGCACCCTCAACATGATGAGGGTACCGACTCCAGGCGTTCGGCTCATGTTCCTCGAACCCGAGCAGGCAAGACGAATCGCCAGAGTAGAAATCCAGTTAACAGTGGGCAGGTTCTCATCTCTTCCGTCTCCGGAGAAGTCCACCAACCTACCTTGGTGGAAAGCAACGAGTGGGCACACACACCTTCCTATTTTAATTCTACTGTCCAGCAGACTCCTCTGGTAGCATCACGCCAATCCCGCCAGGCAATTCCGGTGGAGTATTATAGACAGGAACATACACCTGTTTAAACGTCATCAGCTAGTCAGCAGGCTCATCTGACTACATATGATAGATCTCATCAACCACGTTCAGTGAAGTGCAATCAGCAGGCACATACACCTGCTAGTATTAATCAAGTCTATCCACAGTCTTTCTTGGTAGCACACGGAGAAGTCAGTCGGAAAGCTCCGGCGACAAACATGAGGCAGACTCAATTCTTTTCCCGCACACTTGAGTACTATCAGGATTCACTAATAGGAATAGGAGGACAAGAGCAGGCACATACACCTACTCCAAGCACAGAATGGACGTATATCCCCATTCCGGCAGCTGAAGTCACCGAGAATATTCTATCAATGGTGAAATAGCATAAGAAAATTCCTGCTCATATTCTAGATGCTTGCTAGGATATTATACCAGCTTTAGTAGCATCTCAAGGAAATACACATAAATATATCCATACCAGTAGAGTGACACATCAACAGTTCACTCTGGAATAGACACACACATCTGTTCCAGTCCAAGAGGGTTGTGGAGCGTACTCCCCCATATCATATGGATAACCAAGTCAGGAACATACACCTGATTTGAGTGAGGATCGTCAGCCTAACCTGGCCATATCTCCTGATTAGGCACATACACCTTCTCAGAGTATCCACTTTCGTCAACAAGTGGTTTCCAAGGCAAGTAAGAAGGCTTCTAAGAAGAAGACCCACCCAGCACAATCAAGAGATCAAGAGCCAATCTGTAATAAGGTCTTGCTCGATGCTGGAGTTCTTGAAGCTCTCCGACAATTGTCTATTGGAACTAAATATTCTACTCCCTCATTTCCCAATAGTGGGAACATTAATTCCTAAGGTCTTCAACATACACTTCCTCATGGAGGCTTTCTTCATGAAAATTCGGTCGATCTCGAAGTTTCATCTTCAGATGAGAGCCACAGGAACCCTCTCTGTGGTCAGAAGACCAAGGAGCAAGAGATCTCATCTTTTGTTGTAACCCACCATGGTGGTCCTCCCCATGATGATGGATTTCGCTACGAAAGTCCTCTCTATAGTAGTGATGCACATTGCCCGGAAAATGCTCCAGTGGACAATGTAGTGCTGAGAAATCCCTCCTATCTTGAGGCACTTCCAAATGCAAAACCAGTCATGTCTGATGCTTCATTGCTAGCAGGTGAAATACTTTCTCAATCGGAATATAGCCCAGGGTGTATGTCATTCTCCGAACCACCCCTAAGTCATGCATCTTCTAGTTTGATTAGTGATTTCTCTACCAATATTGTTGAATATAATAAAGCAACAAGGAAGCACCATCTCTAGTAAAATTAGGTAGAAGAATCTTCATTGAATGATAAAGAGGAAATACTGAACATGAGAAAAAAACTGGCGAAAGGTGAAGTGCCAGTCATGTTTTGGCCTCTGGCTGACTCTTAGTATGACATTCCAGAGATTTTGACGGAAGATGGAATTCATTATATTCATCTCAATATATGGAAAACTCTTTGTATGTTGAAAAAGAAAGTATTATCTTATGATGAATTTTAAAATCATGTTAAGATAATATAAGGGTTACAATGTCAAATTGACTTGGAATCTCTATCAGTCTCTCGATATCCAAGGGCTGAAAAGCAGCAGAGAGCCCTTCAGCGTTCATGCCTTGGCGCACTAAAAATATTGCGCCAGTTAATTGCCAATTCCCCATCTGGTATTCATGTCAGAGGATGGGGTGTTCATGGAGCACTACATTTCACTATGCTCTCCAGTCAGCAAAGCCCGCCGAAAATGGTCTCATGCAATGTTATTGCCCAGGGCCGGCCACAAATACCTAGATTTGTTTGTAATCAAAAGCATGCCCAAGAACAAGCTTCAACTAGTTCATCTCAAAATCAAGAATACTGAGAAAAAGTTGTTGAATTACTATTTCATCAAGCAAACGAGAATATTGAACATGCCTATCATATGGAGCAAGCACCTCACCAAGTGATAGAAGTGTCAGAAATCATTCAATGGTCATTTGAACCAGGTAACAAAAGTGGATGGAGGTTGATGCATCCAGCTAATTTCAGGACTAAGGTCCGCAAGATCAGGAGAAATTTTAAGAAAGTATCAGACATAGCATGTCAAGAGCCACCCCAGCTTTCCAGATAGGGGACTCTTTTAAACCAACCCTCAGAATCAACAAATAGGATTCGAGGAGTTGACCAAAGAAAGCAGGAACATCCCCAGTCCACCGGACTGGGGAATTTTTCAGATCATAAATCCCCTCCTCAGATAAAGTCGGTCTTTTCTCGATTGGGGAAGAATCCTCAAGAGGAACGAAGAGCCAAATTATCTGGATATTCCCTCCAAATTACGGTTCGTCAAGAAGTTCCTGAGGAATCAAATCAATAAAAGTCAATGTCTCATCAAAGACATGAAAGAAGAAAATATCACCGAAATTCTGATAGAAGGGATGCGATGCGTTATGCGTCAATCAATGTCATCAATTCCATTTTTTCTGATCCACTAGATGAGGCTCACTCGGAAAATTCAGATAAAGAGGTTCCTGCTCAAGAAGATGTGCGCACAGACACAAATGAAGAAGGTGTGTGTACACTAAGTCAAAGGATTACTCAGAACCTAGGTAATCCTTTAAGTAACCCACTTCCCCCTCTCCGAAAGGGATTAGACAAGGGGAAGGGAAAGAATCAGGTTACATATCCATCCTCTGGAGAAGGCCAATCGATCTCACTAGAGCAAAGGTTTGCACAACAGGAGGAAGAAATGAAGGAATTGAGGAGGTTGAATGTAGAACTACTTCAGGGTAGTCTTCTTCATAAGAATGCTGGAGTCAGTCATCCAAGGGAGTTTGTTAGAGCTACTGAGATGGATCAAGAATATCCCCCTTTATCAGTACACCCTCATAGGTCTAATCCTATGGGTCAAGTGCAACAACAATTGGCAGTGCTGCCATCAGTTTCAGGACCAGCTTCCTTACCTGTCCAAACTCCAATCATTGCACCTGCCCAATTCCATGTTCAACCGGATGTTTCTCATAAGTTAATAACTACCATTGAGTCATTAACAGCTCGGTTAGAGACTATGGAAGGGAAGTGTGCGCATGTTCAACTAGAAAAGAGAGCTTACGCTGAATGGGTAGATTCAGTCTCTCCCCCATCAAGTTTTGGGAACCCTGTATTCCCTATTTTCAATGGATCAGGTGATCCTGAATAGCATTTGACACATTATGTGTCTTTTTGCGATCCTATGATGGGAAATCTGGAGCAACAAGAAGCAGTGAAACTCAGATGCTCCGTGCGAACCTTGCAAGGACCAACTTTTTCTGGTACAAAAGCTTGTAATCCCAGTCAATTACAGGATGGGAAGATCTCCGTCAACGATTTCTTCATCAATTCATCTCAACTTTTCCAAAGACAATAGTTTTCGATCTTACAAACTGTAAGAAAAGGAATAATGAAAGGGTTTCAAATTTCATTGCTCGCTGGAAAGGATTAACATATTCCCTACGCTTAGCACTCACTCAAGAGGAATTGTTGCCAATATTTGTGGAAAATCTACGTGATGAATTACGCACATTGTTGATCCCTATGAAATACACAGGAGGGTTTTGAGACCTTACTTAAATCGTTCAACAGATTGAAGATTCTATTATTCAGACTAATGTTAAATCTCGTGTAATTTGTCATCTCCAGGAAGGAGAATGGGTAAAGTAAGGACTGCTACAGTTATGCTTAAGCAAGCACCTGTACCTGCTTCTACATCAAAACCTTCTTCTTCTCGAAGGTCTCCACCTTCTGAGCGCCAGAAACTGAGGTCATTTCGTCAATATAATCATATATATCAAAGACGAAAACAATTTGAGGATTTGAAAAGCAAAGTTTACTCTTTCCAAAATGAACAAGTTCCTGGTTATTTCATTTCAGCTCTGGAAAATAATTTGGTTCAAATGCCAATTCCCAAGAGGCCAAATAAGGAAGGAGATGAATACCATCCCAATTATTTCCCATTTCATCAAATTTTGGGGCATTACATCCAGGAGTGTTTTGTCTTCAAGGACCTCCTGCAAAAGATGGTTGACTCGGGACAAGTCAAACTGAAAGGTTCTTCAGCTCAGGTAGCATGTGTTACTGCTACAGTTTCATAGGAGGAAGGTGAGTGGCAAGAAGTCAAAAGAAAAAATGCACAAAAATATGATGATTGGATGGTCAGAAGGACGATCAACCAAACTCATTCTATTTTGAGAACACAATTGAATAAACCAATTGTGCCTTCTTCCATGAATGCCGCAGCAAAACCCTCTTCATCAAAGGGAAAATACTCAAGGAAACGACACAATTCCAAGGAGGAACAATCATAAGAAGATGATTATGTGTCAAATCCTAAGCTATCATTGAATTTGGATGATTTCATGCCATCTACTTCGAAGAAACGACACCATCCCACCAAACAGAACAGCCTAAATTGGCTAGACAAACATAGTCCTCATTAGATGAAGATTTAATCTCTGGTTCTGTTAATATGATTCAATTAAAAGTTCCATATTCCAATCAAAGTTTCGATTTTGATGAGCCTGAATTCCCTATATCAAACAGAGGAATCAGAGGAAGTTCCAAAGGCTCAGGATACAGGGGAAGACGTGGATCATTCAAAAGCCACTATTCCAATTCTACCCCTGTTAGAACTGTGTATGCAGCAGAAACTCATGGTAGAGCCCTTTAGCGAGCTCAACAAGAATAATCAAGTTCTTCCACCAATAGAAAATTCAGTCCTGGAACAGTTATTCTGGAAGACAGGTTGGAGGTTCCATCTTCTTCCTCTCAGCAAGTAAATGGATCTAATTAGTATAATCTTCCAAATCCAGGAATATTGCCAACTCCTATCCTGATACAAGATGAATCAACTTCCAAAGCACCTTCTTTCAAGGCCCCTACTAAACCACATGTTCTTATTGGGAAACGCAGACCTCTGGATCAAAAGTATGATGTATTGAAACACCTGGACCAAGTACCGGCCAAGTTATCAATTCTGGATGCTTTGAATTTATCAAAGGATCTTCGGGAAGCACTCATTGAGGCTTTGTCAAGACCTCAAGAGTTTGAAACTGAAATTGCTGCAACTGAAGTCTATCACATAGAGAATAATCCTACAGAATGCCATGTAGTAATAGCTTTTACTAATGAAGATGAAGGTGATGTCGTGCATGGACATATTAGCCCTTTGTACTTATCTGGCAAGGTTAATGGCGTAGACGTCCGAAGAGCTTTAATTGATAATGGTTTAGGAGTCAACCTCATGCCCATTCGTACACTTCGACGATTGGGACTCATGGAATATGATTTATCTCCTTCTACCATGATGTTACAAGGATATGATAAAAATGAACAAGAACCACTGGGCGAGGTTACACTCAGAACTCAGTTTGGAGATCTTGTTTCTAATTCAGATTTCATGGTTGTTGATCAAGACTCAGCCTTCAACATCTTGCTTGGAAGTCCCTGGCTACATCAACATGCGACTATCCCTTCATCATACCATCAATGTCTCAAATACAGTTTCGATGGTCAAGTTGGGACATTGTATGGTGATAAGGCCCCGTTCACGACATGTGAGTCTCAATACATTGAGGCAGAATTCTATCACATGAAGGGAAATGAAAGATCCAGAACAAGGGAGCTTACCAAAGTTAATGCTCCGTATGGTTTGGAAAAGATTCCAGTAAATCCATTTACACATGTGAGTATAGATTATGTGTTTCCTATCAATAAAATTGACAAGATAGATCCAAATAAAAATACTCTTATAGAAAGATCCATAATGTAAATTACGGCAATCGAGCCAGACAACATGGGAGAAATTGGTAACCCACCAAGTAGTGATGAAATCCAAAATGGTGACGTGTTCATTTCATATGCTGAAATCCAACAAGTCTATACTTCTCTAATCAGGCTAGAAGAAGTTACAACAACATCAAAGGTAAACAATGATGTCGATTCTCAATCCATCATCTCCTTTTTTTCCAAGGAAGACTTTTTATCATCAATTGGGTCAAAAATGGAAGCTTCTTCTTTAAGATGTTCAAATTTTAACATCTTTTATGATCATGGAAATTCTGCTTTATCATATACTATGCAAGTAGAAATGGAAGAAATAACACACGATGAAGAAGAAGGGGAAGATCTCAGAGATGCTCCTCCAGCATTTTAATAGGGTATCTCTACCACCGTGGATGAACTCAGAGAAATAAATCTGGGTACAAAAGAAGATCCACGTACTACTTTAATCAGTGCGGCCATGACTCTTGAATAACAAGAGATGTATATTTCCTTTTTAATGCAAAATCGAGATATATTTGCTTAGAACTATACAGAGATTCCCGGGCTTGATCTTGATGTTGCTACTCATCATTTGGGTTTACTAGAAGAACATCGAGGATTTAAGCAAGGCGGGAGAAGAACACACACAACTTATGCTTCCAAAAATTGAAACTGAAGTGGATAATCTTATCAAGTCTAACTTCGTCAGAGAAGTCCAATATCCCCAGTGGTTGGCTAATATTGTCCTTGTAAAGAAGAAGAATGGACAAATTAATGTTTGCATCAATTTTAGAGATCTTAATCGGTATTGTCCTAAGGATGATTTCCCAGTTCCGATTACAGAACATTGAATTGATGAAACAGCTATCTTTGAAGCCCTTTCCTTCATGGATGGATATTCCGGATATAATAAAATCCGAATGGATATAGAAGATGAGGAATCCACATCCTTCAGATCCCCTCAAGGTGTGTTTTTCTACCGGGTAATTCTCTTTGGCTTAAAGAATGCAGACACAACATATCAGCGTTCCATGCATCGTATCTTCAAAACCTTTTTAGGGATGTTTGTTGAATGCTATGTGGAATATTTGGTGGTCAAATCCAAACAACGTTCTAATCACTTGGCTGATTTGGAATTTATATTCCGCAAGCTTCGAAAACATAATTTGAAGATGAATCCCATAAAATGTGCTATTAGGGTAACCTCAGGAAAATTTCTCGGCTTTGTTGTACGCCATCGTGGTATTGAAGTCGATCCTGAGAAGAAAAAGTCAATCCTTGGTATGTCACCTCATTGAAATTTGAATGAATTAAGAGGACTTCAAGGACACTTAGCCTATATTCGGCATTTCATCGCCAATTTGGCAGGCAAAAGTTTACCCTTCACCAAATTGATGAAGAAGGGAGTCACTTACCAGTGGCCTGAAGAATGCCAAGAAGCATTCGATATTCACAAGAAATACCTCTTGAGTCCACCGATACTCATGCCACCTGTTGAAGGAAGACCACTTATCCATTACGTGGAAACTTTATAGCGATCATTAGGTGCCTTTCTTGCTCAGAAGAATGATGCTGGGAATGAAAATAACCTCTACTACCTCAGTCGGACTATGTTTGAAGCAGAAATCCGTTATTCAAGTATTGAGAAGTTCTGTCTGGCATTAATCTTTGCAGTTTAGAAGTTGAGACACTACCTACAACATCACGATGTCCAATTGGTATCTCGCAATAACCCTCTCAAATTAATCCTTAGTCGTCTGATGCTTAGAGGACGTCTGGTAAGGTGGACAGTTATTTTTCAGTAATTCGACATTCAGTATGTGTCTCAAAAGGCAATAAAGGGCCATGCTCTGGCTGATTTCCTTGCTAAACACCCTTTAGTGGAAGACACATCTTCAGATATTGAACTCCCTGATGATGAAGTCTTCTCTATTCAAGAAAGTCCTTAGGCATGGGAAATGTATTTTGATGGTGCTTCCAGAAGTCCAACAGGGAGGAAAATGGAAAATCCTAAATTCAACAAAGTTGGCTTAGGAATTATGCTTATTTCCCCAGAAAAGGCAGTGTTACCTGATTCCTTCTTATTATGGGAAGGTGGTACCAATAATGAAGTATAATACCAAGCTCTCATCGCAGGCTTGGAATTGGCGCTTCAAGCACAACTGAATCACTTAAAGGTGAAAGGTGATTTAGACCTGATAATCAAACAAGTCAATAGGGATTATGAAATCAGAAAAGAAGAATCAATCCCTTTTTATGAATACTTCAGAGAGTTAATGACATAATTCCCTTCGAAACCGAAATTTTCTTATGTCCCGAGATCACAAAATGCTCAAGCTGATGCACTGGCTAATATAGACACAGCTCTGGAAGATCCAAATCGGGACGAGACAACCATCATTATTGCCCACCATCGTGAAATTTCACTTTATATTCGATCTAGAATAGAGGAAATTAATGAAATTAGTCCCATTCCTAAACCGTATGGTCATACTATAGGATGGATGTCACCTATCAGGAAATACCTTCAAAATGAAACAGTTCCACCTGATAGAGTCGAGAAAGAACAAATATGGAGACGTGTGGTCAATTTTACTCTTTATTATAGCCCAGATCACCGAGAGAAAATTCTCTACAAACATGGTTTTGATGGAGTTCTCTTCAGATGCATTGATGGTGAAGAGACAATGATTGTCATGAAGGAAGTGCATGCAGGAGTCTATGGTGCCCACCAGTTTGGACATAGACTGTCTGATCATATTCGAAGGCTTGGATACTTTTGGCCTTCAATGATACAAGATTGTGTTGATTTCACAGAGAAGTTTCATCCATGCCAAGTACATACCAACTTCATTCATCAACCTCCAAAGTTTCTTCATACAGCTAAATACTCATGACCATTTTCCACATGGGGAATGAATGTGGTGGGACCTTACCCTTTAGCTACGGCCAAGTAGTTTAAGTATATTCTTACTGATACCGATTTCTTTTCCAAATGGGAAGAGGCAGTAGCTCTTAAGGAAGTCAGTTCTAAATGCATTGTTAGCTTCATCAAGTCTAACATCATCACCAGATTTGGTGTCCCTCATACCATATTGATGAAAAATGGCACCAACTTTTGTTCATACGAGGTGAAGAAGTTGTTTCAAGAATACAACATCAAATCCAATCATTCATCTTGGTATCATGCAGTGACCAATGGCCAGATAGAATCCCTTAATAAGAATCTTTCAAATATACTGCAAAATATGGTGTATAAAGATAAGAAGTCATTGCCTGATAAACTCTTTCATGCTTTATGGGCTTATCAGACTACCACCCGCACTAAAACACGGTCAACTCCATATTCAATTGTATATGGAATGGAAGCCATATTGCCTATTGAGGTTCAACTACCCTCACTCAGAGTAGCCATTTGTGATCATTCATCTACCGATGAACAATCTCAAAAGTGATTGAATGAATTGGAACGATTAGATGAGAAACGATTGTGCACTTTGCACCACTTTGAAGTCTATCAGAATAGAATAGCACTAGCTTTCAACAAAAAAGTTCATCTTTGTTCATTCACTCAGGGAGAATTGGTATTAGTTCTCAGAACTCAAATGATACCAGGAAAGAAACCTCCCAAGCTTGAGCCAAAATGGGAAGGACCTTACTCAATATATAGGGTCTACTCCAATGGAGCTTATTTATTAATCTCAATGGATGGAGAACTCATCACTACTCCAACAAATGCCAGATTTTTGAAGAAGTATTTTGTATAAACACAAAATGCATAACCATGGTCCAGTATGACCTTAAACTGCACCATGGTCCAGTATGACCTTAAACTGCACCATCGTCCTGTATGACATTAAAAATTATCATCACATCCATCATGACGTTAAACTGCATAATCAATGGTCCATGCATATGAACCTAAACTATTCGCATAATTTATCCAACATGACGTTAAACTGTGACGTCCTAACTACATGATGCTAAACTGTATAGACGTCCTTTACGTCCAACATGAAAATAAACTGCACCATCAATGGTCCAATATGACCTTAAACTGCACCATAGTCCAGTACGACCTTAAACTACACCATGGACCAGTATGACCTTAAACTGCACCATGGTCCACTATGACCTTAAACTGCACCACGGTCCAGTATGACCTTAAACTGCACCACGGTCCAGTATGACCTTAAACTGCACCATGGTCCTGCATGACATTAAAACTTGTCATCACGTCCTGCAAGACGTTAAACTTCATAACAAATGGTCCATGCATATGACCCTAAACTATTTGCAAGTCCCTTATGCCCAATAAGACATTAAACTGTGTCACCAACGGTCCATGCATATTACCTTAAACTATTCACACATACGTCCAACGTGACGCTAAACTATATTGTCGCTTTTTTTTTCAAACATGATGTTAAACTATGAAAAAGTCCCTAATATGTCCAACATGACGTTAAATGGGGTACTCTTTTGTCCTCACTGCATGACATTAAACTGCATAGTCCTTTTTTTGTCCAACATGACATTAAACTGTATTGTCCCTATCATCCTAACTACATGATGCTAGACTATACATTAAGTCCTTTAATATGTCCAACATGACGTTAAACTTTATTTTTTTCCTACTACATGACAGTAAACTATGATGCACCAATAGTCCAAACTAAAAGACTTTAAACTGCATAGTCCCTTCATATGTCCTACATGAAATTAAACTGTGCATCGTTAAGGTTGTTTCTACCTCTTTTTTCTCACACTGAGTATGACTCATGTGTGCTTAGAGAAAACTTCAACCATAACACTCTCTCTGGGATAATAACCATGTTTAAGTCCCAACACTATTTTTTTAGATCGTTGTCCCCAAGAACAACTTGATCACTAATTCATTCTTTAATTGAACTACGCGGACTTTGATCCTTGCCTTCTAGGCTGGGTACATAGGCAACCTCCCAAGGTTCAAGCTTAAAACCAATCTCTTCACATCGGTTCATCTCTATCTCATACGATGTTGATTCGTGAAACCACCCTGAGAAAAAATATTTTTACATTGGTTCACTTTCATCCTTGCTATAAGACATTAAACTATACAACACTTTTGTCCAGTATGACAATAAACTATAACATTCTTTGATACCCTCACCTGAGAGGGAATAATTATTTACATTGATTTTAAATCATGTTTTATTCCAAAGACTATGTTCATACATTGAAATGCCCGAATCTTTTATCTTGGGTCAAACCATCATTGCACTAAGGTCCCATTTCACCCTTCACATGTACGAACCAAATTTATAGAGAAGGTAGTTCTAGAACTACGTGGGCTTGATTCCCATCCTAATGGGATACGTAGGAACGTTTGAGTGTCCCTTGAATCGAGCCCCAAGTCTTTTGGGCCTAAACCCAAATTCCTCTTTCAGTCCCCTGGCTGAAAAGTCCCCATGGAAACACACACTATGTATTTCTTATAATGGTCCAAGCTCTATGACCCTAATCTACGATCTCTAATCCTTTTGTCCCACATGACGTTAAACTATAGTTCAAGAACTACGTATGGCTTGATTCCCATCCTTATGGGATACGTAGTCAAATCCAACATTTCCATTCAGGACCAAGTTACAACATGATTATGGTTAGCATTGATCCGTGTATCTCTGCATACATTGGAAAATACCGATATTTATGTGTCATAATCCTAACCTAAAATATTTTCAGATCTTCATAACCCTTTTATTGACTTCTAGTCACAATAATTTCAAACTTCTGAGAGTTATTTTTCCTGACTATGCAGTACGTGCCCTTAGGAGGCCTTGCATAAACAGTCTCTATAACAGATTTTTCATCCAAAAGATACTATTATTTGACTATGCAGCCAATGACCTTAAGTTTCCCAACATAATTCAACCCCCTAACGGGTTTGTTAAATACTGGGAACTTCATTCTTGGGATGAAATCATCTTTTCTCCTTATTTGTCTTAAATGACAATATGTAGGGATCCGCAAAAATATCCATCCTTAACATACTTGTCCCATATCATTTTTCATGATCTGAAAGTATTCAAGTCTATGGTTTATATTCTCCTTCCCTACGTTTGAGTCAGACCTTTATAGGAGTGATATCCGTCCATTTCTTCGATAATCTTGTTTGGAAATATCTTCTCCATATTTAAGTACCTTTTTCCTTATAGCAAACTCTACTTTGGAAATTGTGAATCTCCATAAACTTTCACTGGCTTTTTAGCACTAGGAAAGTAAATTTCTGAGAGTTCTTTTTCCTAACTATGCAGCACGTGCCCTTAGGTGGCCTTGTATAAGTAGTCTACATAACAGACTTGTCAGCAAAATGATGCTATTTATTGGAATATGCAGCCACTGCCCTTAGGTGGCCTTGCATAAGTCAACCCCCTAACGGGTTTGTTAAATAATGGTAACTTCATTATTGGGATTTACTTCTTCTAATGCCTTTTAGATCTTTTTCATATCATTCCTCAGATTCAAATATTCTTAAGTAATAGTTTACATATTTTCCCTCATACTTGAGTATGGTAATAAGTTTTAAGATAAATTGTCATGTAATTGAGTCAATTTTAATCCATTTCGGTCAAAGCTATTTTGACCTTAAACATTAGCCTCTTTATGTTCGATGTGCATGACTTTAAACTACCCACAAAAGACAAAGGAACTCTGAATAAAAGTCAAGTTCCAGCTCACTAAACATACATTTTGTATGATTTAGGTAATATTGAGCAATTAAGAGATTCAAAGTTTGTAGGGTTATTTATAATAATCCTAGTAAAAATCAAACTATGCTTACTAGGAGCATTGGATTAGGTAAAATCTAAAGTAGGTAGCAGGAAAATGTGTAAACAAATGGTTAAAGATGAAAGTGTTTTTCATTGATGCACAAGAATTAAAAGTACATCCACAGACTGGACTCTCTTCTCTTTTTCAGGAATTACAAAAGGCTTTCAATATAAATCTTCATTTGATTTACGACATCCCGAGTTTCATTAGCAACCACCTAGAATTAATTCATTCAATTGGATACAATAAGGGATGCAGTGATACCATATCTTCTTGGAAAAATTGTAAAAGAATGTTCTTGAGTGTAGTTTGAGAAAATTTTCTGCTGATCAAACAGTTACTCTGTTTCTGTCCAAGAGAGTTGAAAGATGGATACATGGATTTGATAATGGAGAATTGGAAGTAAAGAGCCATTTGGAGAGAGTACTCTTTTCAGATATTGTTCTAATGCCATGTTTGTGTTCTCTCCCCCAACCGACAGTGGAAAACATTTCAGCCCATAAGTTTTCCATTTTCATATCTACAAGGAAATGGTATGGAGGAAAAATTTGAAAGTTCACACCAATGTCGTTGATCTTAATGCCCAGCATAACCGAAATAGAGGAGTAGCAGTGTAGTTGCATCTCAGGCGTATAGTTCTTTGCATCCGAAATTTTGACTCCTTGTAGATGACCATGACCACACAGAGGAAGATAGATGCTGTGTGGGAAATTAAGATGATATTTCTTCAAGTACTTAGCCAAATCTGTGAGAGTGTTGTCGCAGATATCATCGTAATCATGGCCAACAATGTTCATCATGTCATCAGTCCGCTTGCTTTCTAGTTCGTCAGCCGTTCCAATTCTTCTTGGGAGCCATTGAATCTGAACAAAAGTTGAATAAATTAACTCTTAAGTAAGTTTATTTTTCATAAAATTTGTGAAGGAATTCGAAAAAATGGCTATGGAATTAAGGCATGCAAGTCCCAAAATTGTCTCACCAGCCTCAGTGTGTCGCGCAAGTTTTGGCGCGCATGTATCACCATGTAAGTCCAAATACCTCTATAGCAGTGTGACATCAAGGAAACAACGGGAAACAGAGCTACTTGCACAGAAAATGCAACTTTCATGGCGAGAGCTCGAAAGTTTCAAATCCATATGCTTTGTACGGAAGTGAGGCCCTCTATTTATAGACGTTGCCATAAACCTGCGCGCTGTACCCTGCACGACCAAAGGTCGTACCCCTGTGCGCTTGAAGCTCATTTGCATGCCAGACCTTGCGTGCCCCAATTTCCATTTGATTCTCGATTTCCTCAGAGTAAAATCCTCATTTCTTCTAGATCTGACTCTGAAGGGGGACTTTTGTTGACGCTCCTTTCATCACAGAGTCTAAAGATTGGAAAACTAGAATATCTTATCTCAAAGTGATTCAACCTTTGGAAAAATATCAAAAATTGACAAATGAGCAAGAAGAACACTGCGCAAGGGTCGCACATGTTCTACAATGGTCGCGCAAGTACACTTGCGCGCCGAATTTGGTCGTGAAACTCACTTTCATTCCCTAGGTGATAACCACTCGGGCTCTTCTCCAGCCTATAAATAGACCTAGTGGGCCCCCCATTTCAGAGGAAATTTTCCAGAATTCAGATTCAAAGCTCTAAACTCCCAAGTCTATTCTTCAGGTCTTCAGAACACTTCTAAGGTAAATCTTTACCTAGAATGGAATGTCTAAACAAGAGGAGTACGGTCTAAGTGTTATAATTCACAAACACTTGCGCACCTAAGTGTTTTAACCTAAAAGGAAATGAACATACTTGCGTGCCGCCCTACTTCTTCACCAAAACTTGCACGCCTCTCTTCTGGAAGTACCTCAGGATAATTATAAAGGTTTTGGTCAAGGATCTCCCTACTGTTACCCTACTGGTTAACAATCACACAAGTACCCATGTGTTGTGCAGGTATACCTGCGCGACCAAGACTTGCGCGCCCACGCAGTACCTGCGCGCCTTCCAGGACTTGCACGCCCATGCCTTTTTGTGTGCCCTTCTTTCCCATTTAACCCCTCTTATACTATTTCACATCTCCTATTCAAGATTTAGTCTTCAAGAAATTATTCAAAGCCATTTATAGCATGTTTTCTTGATTAAATTCTTTATCTGAAAGGAATTATGTGGAGCATCTCTTAAAAACTTAGTGATCCACATAATATTTAGGTCACTAAAGATTGAGATTTCATTCATTCAACCTCATCCTTTAAGATGAGAGAACCCCTTAAACTGGGCCTCCGTTTCAGGAATAAGCCCCAGTCATAATTCTCAAATATGGGTATCCTTCTTAGTAGTAAGCCCCAAGTCCTCATTAACCAGAGCGTCCTTTTCAGGAATAATCCTCAGATCCTCATTAACATGGGCCTCCTTTTCAGGAGTAAGTCCCAGTCATAATTCCCATTAATTTTGGTCATCCTTTTCAGGAGTAAGCCCCAAGTCCCCTAATCTTGGCATCCTCCTTAGAAGTAAGCCCTAGTCTTAAAGTTTCCAAATATGGGCAATCTTCTCAGGAGTAATCCCCAATCATAATCCTCTTTACCTGGGCCTGCTTTTCAAGAATAATCCCCACTTTTAATTTCTCTTAACCAGTCCTAATTTCCTTTTGATCTGGTCTTCCTTCTCAGGAGTAAAACCCAATCATAAGTCCCCTCCTAAGCCTCATCAGTCCAAAACTAATGAGCGTCTACCTTTGGAAAGTAGGTTCAAATTGATATGGAATCATTGGATGTTTCCGGTTCTACGAAAAAACCCGTTAGAAATTGCTTGGAATGTTTGAATCTTAAATCAATAAGATCATCCCCAATTCCAGAGGGAATCAGGGACCCTTTGCGTTAGTCGACTACCTATGGTGTACAGGGAGGTACACTTGAGGTCATGTAGTAGACAGCCTAAGGGCACCAGTGTGTGTAACCTGATTCAAGACATTATTATAACCAATGGAAAAGATATAGGTTCCATAATCATTAAATCATTATGTCATATAATAACCCATGAAAATAAGAAGGATTCATAAGAATTTCCTCATGGTATAACTCATAGAATTTTATTATATTTCATAAAAATCATTCGATCATGAAAATAAACCATTTAAAGAAATAATAAGAATGGTATCCTTAGATTATATACCTATTAAGGCATATGTAACATTAACAGATGTCAATAAACATGGTAAATTATTCTATAAGATTATTTAAAACTTTTGAAAATGAAAATATCCATTACACTTTGAAAAACACTTTTTAATACATTAAACATTCTCAAAATCCTTTTATTTGAAAATAACCATTAAATCATATAATTGAAACTTTATAACACATTTTAAAACATAATTGGAGGAACGAAACCTTTCTTATTTTATTTTTTTAAACATAAAACGTTTTCAAAATACATTTCATAAAAAAACCATGAAATCTTGTAAAGGAAGACATAAATACAATTTAAAACCTTCTATGAGGAAAATACACATTACACTTTGAAAAACAAGTATTAAAACATAAAAAAAATTTCAAAATAATTTTCATTTAAAATAACCTAGAAAATATATAAAGGAATATTCAATGAAAATAATCATCATGATGGTGGGAAATTCTATTCATGTCATACATTCCAAAAAATATATCAATTTAACATTTTTGATAAAATGAAAACATGAATTTTATTTAAAAAATGATTATTGCATTAAAATTATTTAAAAATGTAAAAAATGGATTAAAATGTTTTTAATAAATAAATTTTATTATTTAAAAAAAATTCAAATCATTTTATAAAACATGGTTTTGGAAGGAAAATTTTTTTCAGACAAAGAGAGAAATACATATGATTTTTTTTAAAATGTTATTTTGAACTCTTGAGTACATAAAGAGAGGAAAATGAATGGAAATATTAAATTCACATGAAATAAATATAAAACAATATAATTCATTAGTTTCTTATGGAATGGATGATAATATTTAATCATCAGAATCAGAATCACGAATAATCTTGATAAACTATGAGATTGTAACATAAAATCATTACAACATTAATAACATTAAATTTTAAGCCCCATGAAGGAATAAACTTAAATGAAATAAAAAATATCAATAGAATAAATAAATTCATGTTACTACATTTTCAAGGGTATTTTTTTACACCTCATAAAAAATCTCAGTTTATAACATTACATATGTTAGAATGAATGAAAATTACGGAAAAAAATAACTTAAAAATTTTGTATGTTTTAACACTAAACTCTATGAATTATATATACTTGGATATTTAAATATTAAAAATTATTTTTAGATTAATAATAAAATAAATCTATAGGTAGTATAGAAACAACATAAATTGAAATAGGGGTTAATATGGCATGTGTCTCACAAATGTTAAAAATATGAGACAAAAATTCCTTACCACTAAAGTAATCTTTTGAATAGTAAACCATAATAAATAATAAAAAATTAAATATTATATATCATTAAAATAATTATATTAATGATATAATATATAAAATTTTCAGTATATAGACTGCAAAAAATAAACTTGTGGTAAATTTTTCGATGTCTCCCAAAAAAGGGAGACTATAAATCTCTTACCATATGTATCGAGTTCCATCATAGAAGTTCAAAACTAATGTATAATAAATAAAATATTATTATAAATATATTATATAATATATATATATATATATCATATATTATATTATTAATTATGATAATTTATTATACATTTATTAACAATTCTTTGATAAAATCATGTTTTGGGTAAAAACTATTTTTCCATATATGTTCTGATTTGTTATTTTATTTACTATTACATTGATCATGGTTCCATCATCTCCAGAATACTCATAATAAAATAAATATCATATTTATAAGTTAATTATAATTTTAATAATAATCATGATAAATCGTTCTAAGATACGAAGTACCATATTATAATTGAGATTGCAGGCCATACGTATGAATGTGTATCATTTTCCTTTTACAATAAACATTTTAGATAGGTGGTAAGTAATATTTTAAATGTATTGATTTAGGAATATAAAAAAGAAACTATTATTCTTTTAAATACTCTTATACATATCCTTCATGTGGTTTTTTGATGAAAAGAGAGATTCACATTGCTTCGTGAAGGTGGTAGTCTGCACAAAAACGAACGATGTTACCATATTGTTGGGAGTGAAAAAGTTAGAAATAAAATGATATCTTAGATTTTAAGAATGATAAAATTTTTATTAATAACATTATTATTTCATTAATATCACATATATACATTAAATTTATCATTATTTTCATCCATGTAAAGTGTTAGTGAGAAAGAAATCACATTACATTGTGAGGAAGTAGTCCCCACTACACAAGAGTGACATTATTATGCCCCTTGCAGAATGGAAAGTGAGAATTTTATATATGATATAGTGAATAAATAGTTATATATATGTTATAAATATAATTTATATAATTTATATACACCATCATACCCCAACAAGATATGTGTTAATGTTTAAGTAAATGACATCTTTTTGCAAGACAAGAGTCCTCCATACACATGAATGATGATTTGACAACCCATTTGATGAAAGTTGATATGGTTGTAGGTAATTACCCTAAAAAATAAATCTTAATATGTTTATGATATTTATGTTATTATATCAACTTGTTTTAAAAATAATTTAATTGGGAGGAGGATGAAACTAAATAAAAAATCTTGTTGAAGGATGTTACCTCTTCTTCAAGAATCCTCTATAGGTTTGAAAAAAAATCCTTCCTTGGATGGATTTCATCCAAAATAGGCAACTCTAGTCTGAGAGTAGGTAATATGGGAAGTTATATGGTGATTTATTGGGTGATAGAAATGGTTTTATGGTGTGATGAAGAGATTATTTTGGTGGCCTTTTATATGTGTGGTAGGTGGAAATGTTTTACTTTTTTTTAGAGAAAGGTGTACCGACAATTATTTTATAACACAAGGCTAAAAATTGGAGAATTCTTAATACATAGAGAATACATAGTAAACATATGACCATAAAATAGATTTTGATCTAGTATTAATGTCTTTTTAACCCTTATTAGTCTAGTTTTAACCTTGATAAACCCATTTTACAATAACCACAATTATTAATATTTAATAATTTAACAATTTATTTTGGAAAAAAATTTAATATTATCTTATTATATAATCTAAATTGGGCTGATATGTAATAAAAAATTCCAAATTCAAATACAATATGTATACAAAATTAATAACAAATTAATCTCATAGATGAGATGGCGAAGCGTGTTTTTCAATGGGAAAATGATCTAAATATTATAAGGATTTTTTATCGAAATTCATTATAAGAATAATTTCAATGAAAAAATTATATTAGTAGATATATTAATGAAAAAATTATAATTTAAAAACACTTTAAAATATAATTTCTCTTTATAATAAATTTAATCAAAAAGGCTGTTTTCAATTAAAATTCATTTTTTCACTATTCCTCAATAATTTATCCTTTTCAGAAAATTATTTTTTCAAATAAATTCTATAATAGTTTCCAAATTTATTTTTAAAATCAGTGTGAAATAATTCAAAAAAAAATATATATTTTCAAAAATTATGTTAAGCATAATTTCTTTTTCTTAATTATTTACTAGAAAACACATTATATGAATTTTAAATATAATATTTAATTTGTAAAATTGAAATTTCATTAAAATCATTCCCAAAAATTTTATTGTTTAATTTATTTATATAAAGTGTGTTTTTAGAGAAACATATTTTTTAAGATAAAGATTTGTATTATTTTTTACTAGTTCTTTATCTTATTTTTTATTAATTAGTCACAAAATAATTAATGTGTAAACTATATTTTTTCATAATTTGTATAATCTTATTCATACCCTATATTCAATGGCTTGGAGATCACAATAATATAATAAAAAATTATTAATATGAAAAAAATTATTTTAACTCAGGTTTGTTTGTAATGCCTGATAAACTCTGTGTTATGTGTAATAATTTTTTTGAAAAGATTAAAATCATTTGATAAAATATACCATGAATTATTTGGGGTGTTACATTATCTAACAATCAAAAAATTTATCTCTCTAAATTCATCTTGTTTATCAAAGGTTAAACATTTGAAATTTCCTTCATTAAAACCCACATTGTAAAAAGGGTTATTAAAACATCCTCTTAAAAAAGAGAAAGGGAAGAAAGAATTATATCAAGACTAACACGTACTAGGTTTATAGTTTGGATAGAATACGTGGGATGGAAAAAATTTTATATATAAGAAAAAACAAACATCATAATATTGATGGAGAGTGAATGAGAAAATGTTCAGAATAATGTTAATGACCACAAATCCATAAACCAAAGAGGCATAAAAAATCTCATTGATAACATAAAATATACTATAATAGGATAATATTTTTTTTCAAGGACCTTTTCCTAAGGTTAGGTAATTCCATTTCCATTTAGAATGAGAGCATATGAGAATTTTCTTACTTGATTTCATTATATTTGATAGGAACAATTTCATTCTTTGGTTGAGATTTGATCAATTTCTACATCACATATTACTCCATGAAATGAAGATGAATTTTTCATTCTTTATGCACTAACACATCATAAGATCCATAATAGAATGAGAATTCATTCTTTCTATCTTGAGTGAAGAAAGTTTAGAAATGGTTTTACAATATGAATAAATCTTTTTATGGTAAGAAAATATGTTAATATATAAGACCTCATCAAAATTTCAACTGAAACCATTACATAAATGGTTAACCTTATTACCCTCCGCAAACTAAAAATTTATAATGAAGGTTACCAATTTTCCACAAATCAACATAACATTTATCCATTATCTATAATAATGTAGCTTTTAATCATTACAAACCAAACATGTGAATAGATTCATCGTGTATTCTCTTGAAACATGGTAATAGCCTGAATTACCATTAAAAAAGATTTTATGATACATGATTTATCATTACTTGAATAAAAAACAAATTATTGGACATATCCTTAAATAAAAAAATTATGTAAAGTCCATATATGATAGCATAAGACACTTTTTTTACAAATCATTTATCAATTATGAGGTAATCAATGCTATACAATTTACATTATCCATATAAATAATCTATTTATATAAACTAGACACCATTTTTTCAACCCCAAGAACATATTATGGGTTATCTTCCCATATTCATGTGTATTTCTTAAAATATAAACATTCCATTAATTCACTTTTCTAGTTCATTAGTACTATTTAGAAAACTCTGAAATATCTGTTAATAAAAATATATTTTGACCAATCCTTATGTATTTATTGATTAATATAATGAAATCATTGAATTCTAGTATGTTAATACTTCAATCTTCATGCTTCCATATCAAAATATTAACTAGGATTTATTGTCTAAATCATAAACCCTTTTTTATTTCATATTTCATTTATAATCTCTTCATCATCAATAATATAAACATTACTCCTATAAATATTCTGATTATCTTCATGATGTTTACCTTTAGGACATCAATTTTTATAATTCCCAAAATTTACACATTTATAACATTCAATAGTTGATGAATCCTTTGGGATGCCACAATTCTCGTCAATTTATTAAAATGAACATTTCATTTTTTGTATTTACTTTATTAGTGTCTTTGTTTCTGACACACCAAACCTATTGTCATATAATTGAGACATTACCTTGAGTGATTATTCCTACATTCTCGGCATATAGGAAACTAAATCTTCCATATTTCATGTTCTTCCACTACACAATCTCTTAGTGAACTCTATCACTCTCTTATTTAGTGAGTCCGAGAGTTGGTTAATGTTCAAGTTGTTAATCATCTTTTGGGATAACAAATTTAGTACAATCACAACATCCTTCACTCTAGTTATTATCCGACTTGGCCTGTCATTAGTAAATTTCATGTCACATTAACTGTTAACCCAATTCCTTCTTGGTTTTTCCATTGACTAGAACCAAAAATGATAGTTTGATAAACACTAGTCATAGTGGAAAACCACATAATAATAATAAATAACTTATTGGATGTCTTAATATTGAAACCATTTTTAATCTAGGACAACATAGATTTATAATAGGTTATTCATAGACATCATATTTTTAATTTTTTAATGATGGTTCATAAATAGTTCCATAATTTAGAAAGTGCATCCCTTAGGAGTGTCAAACTAGATGTGAAAGAGACCTGTTTTCCTACACCTAGTAATGACCGAGTGCATATCAATGAAGCCTTTTTGGATTTATTACACCAAGGTACCTCTATTCCTATTCCATATGCACATGTTGTATCTATAAAGGTATTTAATTTCATAGAAGACACTTTCTTTATTCTATACAAAAATTCTAGGACATTTTCCTATATATTGGATCACATTTTGACTTATCCATAGAGAAATCAAAAAACATATCCTTATAATATACCTAGGTATCTCACTAAATTTTTCACATCATAGTTTATAAATGTTTACTAAACCATCCATTTATACCAACTATAGTGACCTAGGATTTTAATATTTTGGTATTACAACTTTCTGGACAACTATTTAATACATTACACAAACACACCCATAATGAAAAATTAATGTCTAATTTAATTGTAGACTTGGTATAGTTTAATCCATTTTGGGGAAATATCTTCAACATCCCTCATAAATAGAATATCATTTAGAGAACAACACAAATAATCCCTGTATAAATCCTATATTCATAACTTGGGGAAAGGAAACATAAAAATATGTGGGATTAGATGCATAGTGAGTTTAATAAATGGATGTATTTAAGCACAACATGAAAATAGGGGTATGATAATATGAAAAAAAACATATGAAAACCATACCCTCATATTAAAGATCATAATCCCGAGTCATGAAAAAAATATTGGTTGTTCTTAAGACATGAATAACATGAAAATAAAATTACATGATCCATGAGAGCAGAACGTTTTCATAATACACATAGTTGTGAAATATAAATAATAATTGAAAATAATTTTCATTGTATTAAATGATAAAATACATGGAAATTATAGTTGAATGGGTTTACTTTTCATATAACCGTAGTTTTCAATGTTCAATCCTAATAAAATTATAACGAACAAATTCCTTTACTAAATTGGGTTTACTCACTATTCTATTCATGTATATCACATGAGATATAGATATTAATTCAATGTATTAGAGACTAATAGATACCCCACCTATCATATAATAAAAGTCTTATGAATGTGTTCTACAAGATTATAAAACATTCATCATATCATAAAATATGAAATGGAATAAATTTCATTAACATTTTCTAATATCAATAAATATTTAACAGAGAAATGTTCCACATTCACTTCACCAATCCATAATGAAAAATAAAAAGAAAATAAGTGTGTTTTATAAGAATGTTCTTATGGTATAACCTATGGAAGAGAAATAGATTTCATAAGCATCATTCCATTATAGCATAAATCATTCAGATAAAGAATACAAATGTTACACTTAAGAATTGTGCCATCATAAACATATACCATTTAAAGAATGAATAATGATATTACACATCGATAAAATCTCCATCAAGGCATATTTATTATCTATATATATCATATTACTTGTAAAATTACTTTTAGAGATCGTTTAAAACACTTATTGTGGAAAATATCATTTCCTCATTGAAAAACACATGTTAAAATATAAAACATTTTAAAAATACTTTAATATGAAAATAAATGTAAATAATATGGAGGAAACATTAAAAATAATTTGAAACTTTTATTAATATAAATAAAAACTATGCTTTCAAAAAAATAAAGACAAAAAATATTAAACATTATTTTCATTTAATATGAAATTGATAAATTATAAAGGAATATTAAAAAATGATTTTAAATAAATAATTAGTAAAAGATTCATTCCATTTTGAAACTTTTTTTGAAACATTAAAGATTTTCAAAATTATTTTGTATGAAAACAAACTTAGAATACTTATAATGGAATCTTCAATGAAAATAAATTTCATAAAAGTGTGAAATTATATTCATCCCATACATGTTAAAAAAATTTCCTTTCACATTTTCAGTAAAATACAATATGAAAATGCTTGGGAAATGACATGAATATTGATTTAATGTTTTTTAAAATGTAAAAAATGTGTAATAACATCATTAATAGATAATTTATATAATTTTAAAAACATTTTTGAAAACATTTTAAAGGAAAATGTTTTTCAAAGAAAAAGGGTTTTCGAGTGAATGAAAAAATAAGGAAGATTTTTATTTAAAAAGTTATTTTGAACTATCGAGTACATAAAGAGATGAGAATTAAGAGAAAAAATAATTTCCCTTAACATGAAAAGAGTATAATACTATTATTTAGCATATTTAGTAATGACTCACAATATTTCATCATCAAAAACCTAATCATACACAATCAAGATATACGATTAGATTATATCATAAAATCATTACCAGTTTTGTACATTTGAATAGTAATCCCGATGAAGGAATAAAAATAAATAAAAAATAAATTATCATGATTATACATAAATTCATTTAATTACATTTTAAATGAATTTTATTTAAATATTATAAAATAATATAGGTCTATAACATAACATATTTCTCAAGGAAAGAATATTATGAAAAAGTAATCCCTTATTAGTTTGGTACCTATCAAACCGTAAACACTAGGAATTATATATACTCAAATAGATATGTATATATCAATAAAAATCATTATAATAATCATAAAATACATTAATGGGCAGTATACATAGAATACAGAAGATATATGTGGGGTATATGGTATGTGTCTTACAAAAGTAAATAGTGAGTGGGAAATCCCCCACTGCATCATTAATCTTTTGAATTTTGAGCCCCATTATGTAATAAAATAAAATAAAATATTAATTTCATTAAAATAAGTATATTAAATATATATATTTTCAATGGATATCTATACACAAAAAATAAAATGAATTAGTGGCGAATTTTCATTTATTTCTAAAAAATAAAAGAGAGATCAGAAGTCCCTTACCTTAAGTATCGACTTCCTTCATAAATATTAGAAACTTTTATACATTAAATATTATCTTTCATAAAACTATTATATAAAAAAATTAAATATTTCACATCATGTATTATTTAATTATGGCAATTTATTACTTGGTTAATCAAGCTTATATGTTAAAATCATGTTTTGTGTAGTAGCAATTTTGTTTTTCGTATACTTTTTGGTTTGTTACATTCGATCCATGTAATATGATATTGGTTCAATAATATCCTGAATAAAAATCTTGACATAATTTTAATATTTATATATAAAAATTAATTTTATTACAAATGAAAAAATATGGTTTTGAGAAATGAAGTTCATTACGTTCATAGAGGCGGTATGTCATATATATGCAAAAGTAATGATTCGATTTTTCCACAATTTTTCTTAAAAGGAGGTATGCAATATTTTATCATTATAGAATTATATTAATTTAATAATTAACATAATATTACCTAAAATATACTTATACATATAATCGATGTGAATTGGTGATTAAAAGAGGGAGTCACATCCCTTCTTGAAGTAGATAGTCCACACGTACCAGAATGATGTTATCATCACTCCGTGAGTGAAATAGTAAGAAATAAAAGTATATATTAACTTTATAGAATTAAAAATATGTTGTGATTACTATAAAATTTTCATTTATATAACATATATTAATTAAATATAACCCTATTATCATACATGTAATGCGTTATTGAAAAATAAATCACATCGCTTCACAAGGCGGTAGCCCATCGTACACACAAAAAAAATTATCGTTTACCCTAGAAAATATAAAGTAAAAAATATTACATTATATAGTGAATATAGAGGTATAATTAAATTATCTATATCATATATATAATTTATATCCATCATCATAACCAACCATGATAGGTGGTGATGGAAAAAAGAATGACATCAGTTCGTGAAGCGACAGTTCTTCATACATACAAATGATGATTTGTTAACACCTTTGATGAAATTAGAGATATGTTTAGGTCATTAAAATAATATTAATAAATTTAAATATATTTAAGATACCTATTTTGTTTTATAATCATGGTTTAAAATTAATTTTAGGTTATGTAGGATGAAATAAAATAAATGTTATCATTGAAGAACATTATATATTATTTCATTGTTCTCATTGGGTTTTCACAAAAATACATACTAGGTTAGATTTACACAAAATAAATGGCTTATATGATAAGTGTGAATAATTTGTTAAGGGAATATATTTGGTATTTTCAAAACCAAAAGGTTTTTAATGTGTGGAGACAAGAGGAGAGGGGGAGGCCTTTTATAAGTTATGTGAGTGGAACACTTGTAATTTTTGAAAAGAAAAAGGTGTTCCCAAGTTATTTAAATGGAAAAAGTCTCCAAAAGGTATTATTATCACGAATAATAATCTATAGTGTTGAAATAATAAAATAGAATATATTTTAGGCATTCTTTTATGTTATTTTATGCCACATCATTTTTGTTTAACTTCTGATAAATCCAATTTTACCTTAACCATGATAATTAATTTTGATTAAAAATTAATTTTACAATGTTATATAATATAAATTATTATTAGTCCAAATAAAGAGTAAATCTTCCAAATTCCATTCACATACTTAGAAATCATTATTTTGAAATAAATCCCACAGACACGACAAATAGTGGTGCATTCAAAGAGAAAACATTCAAAATTTAAGTTTTTTTGTATCATTATAAAATAAAAAAATGATTAAAATTACATAAATTATAATTAATATATATAATTTAACTAAGCCTAATTTGAAACCAGTTTAATATATAACATAACATTATACTTTTTTCAAATGAAAAGGTAGTTATCAATTAAAATTTACTATAATTCAATATTCATCGAAAAATTATTTTTTCCTGAAAATTCAAGAAAATTAACCATAAGATATTTTTCATAGGATGATTTTAAATATGAATATTATTATCTCGAATAAAATTTCAAATTTTTGAATTTTTTTTTAAAAATAAGTGAGAAAAGGTGAAAAAAATTATTTTTAGAAAAGTTTCATTTTTATACATAATATTAAATTTATTCTTATCTATTTTATAGATAAAACATAAGATGAATGATAAAAATATTATAGATTATATATAATATTAATTTTATTAAAATAATTGACAAATATATTTTTTTAAAATTTATTGAGGTAAATGTGTTTGTATACATAAAACTAGTTTTTTAGAGAAATAATTCATTTATGTTTAAACTTTTCTTTTATTTTCATTTTTTCTTAATTAGAACCTATGTAATTCTAGTTTTAACCATATATTCATATAATTTATTTAATCATATTAAAACATACTATTATAATGGCTTGGTGATAACAATAATGTAATTAAATTTTAATAATATGTTTTTTTATTAAACTTAGGGTTGCGTGAAATGAAAGATAGATTCTGTGTTACGTGTAACAAAAAATATTGAAAAGATAAAATTCGTTTGAAAAATATTTCAAAAAATATCATGGTGTTATAACAATGTCTTTATGGATATGACATATTTGTGGTATATGAGAACCGAAGATAAAATATATGCATGAAATAACTTTGGAAGATGAACAGGTTCCCAACCCCGGGCCATTTTAGGTTTACCATACCCTAGAACACAGTGTGGTGATGCCTCTCTAATTGTGGTCAACTGCAAACCACAAATAGGGATATGTTCATAATTTTTTTTAATTTTATTCTACCATGTTACATGGGGACGAACTCCACAATACCCGCCCACCACTATGACCATTTATTTCCAATGGTGGACCAAGAAGAATCCAAAAACTTCAAAATTAACCAAGCACATCACCTAATCTCTGGGAACCCAACAAAAAAACGAAAATTATTTAAAAAAGAGACTAATTAAATACCTAAATAAATCATATTACACCATGTAAATATGGAAATTTTAAAAAATATAAAACATGACAACATAATAATAATTCAATGCTCTCTACAAAGACTATATCACACAATGTTCTTGGCTAACCAACTACATAACGTAAATAAAAACTCTTGAGATGATAAAATTGACCCAATCAATGGGGTTCGATAAGTGAATACCCTTAATTAATATAAATTTATTTATTCTAAATATATTATATATCAGAATATACTATTTCATTAATAACCCATGTAAATTGTGATTAGGACCCATTAAAAAATATTAAGATCTTACAAGTATAGTGACATAAAAATCTCATAATTTTGACCCCAAAAAGAGTGACAATGAGTTTTATTTAAGTAATTACATAATCAGTGATTTAAAATTACATTAATATACATATCCATAAATTAAAATTCTATTAGTTATTCAAAATTTTGTATAATTCATGTATACTCAATAAGCCATTTTAGTGGCATAATGGGTATAAAAAATGTAAAATGAAATGTGGTTAATAAGATAAACATTTAGTATCCCATTTATAAGGACTACTAATAGATTTAAATTAATGATTTCTAATAAATGGGAAAATAAAAAATGGAAAATAAAAAGTCTCTTTATAATGGATGTCGATGAAAAAAAGGAGAGATGAAGGGAATCCCTTATATTGAGTGGCTGCCTGATTGGAGCACCTTACAACCTAAAATACACTTTGTGGGGGATAGTGAGAGATAAAATTAGAATTAATTCATTATGTAGGGAATTGGTGTGAAGAAGGATGCGATAATGAGCCAGTGATTATAGAAAATGAGGGCGAATTCATTATTAATTTCTTAACATTATCCATAGAAATTGAGTTAATAAAAAATGGAAAACAATTGGATTTCCCATGTTTTCCCTTGGTTTTTAGAAGGAGGGGATATTTTTTATATTTAAATAAAAAAATTATGATATATGATTAGTTTATGATTTCGTCGTAGTTGAAGTGAATCCTTTTAATAAGAAGATGTTTCTCTAAAACCATTATATTATACTTTACGATTTTAATGAATTATTATACATTTTGGAAAAAATTATTCATAAATTATAATAATTGTTTTAATTAATATTAATCTTATTGGTAGATATATACATTTTTAATATTTATTAAATAAATTTTATGTCAATATGATTTCATAATACTGACCGTATGTTAATACCTTCTTGTACTAACACATAACATCAAATATATTATTGAATATTGAATAACACAGCTATAGAAAATTTCCATGTTATGATTTAAAAAATATATTTTTTTATCTAAATAATTATATATATATATGAGAAATTTTTTTTCATATTAAAAATTATTTTTTTTTCAAAAATTCATGTATGTATGAAAAATTTATCTTTCAAACACAGAAATATATTATATATATAATCATAAAATAAAATATTCATTTATATTAAATTAAATAGACTTTTATAAGTCCATTAAGAGTGAATACATTTGTTTTCAAATACTTTATTTTAATATAAAAGTTTATATTAAGTACAATCGTGTACTTTTTGGAAATAATAATTTTTATATTTTTGTATCAAGAAATCCTATTTTCATAATCCATTATTATTTTTGTGAATTTTATAAATTAATGAAAATTTGATTTAAATTATCACTATTTTGGTTCCTCTGGGAAACATTACACATTCATACTTGTAAGGTCAAAATACATAGCTGGTTTTTACACAAGTAAATTACCAAAGTGTATCGTGTGAAATTATAGTACATTCATGGGGTGGTTTTATGAAAAGTTATTTAGTGGTGACATATATAGGATTAAATGTATGTCATAATTGATTCTACAAAAATCACAGTTGATGAATTTTAGTTTGGGATAAGACATGGAGAACTTTAATGATAGCATATCACATAAAATATTTGATACATGATCATAATAATGGATTATCATAGTGTTTTTAGAGATTAATTATTCACTGTACATAAATTATATTTTATTATACCCCCCAATATATACTAATCATAATGGTTTATTTATAACAACTACATTATAAATATTTAAAATACATAATAGTGATAACTCCCAATGATCAAATAAGGGATGAAATATATTTATTATAATATATTGTTATTTATTTTCATTATACGATGCATGTGTGATATATTATACTATATTAACAAGTGAGATCTATATTCAATTGGAAATTAAATTTATTTTATAATTTTTAGGTTATTTAAATAGAGTGAAAATATTGGAGCCAACTAAACCATAAATCATCACATAAA
Source organism: Viscum album (assembly GCA_963277665.1). Lineage (NCBI taxonomy): Eukaryota > Viridiplantae > Streptophyta > Magnoliopsida > Santalales > Viscaceae > Viscum > Viscum album. The sequence goes on from OY728156.1 coordinate 1,120,004,292, forward strand.
TCATTGAAATAATGGGAATGATATTTAAAGAACCAGAGTAAATAATAGTGGGTGAAGACATATTGACACTGAAATACCACATATATTGTTTTAGGTTTAAATGACTATCACAAAGGGAATAATAAAGCATAAATCAATAGGTATTTTTATAAAATATTTCCCCTGATCATTGGATTTAGAAGGCTTTAGGACAATACCCTCCCTTAGGCGACATAATCAAGATTCAAAAGGTTGGAAATAAATTCCAGGGGCTTCAATAAAATTGAGGGAAAATATTCCCTTTGAAAATAAAACAACATTATCCATGAATATAATAAAAAACAACCATTATATAATACCTATGAACAATGCAACACAACTCAATGTAATACCAAAACTCAACACTACCAGACTAAAATGACATAAAATATCAGAGTATAAAGAGGAATAAAATTTTAAAATTTTTAAATACTCCACAGAAATAACTCTATAGCTCTCAAATTTATCCCAGATCCAACTCCACATGACATTTTCCAAGTATTACGATGCATACCAAATGAAATGAGACACTTTTCCTTAACATATATCCCAATAAAAAATATATATAAAGGATACAAATTTCATAATAAGGGAATTATTAAGGAAAATCCTTAGGAATTCCCCAAATTAATTCCCTACACAAGAAACTAGGATAAAACTTGTTATCAGATTTATATAAACCAATTTATAAAAATCACTTTAAAAAATTTTATATCTAATCCACACAATTTCTATGAAAAATAGTTTTCATACCAAAATAGTTTTCCAACACAAATCCATTTCTATGGGAATCAACTAGAGAAGTCAAACTATATCTCATATTCAGTTGGTATAACCTATTCAATTTAAGAACAAAAAACACAAAATCATGTTTTGTATTACCATTGATGGTGGAAATTCATGTCCATACTCCGTCCCTTTGATGGTGGTACTTCACTTCCATTATTGACCCAATTATTCTCCTAATTAAACATTTATGTCTATAACCAAGACAATACAACGTTTGAAAAAAATATTTAAATACAAAAAATCCTTTTATTGAAAACACTTTTTTTCAAATCAAAACCAAAAAATAATTTTAAAATCATCATTTTAAAATCATTTCACCTATTCGAAATTCCACAAAATACCTAATTTTTATAATTCCATAAACCATCACTAAAGAGGGGTTCCATTAAGAATTGAAATTAAATTCATAATCAAATTTAATAAAAAAATAAATTTGAAATCTATAATTAATGTTCAAATAATAGGAGTTAAGAGTGAATCCAACAGCCTCATAAAAATTGGGGAAAATGAATAATGGCATAAATTCTTCACTAAAACTGGTTTGAAACTACAAAACCCTTACTTATATATTGTTCCCAAACATCAAAACAGCCAAATACCATAAATATTGGCATAAATATATATATTTATATATATCCTAAATGGAATATATATATGAATCAAAGATAGGGAATATGAAGAAACAATGGGAAACCACCAATAACAGTGTCTTACCAAGGAAATCATACTTCAACATAGTAGGATTTTCCAACAGATTGCTCCTGGATCAATAGGAATTGTCTTCAAATCCTTTGAGAAGAGAGGAATTCATGATAGTGTATACCTTGGGGAACTATGATCCATTAATGAGAAAAATTGAATTATATATATATATATATTGGATTTAATTTTGGTTGTGCATGATTAGGATAGATAGTTATGAAAACAGTGTGATAACTGTATGAATGTTTATGTCCCCAAATGCATGGTTTATCATAGGTAGCTACACAATTTGGCAAAACTGTTCACCAAACCATGTGACTACCAAAATCAAACTACCATAATTTTCATAATTTTTTATAAGAGTTTCATGGTTTCTAATAACATTATTCAAATAGAAAACCTATAGAATATCCCAAAAAAATATCTAGAAATTCATCGAAAACCACCAAAACATCACCCAAACAAATTAAATAACTAAAAAACACAAATAAAGGGTTACTTACCTAAAAATGGGGTGCTAAATTATCCCCAAAATTGGTCTTTTATTCCTCCCAAAATAGAAAACCACCATTTCTCTGAAGGATTTTAGGCCACTGCTTGACCATTTTATTTTACCATTCCCAAGTTTACTCTGACATCCGATGATGTTACAAAAAATGTAGAATTATTAATTTTCTACATGTGAATTTATTTTTCCTATTAAAAATATTTACCCCCATATGAACCAATAATGTATCAAGCTCTAAGAAAACATGATTCCATTGAATCACATGATTAGAATTAGGCTAATACTTTTTTTAAATGAGATACATGAAACACTTTATTCACTATACTGATTCATGGTGTAAAATACAACTGATATTCCCTCTCAACATGCTATTAAAGTATCTCAAATGGTCATATGTGTCAAGGAGACAATTTATCATACATTCCTAATTGGTGATTACGAAACCTTTCATAGATTCCCAAGAACACACAATCACTCACCTCGAAAGAAAATACTCATTGAAAATAATTCACATCTTAATTTTAATGAATCTAAGCTATCTCCATCTGCTTCCAGATCAACTAAATATTCTCCATTGTCTCTTGGAAAATGATTGGTCTAACTAGTGAAGTATCACCTTTTTCCACCCAAAAAAGTGTGTAATGATAAGGACACCCATAAAATGCTTCAAATGGAAAAATATGTATTGAGGATTGATAAATTTTTATATACTAGAATTCCACTTACGGTATGTGATCTTCCCATGATCCAATAAAATGCATTACAAAATACTGAAATAATTTATTCCAACGTTTGTATCATCTTTCCATATTTTCTATCCATATGAGGAGGATATAGCATTCTCATTAACAATGGATTCCTACAAGATTGTTGTTAGGATTTATAGAAATCAGAAAAAAACCTTAGATATCATGCTAAACTTTCAAAACTGGTACACTGTGACAAATTAATACTTCATGGATATAGATTTTAGAAAATTCCTCCATCTTATGTGATTCATAATTAGGAATGTAATGGGATAACTTTGTGAGCTGATCCACTATCACCCATATAGAATTATGTTTCAAAACTATCCTTGGGTGAATTTTCACAAAATCTATTGACGTCTACTCCCATTTCCAAATACGATTAGGAAATGGGAGTAAGATACCTAGTAGTTTATGTGGCTCAACCATAAATTTTGGATGGTGAGGCACCCCATCACCAACTTGTCCAATTTTCTTTTCATAACAGCAATAAAAAAATATTTCATTTCCTTTTACATCTTCTGTATTATAGAATGAAAAACCCATCTAAAATAGTGGTAAACATGATGATGTTCTTATGGTCAAGCTATAGGTATAACTATCCCATCATGAAGCCAAAAAATTTAACTCCCATATAGTTTCAATTCCTGGTGTCCCCACAATTGAGTTATGACCTCATATAAACACATTATGAATCATATTAGTTTTTTATTTAAGAATTTCATCCAAATCGAGAACAAAATAAATGGGAAATAAAACTTCCACATAGCCTCGGTGGTCACATTAAATGTTCACATAATATATCACCAACATACAACTCTGTTAAGAAGATGATAATCCAGACAAAACCAAAGAGTTTCACCAACCTTTTTTTACAAAAAAATAGCTGATGTCCATGGAGATGTACTAGGCTGAAAGAAACCATTTCATTCTTACTCTTCCAAATAAACTTTTAATTCCTCTAAATATATTTCTGCCATCAGGTAAGTTGTAAGTGAGATAATATTGGTCACTCATATGAGATCAATCGTAGTGTCTACCTATCTTTTGGTTGGATTACCTGAGAAACTATCAAGAAAAACATCCTAAAACAGATCAACAACTAGTAGAAATAATCTATTCTCAATTTCTTACATTGATAACAAGGTAAAAAATATTATTTATAAAAGTTCATTCTAAAAAGTTATCCCAACAAGCCAGTTCAACCATCCATTACCTTGCTTTCTCCCTTAAAGAGACTCTCGACACCCTCATCAGTTGTAAAACATACTATTCATCTATAAATATAAATATGAGATTTGGTCATTGAAAAAAAACATACCAAGGATTATGTAAAGTAAATCTAAATCATGAATATATAAATCTGATATCAAATCATCTCCATAATTTTTTTTGGAACACAAACTACATATAAAGGCTTTACATTCTCTTTGGACTATTAGAGTTTGAGGTTTTAAAATTGAAGGCATCATTTCCAAATTTTATACCATAATATCAAGAACATGAGATGATATAAAAAATGGGATGAATCCATATTAAAAAATAATTTATTATGGTATAATTTAAAATAATCATACCAATCACCATCAACGGTCTATATTGATCATCCACAACAACTTTATCTGTTTCATATAAGATCTGACTTTCTACACTTTTTTTCATTACCCTATTGATATTTTATAGGTTTGGGAGTCATGGAATTCTTAGAATAATAATAGATAGATAAAATCTACTGATTAGAGTTATTCAACTTCCCTCAACCCGTTGAAGCATATGACATCTAAAAAACCTGAGATGTGTCCATAACAACTGACCTTCAATCTTTGCAATAATAGCATTGAAGATTTCCCATATGGATGAAATTGTGGCATTCTCTAGGTAGTTTCATACAATCTTGTTTCATATCTTCTAAATAAACACATTGAAAACATACCAAATTTCTCCTGGGGTTTTTAAGAAGATTCACTAATATAGCCATTTGATTATGATTCATCCCACTATCTTTAAAATAGGGGTCTTTATTCCAATGATTCTAGCATTGGAGTTCCCACCATTTTCTATATTTATCATTATTCTCCATCCACATGTATCTTCTAAGATGTTCCATTATTCCACCATCACTCTATTAACCATATCCATACAATCCTTAATAAAAATTAAAATCTTTGAGTGGATCTCTGGCCAGATCCCTAATTCCAAAATGTGTGCCTTCAAGGACACAATGGAAGCAATATCTAGTGAAAATCAGACTAAATACATAAATTTAGTCCTATACTCTATCACTAAGAGGTTTTCTTGCTTCAAGATGATAATTTCCATAAATCTAGAAATACTAAATGTATGAGGATATAATTTTTTTTATGAGAGATTCTTAAAAATATTCGTGTAGAATTCCATGGTCTAATTTTTCTTAAAGTACTAAATCCCAGCACTAGGGTGAAAGATCCTCTTGCATGTTCATCAAAAACTTGATTATTGTATCAGCTGGTGTGCCTAGGAATTTGAATATTTGATTCATCCAATTCAGCCAAACCTCTTAGTTATCATGTTATGATTCACCCTGAAAGATTGGTGGGTTCTGCATCTAAAACTGTAAAAAATCATCCACCTGACTTAGGCCATCCCTAATGTTACCTCCATTGGAAACTTAAAAATCATGAAAAATAATTTTAACCAACTATTAGTTCACCGATAGTACAAGTTAAACCACCGTTTCAACACATTCTTCACGTTTATTTCTTCTACTCCAACCATCTTCCATTTATATATAAAAAAGATCCATAAGTCTTACTCTATAAAAACTGAAGGCTTAATAATTTAAATTTACCACATCACAAATATCACTTCAAAGAATTCCAAAATTGAAAACCTTTCATTTTCAACCCGTATTTGAAAATTTCACCATTCTTTTTAAAATCAAATCATTTTCCAAATACCACAACCACGCGTTCGCAAAATCTAACAATTGAAAAAAATTCATAACATTTAAAAAATTAGCATTTTACCCAAATCATAAATCACTACTCCAAATGAAGTATTCATTCCTAGTAGGAAGAAATTTCAATCACTATATGTTTTTTCCTTCTCATTCACTAAACCTTGGACAGTAAGGTAACACTCTTATAATTATATCAAATCACTTTTATACCCAAATACCTATAGACATTAGGTTCTTCCTAAATAGGTTATATATGAATTTTTATGCTCTACATTTCATTTCTTAATGGTCCCACTTTTTAATACCATCTTAATACAATGTCTAATCAAGAATTATTTCCAACTTCTTGATAAACAAATCAATTCCATCTATCGCAAAAGATGATTTGACTGACCGAGAATGATACCATTTGTAACATCCCACCCCTCCTAATTGGATTGTGAAGGGGCTTAGATATTACTTGGCCTTAGGCGACATCCAAAAGGTACCAAAGGCTTGATATAAATTGTTATGGGTTCAATATAAAACAACCACAACCATATATTCTATAACTAAAAAACCTTTATATGGTGCATGTTATCATTATAGAAGAAGTCATTGTAATGAAAAAATCAAAAATACCAAACTATAACTGTATACCATATCATAGCACAAAGAAGAAGAATGTACTAAAAAATTTCAAATACTCTACAAAAATAACTATATAGTTCCCAAAATGCTCCATGATCCAACTCTGAAACCCATTAATAATGTATCATGAGACATCACTAAATAAATGAGATACTTTTCATTTACCTATGCCCCATTAAATGATAGTTTCAAACACATTAAAGTACCCAAGTAGAGTGTGAGTATTGAAACATAGAAATTTTCCACCAAATGACTTCTCTACTCACACAACTAATATAGAACATGTTATAACATTTACATAAACCAATTTATATAAAACACTTTAAAATAGTTGATATAAAATTAACATAATTTCTATGAAATATAGTTTTAATACCAAAATAGTTTTACAATCTAATGAAACTTCCAAGGAAGTCAACTAAAAAAATCATTCAAAACAATTTCCATATTACCTTGGCATATCCTATTCAATTTGTCACAACAACACACATGCACTCAATCTTGGTGTTACCATTGATGGTGAAAATTGACATACATTCTCTTTCCCATTGATGGTGGTACCTACCGACCATTTTCCATCCCATTATTCTCACAATTATCCATTTAAGAAAACAACAATGTCCATACAACCATTTGATAACTATTTTAATAAAATCATCATTTTCTTGAAACCCATTTTTTATACATAAAAACTATCCAATCATTTTAAAATCAACATTTTAGAATCATGTTACCACATTAACTATCCACGAAAACACCCAATATGAAAAATTCCATAAATCACAACTAAATTGATTTATTATCAATCAGTATACAAAATTTTAAAATAAAATTCAAGAAAAAAAATCAATTTTAAATAAATCCTTCATGTTACAATAATTGGATTTGAGAGTGAAGCCGCCTACCTCAAAAACATAGGTCAAAATGAAGAAAAACAATAATTCTTCAACAAAAATCATTTGAAATTCAGAAAAAATATATTTACATCTTATTCCCTAACATTAACACTACCAAATTCCATCAATATTGACATCAAACAACATTCATCTATCCCTGATGTATTAGATCTATGAATTCACAATAGAAATATAATGAAAATATGAAAAAAGCGCCATGAGTGGAGACTTACCAAGGAAATTATACTATAATGCAACAAGATTGGCCAGTAGTTTGACCTTGGAAGAAGAGGAATCGTTTCCATAACATTTGGGAAGATTGGAATTCATGTTAGGGTCATCCTAGGAAAAAGGATCCATTAAAAAGTAAAAATTAACTAGATACACATTTTTTGGATCTAATTTTTTTTGTGAATGGTTATGAATACTATTTGAAAAATACAAATATGACTTTATCCATAATTTGATGGTTTAACATAAGTGGCTACATGGTTTGGCCAAACTGTGCACCTAACTGTGTGCCTACCTAGATCACACAATGTTACATTTCATGATTTTCAGTAGGAGTTTCACAGTTTCCACTATGCATTTTCAAACATGAACCACTATAAAATCCCTAAAAAATAACAAATGTCCTCCAAACCATCCCAAAAATATCACAAACAATTACCTAAAATAAAAATAATAAAGGGTTACATACTTGAAATGAGGTGTTTTATAATTACCCTCCAAAACATAAGAATATTTGTAAAATCGTTGATGAACTCTATATAATATAAAATATTCCATGTCTACATTTTATATAATTGATATAAATCAAAAACATTTCAAAAATAAAATAAAAAAAATTTCTTATATCATCAAATCTCATAGAAACTCTAAACATTGATCTTGTAATGTTCATCCCATACACCATGTCCCTTGTATAATCTAATAACACACACACACAGATATATATATATATATATTTATATATATATGTTTGAGTATATAAATATACTCGGTATAATCCTCCCAAAAACCTCTTGTTAAAAAATGAATGATGTAGATTAATGCCTTAGTTGCAAGATAATTAAAGGTACAGACGCATATTCTATGAAATATATTATCTAACCTCACTAAGGGTAACTAATACAGTTTCTCTTCTATGTAAGGTATCATATTTTAAAAATAATTTAATATATGGATATACCTCAAATCCACTTCCCCAATGACATGTCCACTCTCAATCTCTAATATAATATGCATGTTCTACATTATCTTATAAACTCAAAAAATATGAATAATTTTAGAGGAAATCATAGATATAATGAAATACTAACCTCCATATACTAAATCCCCACATTAAAATGATTCATCACATACCCGTCATAAATAGTGTATCATGAACATGATGGAAAATCTCCCACCATTAATTACTGCTTCTGCGCATCTAAAACCTAACTATATGATTAGGTAAGATAGCATATATACACAAAAAACTATAACATTAAAAACACACACACACACACACATATATATATATCTATAATGATCCATAAAAATATATAATACATATATTGGGAGTGTAGGAAATATGAAAAGGTCATTAATAAATTCCATATATAACCCAGATGTTGGGGAAATCTTGTTGAACCCATGTCATCATATAAACATATCTCAAGTTACCTAATTCTCGTGGTATTTGATATGAATTAAAAAATACAATTAATATATAAAACAACAAAAATACTAACCTAAGGGTCAATTCCCTAAAAGAACTACCATTAACCATAACAACCACCATATCATTACAAACACTAACTAACAACCACATCAATCGTAATACCAAAAACCAACAATGTCTATTCAATCAAGATAATATTGAAAAAATTACTATCTTCTCATTTGATTCATCATTATAATTTATGGAATTTCCATCACCTAAAAAATCTTATTTAGTAATATATACTTAATTTAAAACCATAAATTAAGTAACATTATATTTGATTCCATTCATTAATCAATTTTAAAATTTATTTTAGCCTTCAAAGTTTCAATTAATTAACTTCTACCAACCACATTCCATGCCTACAAGAAAATATAACAGAATCCACTATGACCAATAACATCATAAAAACTAACAACACATAATCCATTCTAAAAAAACCATATCCACTCCTCAACTACTCTACGAATGTCTCAAAATTTTCCTCTATCACATCATAGAACTATCCATCATCTACAATAATGGAAATATAACCAATCATAAAATACAATGAAAAAAACCATATATCACTATCAAACCCATCCCCAATAACGAACCATTAACCCTGAGTAAAAAAATATTCCTCTTATATTAAAGTAATGAGGGGAAACTACAATAAAAAAATACACGAAAAAAGTTATTAATCCTTACTTACCTACGCCTTATATACACAACAACTTCTTCCATATAGTATATTTCTATGACATTGGATCCCTAGAATGTTTTTTTGATTACTCAGTTCTGATGGGAGATTAAAACATAAAAATATCCTCAAAAAATGTTTCCATAGTTTCCAACATAATTTGTTATTTATCACGATATATATAGATAATTATTTTTAATCACCCAATATTTACATCAAATTAATTTAGTTAGTTAATTATCATAGTTACGTTAATACTTACTAATATCCTAATGGAAAAAATCATTAAAAATCTGGAATAAATTTTCAATAAATTTAGAAATGCATTGAATAGTCTACCATAACTCATGATTCATCCAATACATCAGAATATTAAAAAGGAACCACGTATAAAACCACATTAAACCTGAAAGTATCCACAAAATTAAATAACCCCAGAATATCCCATAAAATGAAAAAATAAGGAGTCACTAAAATGGGGAAATTCTACTCCCAATGATTCAAAAAAATAAGAATGCATTTAAGTAATATAGAGTGGGAGGAAAAAAAAAGATAATCATACATAAAATTCAATCATCTTATTCCCACATTAACATGAATCAATGATACGCTAAAGGATTACGATGGAATAACAAGACAATCTGTTAAACCACATTTATTTTTGGGAAGTAGAAGTGATTGGAGGGAATATTGGAGGCAAGTGAATTTGTAATATTTAAGAAAAATATTGAATCATGGTCTGATATGGGTAACTATGCGTAAATTTATAAATTATATAGATATCTCTATAAATAATCCCCCATATATTAAAGGTCATGTTATATTTAAAACAGCATTATCAATGACTTACAAATAATGAAATTTTTTTGAATGAGTTAATAATAGAACTACAAAGGATAATAATTAAATCCAAAATAATCCCCACTAAAATACGATGAATAACAAACTAATACATGAAAAAATTGTAGGAAAGATCAATAACGGTCCTAATAGACACTACAGTGAGAACTCAACCACCCAGGATTCCATGCCACCTTAGGATGAGTAAAACTATAATCCACCCCATATATGATTAATTCGAGATCTCATGTAATAATAAAATTAATGGATAATTCTATATAAGTGTAACCTATTGATATACACACCATAACTAAATAAAATTATACAATAAATGACCTTACAAAATATTAAACTAATAAATCCTTGATACCCATGAAAAAAAACCTAATTCACCACAATAAAACCACACATCCACTCTGAAATAATGTAACACTGAAATAAAAATTCTCCTTCCTCATGAAATATCACAATAAGAACACTGTATCCCTTATCTTCATGATTATACACATAATACTAAACAAAAAACACTTCCATAAAGAAATAAATCATGATTTGACACATCATGACACAACACAATGCATCTCTATTAAAATTTCTATTGTAAACCTTCCTTTAATACAATTAAATTTTCATTAAATATACAAAATTAATATGAAAAATTAAATTTTACGATGAATAAAAAGACAATATATTATCAAACTCTTAAGTTCTTCTAGTCCTAAATATTCAAAAAACGATCTATATAAAAAACACCAAGTGTAGAACTCAGACATCACTTGGATGTAGCTCTTAAAAAAAGAAAAACACCATCTAGAAATACTAAGACTAGATAAATATATGAAATTTCTGTTGAGTCATAAATAAATTATGCATCTCAACAACATGTAAATATTGGTTTGAAAAATATCATTCTACTACGTATTCATATAAAACACAGATTTTCCAAGTAAACTTCTATAAAACACTTTTAATCAATAATACATGAAAAAATAGAATTATATTCCCATGAAAAAACTTCTCTGAAAAATCTTAAATTCTATTTAGGTGTTCAAAAAATTTAATTTCATCAAATATATCCAACTCACTATAATTAATGAATTAAATGTCACAATGATGAAATTCCAGACTCTTCCATAAATGGAATTCATCATGGAATCTATATGGGTATATAGGAAGGGAAAACTAATATGAGACATCACAAACATTATTTAACACCTTGAAAGTCTTGATGAATGAGTGAGAATGACATATATTCATAAACTATCCTATGCTTCCAATGATGAGGGAAAACATCCTATAACACATATTATATAAAATCAATGTCTAATATTCTACACTTTTGATCTGAATAAAACTTCTATAAGTGTAGTTTCTCATTAATCTTACCAAACATTATCCAAACCCTAATGTTATTACTATGTTGAGATATAGTTGAATATTTGTTAACTCTCCAATATTGTTCTATAATGATGAAGATATATATTGAATATAATTAAATAATATAAAGAAAGCCATAATTATTAAATTATGATAACTATGGTTATATGAAATGTCATCCAAGGGATCTCCCTTCAACAACAAACTTATTTGACTTAGGATAAATCCAAGAAAAATTTAGTCTAGTATCAGAATTATTATCTTTATCACACAATATGTCTATATATATGAAATAGTGAAAATTATTATTTTGGATCCCAAAGAACATTTACTTCTTCTAGATACTCAAAAGTGAAAACAAAGATCCCAATTATGGGATATTATCATCATAACAACATTGAACAATGATATATTACCAATATACGACCTTGCTAAAGCATCCATTACATTTGATTCAATGATCAGCATGTAATTTTCTAATGGTGTTAGCTTGTTCATAGTCACACTAATAATATATAATCCTATATGGGATCAGGTTAAACTAGTGAAAAAACCCCTTAAAATATGTTCCAACCTTATGTGAATGATTTACATTGGATAAAACAAACCTCAATGAACATTATTCCTTATACTAACCAACCATCTATCGTAGAATTGTTAAATGAACTCCTCCAATAACCAAGATTCTATAACAACTAGAATTGAATATTCAAGGAATAATACATACATATATATATACATTTTAATATAAAAATATGTCAAATGAATCCCATTAATACCCATTACTCACATAGATGATGGGATGAAAGAAATACGTTGAAAAAACACTTGATGATGATTTTCATTTGATCACCCCTTAGGAGAATCAGTATATAACATTTGAACTAAAAACACCTCTACCTATGATCCTTCCCACTAATAATTCTAAACCAACTATAATGAGATATATTTAACTATCATCTATGAATTATACAAGAATTTTAGTTGTTCATGGTTTAAATTTATTGTTGATATTTATTTTTAAATATTAAATAATTTTAATATTTTTTTGGGATAATTATATTTTATAATAAAAAAAAATTGTTTTTCATAGTTTAAATTATATCAGTTTTTGAGTTGTTCATGGTACTTTCATTATAATTATTTTTTATATGATTTATTGTTGATTTTTTTATATTATTTGAATAATGTATGATATGAATAGAAGAACGTTTTTAGATTCTTCTTGAGGATATATAATTTAGAAACGAACCCTCTATATAAGTGTCCTATGTTATGTATATATTTTAGTGGTTGGCTTGCATGAAAGTAAAATAGACAAATCTATGTGTCAAATAATCTAATTCATGTTTTATATTCACCTAGGGAAAATAAAATTTTCAAAGGAATATGAGAATACTTGTGTTATGGGCCATCAAATTTCTAATTAGATTTTGCATTGGTGTGAACCCACCATGTACATATATCATGATAGCCCAAAGTATGTGTAATACAATAAATGTAAGTTTCATTGCATTTAAAATTTGAATATCTTAATGGGTGAAGAGTTGAATTCCAAGAATTTATTATTATAATGAAATTTGAAATGGGGGATGACTGAATTGATCAACATGGTGTAAAATAAGAAATTTGAAATGAGACTCAATTTAATTCATGTGATATTTTTGAAATACTGACCATTGTTCTTTTATATTTTATAATTGGTTATTGTATACGTTTTTCCCAATTATATGTCTATTGAAGAAGAATGTCCATATATTTAAATCCATAATGGTATTACGGTAATGTTAAACTATTCTAAATTTAAAATAATCCCTAACATTCGATTATATAGTGATTTAAGATGATAATTTTTAGTTAATATATGTGTTTTTAGTAATAATCCATTTTTAATTTATTAGTTTTTAATATTGATTAATTATTATTTGATTAATTATATTTTAAAGAATAAAATGGCTAATAATATAATTAAAAAACAAACTATTTATTATTTATTATTAATAATAAAATATGATGATTGTTATGGAATTTTCTTATGATAAACTGAAAGGATGATGGATATGAGTGGAATTATTCCTTTGACATATAATTAAATAATTGTGAGGTGATTATTGAGATCACTACATAGAAAAGAGCCCAATAAAATCAGTAAATTCTTTGAATAACATGGTACAATTATATTTAAAAAACAATTAGGAATGTAGATCTTACAAATGATTTGTAGAAATTAAACTAATGCATAATTTTTGTGTTTTTTAAATTTTATCATCTATAATTGTTAGTAAACAATGAACCGAGAATTATAAATAAAAAACAACATCAAAATATTGAGAGAAGGGGATACTAAGAGTTTATGTATCATGAATTTTAGAATCAATTATCATAAAATGATTAATCTAAATTATTTATTTGAATATAATCTAAGACTAATATCTAAAGAGTAGATCATTATTTTATTATTCATTGACCAATACTATTTTTCTATATACATTGATGGATTATATGGTAGATATTCATCAGTTTTAATGAAAATATATTCTTAATAGTTTACTACTAGTTTCTTTTTATCATTATATTACTAGAGTTGTGTTGTGTACATGTTAGTAGGATGAGGATAAAATATGATACATGTTGGTACTTAAAAAATTCACATGTATACGATAAAAAGTATTTAGTTTATAATTTGGGACATATATTGATTCTAACATGGAATGGAACAATGATAAACTCTAGGTTTGACCATTGGAAAATTATTTGGTTCATTGTATTATTTACTGGTTCATCCCATATGGGTATTGTTAATTGAATGTCTCGACTGGATCCTGTAATAACCTACTATAGAGGTTTTATTCTATTCAAAATGAAATTTTTAATAAAATAACCATTGATTAATTTCCCCTTATTAGTAGAACAAAAGTTCTTTGATAATTAAAAGTGGTTTCATAACTCCCAACATACATTTAAATTCTACTTAAATAGATTTTTACTTATAATATATTCATAGGTAATAGTTTATGTTTTCCAATATTCAATTTAATAAACGTTCAGAAATGTCAAAATATGATACATCTGTTTCTATTATCACTTCACCTTTATGTTTTTGATATCATTATTTTTCATTTCCATCCATTTCAAAAAAGATGATCAAAATAATTATACATTCAAGAGTAATTTAGAGACTAATATAAAGTCATAAAACCCCTTTATATTGTCATTGTTAAAAAAAATTAATTTGAAGTGGTGGGTAAACAATTTTAAATGAAATTTGGGACAATCATGAGACTATAATTGAATGAAATTTTAATGTTAATGAATCTATTCTAGCTATATGGAGAGGAATATTTTAAAAAACCATAATGAAAAAATATTAAAAAACTTATGGCTACGTTACATACTAGATAAACATTTTTAGTTACATCAAAGTATATATTGAGAAGTTGGATGACTAAACTATTTCCAAGAATTTTATGAAGAAATTTTCTGATATTATTTACCTTAGGATTTAAATACTAAAATATAGATATGATATTTATCTTGATAAGCGTCAAAATAATCTAATTTTGAGAAACCTAAATTTTTTATGATGTTCTCATTTTTGTCAATCAATTGTGAATGGTAATTTATAAATGATATGGTAATTTTTCATTTAATTTTGATAATTTAAATTTTGGTATTATTAATGAATTCATGTGTTATTGATTATTTAAAATTTTACTTTATTGAAAACATGCTACATGTATGTTGATGTTTTATAAATTAATATTTTATAATGCACTGAAAAATGTTATTTGATTGTCATATAATAATGATTTATTTTTACATGAAATGTTTTATAGGAATACAATACAACATTTTACAACATCAAGAAGCATTTTCATATGGTTAAAAGTTTTTGAGATCTTATACTATCCAATGTTGAATTTATTATATAGAGTTTATTATGTGTCTGAGAAAATTTATGATGCGAAATTTGAAAAAAAAAAATTATAATACTTTATAACCAATTATCCTCATATGGAATTCTTGAATAAAATAATATTATAGATGAGACATGACATAGAGGATCACAATTTATGACTATCCAATGAAATGGATGTTGGGTGTGCATGGGTGGAATTAGAGTAGAGTGCACCCCGGGAAGCATTTATTTTAAGGATTATTACTATAAAGAGACCTTGTTATTCATCAAGTCATGAAGTATTAATGAGAAATATCATCAAAAATTATTACAGGGGAAACTATAATTTATAATTGAAGGTTCTTGTACTATTTCAAATCAATTTATACAAGGTATTGTGAAATTGTTTTCTAGTAGGACTTAGGAAATAAATGTTTGAATATATTCTATTTATGGTTGTCTTTTATGTAAACATGTGAATATTGTTTCAAATATGTTATTGGGGTATCCAAAAAATCCCATCTAGGAGTTTTATGATATTGAGATGAAACTTTATAATAATATTTGTTACATGTTATATTGATTTTTACTTGATTGAGGTAAGTCTTCATAGTCATAAAAGAGGATTTAATACTAACATTTTTTTAGTGGTTAATATTAAATGAATTTAAAATTTAATATGCCAATCTTGATTCAGAAACCCATTATCAATGGGGAAAACACACTATTGTATCTTTATTAGGTTTTAGTGTAAAGGTCCCCTCGGTCAAGATCAATGATGTGCCAATGATGGATAATATAAATTCTATAAATTGAATGTTTTCCCTCTATATTACATCATGAACTATAACTATTTTATGAATATGTTGTTTACCTATCTCATGTCACTAGTTATTTATGTTTAAGATTCAATAAATGTTTTATTCCAATATATTAATTAAGATTCTCCTTTGAAATTTTCATATTAGAGAAATACAGGAATTTATTATAATTCTAAGAATGAACTTTCAGTTCCTCTTTTTTAAAATTTTTATAGATAGGTTTTTAGAATCCATATATCTATGGAAATTTATGATTAATTAGAAAAAAATTATACAAAAAATATTAAATTTATGAATAAAAAATGGAAAATATTGTGGATAAAATCATAAAATATTATTAGTGATTATGAATAAAACCATTATGAATACTTTATAAGATTCTATGAAATTTTCAATAATATTTAGAGATTTAGAGAGAAGCCGGATGATTAGTTTTTCTTGAAAAGATAATTATAAATTTTCATGATATGATTTATTATAACCTATAAACTATAGAATAAATATATGATCTCACACTCTACTATATAAAAAACATTCCCAATTCTTATAAAATGTGTTTTATTAAATATTTCATAAATAAAATCAAATATGATATGTGTTTGAATCCATGTAAATGTAGAAAATAAAATATTATGAAATTTACAATCAAATGGATACAATTATTTGGATGAATAAAAAGAATATAGTAAAATAAATAATTTTATACCAATGCGATTCAATATGTAAAGAGAATGTGTAAAGGCATACCACCACTAAACAGATAAAATTTTAGTATTACAAGGAACATCACTATAAATTATCTAATGATGAAATTTATTGAACATGAAATAAAACAAAATGATGTAAAACCTCATAAAAATAAATTATTTAAAAGTTAAAAATACTTTAAAAATTTTATTTTAACCTAGAAGAGTTTATTTATATGTTAAAAAATTAATTTCACGAGTAATGAAAAAAATGAATCCAAAACATGAAAAAAATAATATGATGAAACTATATTTACTAATCTTGGGGAGAATATAATTTGATACATCTAGTAGTAATGATGATATTGGCGAATAAATTAATTTTAAGGATATGGTGAGAAATGAATTTTATGTGTATCTTGGGGGGAAATTCGTGAAATGGAAGAGGTTGGGGGTCCATGTAAATATAAAGGTATATAAATAGAAACAATTTATAAGGAAATTGTTTGTAAAAATTGATGAGATCAAGAAATATATATAGAATGTATATTTTAGGGAAAATATGGTTAAATACAATGATTAATCATTTATGACAGTGAAATGGAATAGTTTAATCCATAGTCCAAATTCCATGAATTTCAAAATGATTTGATGAATAATATTGAATATTTTAACAAGGTTATTGATATAAAGGTCGAATAATCACAAGCTAGTGAAAATATGGATCTAGAGAATAAATTTAATTCATATCCTTATTATACTCAAAATAAACCTACTATGTCTAAAAATTAAGATTCAAAAAAATTGTTTGGAACAGTCTATACCATGAATACTATTGAGAAACCCTATTACAAATTAAATGAATAAATAAATTCTTTATGATCACCATTTACCTTTAGTTGAGACAACTATTGTATATAGAATGAATATATCAATATTTTTCAGGATATAACTTCTATTAGTTTGAAAGATCAAGGTTCAATGATTAAAACATCTATTTTGGAGTGATTGAGAATAAAAATACACATGTTGGAACAAAATTTCTCTAACAAAGATCAGACATGGAACATGGGGGAGTTATTCGATGAAAATTAGAATTGATATTAGAATAAAGGATGATTTATACTTTAATTCACCTTATCTTACAAAAATGATAAAATATTACTATATAGAAAAAATTTATTGAAAATGTGATCAGAAAGGTTCTGAAATTGAGGAATTTATGACAAGTAATCCTATTCAAATTACCAATTATATTAATATATAGGGAATATAGAATATAAAGGTTGAAGGAATATGTTTTCTTGATGTTTTTATTATATTAGGAGAATATTTTATTCAATACATGTTAGTGAATTATTCTTATACCTGAAAAATGAAACAAATATTGTATAAAACATTAAGGGCAATGAAGGGGAATATGGAAATTTTGAAATTATAATTCGTATACAAAAAAAGGACCTGGATAAGAAGAAATTGGTAAAAAACTCTGATTTCAAATAAGGAATTATTTATTAAAGGGATAATGAAAACTTTATAAACTATAGTTAAAAATATTCATAACGGATATGTGGTGATGAAGTACAATTATTCATGTAATAGAAAAATCTCGAAGGATAGATGGATAATCATAGAGTAAAAATGAATAAATAATTATTAGTTTCAAATTATAAGTACTGCCAATTTGAGTAACCTTAGTTCCAAATGTTAAAAAATATTATGTCACAAAAGGATTAGTTATCTTGGTCAATGGAGTACATGAAAACTACTTCACATTGGTATAATAAGAGAATGACCAAATGTGAATAGAATCATTTCTTAAATATGTGAAATCTATTAAAAGGGAAAAATTACTAAAGATTAACATAATTTAGTGGATATTATATCTACTAGACAGATGGAGTTTTATTATATTAAATTATGTGGCTTTAATAAACATAATTCTACCATATGTGATATGAATTATCTTACATTCATTTATGATTATAAACAATCGATTAATTTCATGATTATCAAGTATAGTTGGACAAAATATATGTTTTCAAATCTGTTTAAAGATTACCATAGAAGGATTTGTGACTCTATAAGAATAATGTGATATCATATTTCATGAATACGTTTACATGTTTTTATTTTGCAAGTTATCTTTATAAAATTTAATCTGGCATCAATATAGGAGACCATATACTCCATAGAAAATTTGTGTTTTTAGAATGATGAACAAAATCATAGTTGGGAATGAAGGGACTTTGTTAACAAAAAAATCACAATTTATTTTTTGAGAGTTGTTTTGTGTACATTTATTGACATATTGAATAGGTTTGTGCTATTTTTGGAGCCAAAAAAGCCATTATATGAATGACAGTACAATTGAAATCCATATACAAAATATTTCAATAGTTTTTCAAGTCCATGCATTATAAAATCCATCAAAAATAATTTATATAAATAAACAGAGAAATATAGTGAAGGAATTTTAGTGAGATACATATATAATATAAGTTACATAAAATGTTGTATAAAAGGGTGAATAATCTATTTGACAGTTATGATGTAATTTGTTTTGAAAATATGTGAAAGTGAGATACACAAGTTGAAAAAAATTTAGAAATATTTTTTTAAAATAGAATTCAAATTTTAGAACATATTCAGGATGAAGTTACTGAGAATGATCCATTCATAATTGAAATCGACTATGAACAAACCCATGATGATGGCGATGCTACTAGAAAAGAGATAAAAGAGTCCAACATATTGTAAACATGTAAAAGATAAGAATAGCATTAGAATTAAACTTACTCTAGTTAAATATAGAAGGATAAGGTCATTTGATGATTAAATTGCACCGATTTCAAATATTTCTCTACATACAGTGACAATATCTGTTAAAAATGTCAAGTGGGTACAAGTTATAATTAAAGAACATGATCAGTTTGAGAATAAACCCACTCAGGATCTTGTGTTGTAACCTAGAAATTAAAAAATAACAAGAACCAAGTGGGTTTTATTAAATAAATTTATTTTTTACGGGGTTTTATCAATTAAAAAATATAGTATTGTTTTTAAATTCAATTATCAAAGAGAAGGTATAGAATTCTTATAATTTTTTATACTAGTAGAAATATAGAATATGGTTATGATTTTCATCAATTTGGACCAATAAAATCAATAAAAACACTATTAAACAGATGTCAAATATACCTTTTCAATTTTAATCATTAGGAAGAAGTATATGTTGAAAATCAAAGGTTTAATTTTCTTAGTTATTTTAAAGAACTATTCTGAATATATATTTTAACATGCGACAATGAGATTTAGGAAAATTGTGTTATATTTAAAAAAATATTTTAATTGGAATGTTATAAAGTATCAACTAATTTTGTTGGTATGAATAGTAATATGTAATGTATTAAATATTTATAAAGGACCCACTTAATAAAAAATATTTATTAATACATAGTTAGTAATTACTAAATTTTTCAGAAACATCATTTTATTCTTCAAATATTTTCTTTCATAAAGAATTATGTCATTTCAATATGTCATAGAAAATTATAATTACATTCTCAAAAAATTATAAAATGTAATTTATGAAAAATATATCATTTTTTAGATCAACATATCAAAATTATCTTAACGGAATTTTGTTTTAAAAAACAATTAATTTTCATGAATAGTGAGAAACACCATTTTTTTAAAATTATCAAATCTATTCACTGAATAATGAAATTTTTAGTTAAATATAATCTTAAAAAAATATTTCATATTTAATTATATATAGTCTAATTTATTACATTTGAGTAATAAAAAATCTTGATTTGGTAATAAGTTTATTTTTTTGGTTATAACACAATGGTCGATAAGTTCTTTTTCAGTTTTTAATACGTGTATACTAATAATTATTTTTTCCATTTAATGAAATTTATTCTTAAAAAATATATCTAATATCTATATGAATTAATTTTAAATTTATTAAATAATTAACTTTAATTTATTGTCATAATAAATAGTAACCATGGTAAAAATAATTTTCACAGTATAGGTAACTCAGGTAATTACGATTTAAAATAGTATGATAAGGTCTCATAGTCAACCAAAAAATTACTATATTTAGTTGGATAATTTTATATCATCCATATTGATCCAAAATTCAGAAATGGGTCTTTTATCCACATTCAATGGATTATATCATTTATATTATTTTTTTAATATAATGTAAAATATGCCACTCTCTTACTTTTAATATCTATAATATTTCGTGGAAGGGATAAAAACAAAATATTATGAGTAATAAATATTTATTGGAAATATAAATTATTTATTTATAATTTTAATTTATTTTAAATTTTTATTGGAGAAATTAATAATTTAAATTCTTATGCAATAGAAACACATTTTCTTTGAAAGATGTAGAAGAATTTGGAAAATGATTTTAGAAATGCTAGGATTGTTACTTATCTAGTGACTTACAACATACCAATAAATTTGAATACATATAGGATATATTATATATTGGTTAGAAGTTTATATTAAAATTACATTTATTTCATGATATTTTGAAATTCAAATTATGTCAATAGCTCTGAAAGTAAAATAAAGAGTCTATTATGTTAAATATTTTTTAGTGTTATATAAAAACTATATTAATATTAAAATAGTAAAAATATTATAACAAGTTGGATAATATTTCACCTTATTTTATTTAATCATTATCTTTTCTATATTTAAGTAAAATTGTAACACTTTAGTTTTGAGTTTTTTTAACATGGTAAATGTCTAAAACAGTTAGAGTGTTGATTGATCCAAATAGAAAGTTGTAAAATAATATCTAAACATGTAATGTTTTGATTGTATGATTATAATAAGAAAACATACTAATTTAAATATAATCCATTCTATTTTGGAAACATTTGGAATGATTTTTAAACATATTAAATTATAATATTTCATGTATTTCAAAAAAATAACATTAATGATATTAAAAAAATATTTTATTTTTTGATTTAAAATTGATCAAAAAAGAATATTAATCCAATTTATTTTTATACGGTATAATATATCAAACATGATCCATTTATTATTTATTTTTTCCTTTTATATTAGATTCCTTCATCCCTGAGGTGTAAAAAAATTGATATTGTGGTAATTTTCTGTAACGCCTCTACCCCAGTTACATAGAGTCGATGCCTTATTTTAATACATTTTAATGATTACAAGGAATCAAGTCCCAAAGGACCGATCAGTTTAGTAGTCTTGGAGAATAGATTACATACATGAATGTAAAATTACACTTTATAACATACAACACAACATAAATAATCTTTTATAAATTCCATTATTCCCTTAGCTTAACCCTGTATATCAATCACAATACACTTTTTCGAATCCTGGGAAAAATAAAACATAGAAAGGGGTGAGATCAAACGCTCAGTAAGGGTAAGCAATAAAACGGAAGATAACATAAATACTAAGCATGGTGAATAATTGAAACCACATGCCTTTACCAATAATAAAAATGAATACTTTTGTGGAAGGAATATGAGCTGAGTAAATAATGCCATAATAAAACATAATCAGGGTTATTCTACTAGTCGAATGACCACATGAACCATCAATATTATTTTCATAATGAGGGAATTTATAATTCCAGACATTCTAAAACATTTTGTCATGGCCTTGGCCAAGACATCTAAAAATGATTAAGTCCTAGGCCAAAACCATAAATCAAATTGGGAAAAGGCATCGGCCAATTCCGTGTCTAGTTGTCTCATGAGACCTACCGATGCATCAAGGAGCTATATCGGGCTCCACCCGTCACTTACTATTTCCAATACATTCCTCATAAAAAATGATTAAACATAACATAAAAATTCATATAAGAACTAGGATACGAAATTTCAATACTTCAATGATAATCCATGAATAGTATACAAATAACACATCCACAATCAAACATATCACAAAACCTTCAATACAATATGGAAGTTTTGTATCAAAATAAATCAACTTCAAAACAAGTTTAAATTCCATTAAAGGATTGGTCATAGATGGAAATGATTTATAGAACTCTTTTATTGAAATATGCCTTTTCATGAAAACATTTAAAAGTCAAACAATTTATAAAGGAAGACATTAAAATACATTTTTGAATCAAAGTGTCCCATACCACTTGGAAACATTTGAAAAGAATAATCATTTCAAAACATTCATGTCCATATAAATAAATTTTTAAAATCATTTTGAAAATGGGGACATTAATTAAAAAGTTTTATAAAGATAAATCTTTAAAACAATTATAATTCTAATCTTGATAAATAGTAACTTTCACAAGTCCTTAAAATTTTAATTTTGAAATCATTTTTATGAAAAATGGACATGGATGATAAAAATGTCCCAGTAAATACTTTCACATAAACAATCTCGGATAATAATGAGATTAAGGAATTAACCCTTACCAATTTCGTAACATACAAAACATAAACCCCATGAAAGCGGTATCATACAATGAATATGTAAATACACATAAATTAAAGTGTCTTACACAAATAATACAATTATAGGGATTACATACACCACACAACAGTTAATGGTGGCAATATGGTATAAATCTCACGAGAATAAGGAGTGAGATGAAAACCCCTTACCTTGTGCTTTCCATTAGTCGAGGGTACTTTTAACCTAAGGTGTGAAGACTATAGTATGTTATTAAATTATACCAGAACCATATTAATATTTATGATATCATACATTATTCATTTATGACTTTTTACAGCCCATTTAATAATAATTTCCAGGTTATATTAATATTTTGGGTAATAATCGCTTTCTTTGTCGTATGTGTTTTAACTTGTTACTCTTGATTGTATCACTTAGATCATGATTTAAATACATCCAGAATATAAAACATGATTTATATATAATATATATTTAGAATATAAATACGTATAATAGACATTTATATGAAATGGATAACACCTTTTATGGAGACGGTAGTCCGTACGTACGCATAAACGCAGTTTCTGTTTTCATATAGTATTGAACATAAGTAAGTGAATAAGATATATGTAAGTACATAAATACCTATGTATATAAATATATATCTCTAGTAGAATTATTATGTCATATATTACATATATATTAGTAATATATATATTTTTATAATTATCGATGAATGGTGAACTTGGAAATGAATCTCATCACGTCGTGTAGACGGTAATCCGTACGTACACACCAGTGAAAATATCATTTTTTTGATATTAAAATAATTTATAATTGGATGGTATATCATATATACTGAATAATTATCATGTTATATTTATTATTTACATCAAATACACATCACTATTATACCCATAAAAATAATAATGCATAAAATAACAATTACACCACAACGTGGAAACGGTAAGCCTTACGTA
Source organism: Viscum album (assembly GCA_963277665.1). Taxonomy (NCBI): domain Eukaryota; kingdom Viridiplantae; phylum Streptophyta; class Magnoliopsida; order Santalales; family Viscaceae; genus Viscum; species Viscum album. The sequence goes on from OY728156.1 coordinate 1,120,028,946, forward strand.
CGCATGTATGGTGACATGTCATTCAAAGGGTGGATAGAATAATGAATTTGGATGTACCATAATTATAATAAGATAAAAGTATATTGAAGATACTGAATTTATTATTTTATAATAGAATCATCAAATAAAAAGGAAGTGGAAGAAGAAAGGAACTTGAAAAAGGGTGGTGAAAACATTACCTCTTCTTCGGGTTCGTCCTTTTGATTTGATCAAAAGGGATCCTTAGGTTGAATTTATGACTACAATAAGGCCTCTATAATGAATTTAGGATAGTTGAGAGGGTATTGGGGTATATTTTGGTCGATTCAAAAGGCTTTGAAGGTATGAATAATTGGATAGAAGTGGTGTCCTTTTATAAGGGGGAAGATGCGCTCTTTAGAAAAAACTTAAAGTATTAATTTATAATAAATTCATATTCGGTTTATAATGGACAAAAAGTTGATTATTAAAAGTATAATGTACAGATGGGTTGAAATTCTTTCAACCAATAGATTTTAGACAGGTTTGGGTAATTATATTAACCTTATCATTTAGTTTTAACTCTTCGTTAATTAGTTTGACATTTAGCATGTCACTTTGTATTTTTATATTATATAGTTAATATAATTACTATATACATCCAAGAGACCCCCAAGTGGTCCATAAATTATACAACTATCATGGAAGACGTCCTTTTTCTGAACCTTATATTTTTAAGAATACAATATCAATTAATAATATAGTATCTGTTTTAAAAGCTCATTTATGTCAATTTTGACAAAATTTAATAATTGATTTTTGTTAAATTCTTAACAACTTTATTAATTAAAAAAAATTTATTTAATCAATAAAATCCTGTCATATTAACAAATAAAATTCTTGTATGGTATCAAACCATTCAAAATATATTTATTCTAACATTTATAATACTAATTATATATTTTTTCATTAATAAGGCAAATACTGCATCATTATTGTGTCATAAATAAATTTAATTATTCAATGTCTAAAAATGATAAATAAAATACCAATATGTAAGAAATATTTTTATCTTTACAATGAATATTTATAGTTGAAACTATAACAAATATAACACTATCTAAAAATTGTTTTTTAAAAGATATATGCTTATGTCATTTTTGTATTTACTTTAACTTAATCAATATAAAGTGTCATAATCACCTAAAAGTGTCTCCATGTGGTCCCCAAATCGACCCAAAGATGACCATGGTCAGACATGTATCAATCAATAGGGTTTGGACACGTGTTAGGTTAAATTAATATTATTATAATATTATTATTTTACCCTTATTTACAAAATTTACCCTTTAACCATGGAAAATAAAATATATACCGAAGTAATTATTCAAAATGTCTAAAAATAAGAGTTACCTATTTACACAATTTGGAAATCCTAATTCCAAATATGGAATCCATTTTTCCAAATTCAAAACACAGAAGTGGCAGAAATTAATTTAAAATTAATTCCAATTGTCGAAACAAAAAGAGTGTTTTTAACATATAATAACTATCAAAAGATTGACACTTTCTTATGTCCAGTTTAAATATGAAATTATGTCCAATGACAAAAATTGGAATAAATGGTAAAATTATAATCTAATTATATGTTAAAATAACTCAAATGCATAATTTATCACTATTAATTATTTTGATTAAAATAGTTTTTTTATTTAAAATTTAGTAATTTTCACTATTAATCAAAATATGAAAGTTATCAGAAAAGTACCAAACTTTTACCCTAAGATAATTTCAATATTCCATATCCAAAAATGAAGTCTATTTTACCAAAATAAAAACAGAAATGTTTCATTTATTAATTTAAAATTAATTCCCGCTATTAATATTATGATAATATGTGGGAGACTATTTCCTTTTTAAATGTTGGCTTAATACCATGAATGATATGACCCTTCTTACTCTTTGGATCATACGCATTTCTGGAGTTCTCATTCCTTCTATTGAGCACCATTTCTAAAAAATGGCATGCACTAGGTCATTTTATGAATTGAAATTCATAATTCCAAACATGTAAAATACCTAACATAAATTTAACAGTTTATGGATATAATCCATAATCAAAAATGTTTTCTTTGAGGAGATATATACTCCTAAACCCTTTATATTGGTTTGTAAATAAAACAAGAATTATCCTAAGTATATCCCCCTGTAGTGTCGTAACCAAGTGTGCAGCAAGGCCCGTTTTCATGCACCAGTTCCCATTTGAGTCTAGCTTAAAGTGGTGTTTTCGGGTTTTAACCCTTAGGTAAATCTGTGCTAGAGCCTCCTATACTTGCTCGTATCCAGACAGGGATGTATTTTCTTTGAAACTCACAAAATCTTTACATTAACAAAATTCTTGGATGTTCTTCTATACTAATCCTCAAAGTCTATCCTATGGTAATGTGCTTTAATCAGAGTTTATCTAAATCTAGTTTCCAAGATTATTGTTAATCTCTCTCTGATAGCAACTGTAACGCCATGACCTTAGTTACCCAGAGTCAGTGCATTATTTAAATACATTGGCATGATTACAGGGAATAAAGTCACAAAGGATCGATCAGTTTAGCATTATTGGAAAGAAGATTACATACATGAATGTTACATTACACTTTATAACATACAACACAACATAAATAATCCTTTATGAACACCATTATTCACTTATCTTAACCCGCATATCAATGACAATACACTTCTTAGAATCCTGGGAGAAATAATACATAGAAAGGGGTGAGATGTAGAGAACCAGAGCTTGAAATACATTAACATTACATTACTTTTGCGAAATACTTAGTACATTACAAAAACACACACACAAGGACCGTAATAGTTTAGTGTCTTTGGAAACTTGGAACGTAATCTTCTAATCGGGGTGGAAGATCTTCAACATCTCCCATAAAGATCATCCTTTTTTTTCTTACCTAAAACCTTTATTTAAATCCTGGGGAAAAGAAAACATAAAAAGGGTGAGCTCAAATGCTCAGTAAAGGTAAAGAAATGAAATATCAATCACATCATATTCATAAGAACATAAAATTTTGGAAATCTTAACCTGCAAAAGAAATCATAATATCATAACATGGGATAAATCATAGTAGTGAAATGTAATCCCAATAATCATAACATAAAACATGAAACTTTGTGGCATACAAAAAAAATCATAGAGAATCATTTCTTATTAGTCAAGACTCATTTACAAGACTATCTTAGTGGACAAATTCCATTTCTGAACCGAGTTTACTCCTCGTTTCAGTGCTGTTTCACTGAACCGGTTTAACCTGCCGTTCCAGCCATGTCTATCTCATGAGATATAAAATCATTACCCAATTAATTGGAGGGAGATATAGGTACCATCCATCTCATATTGATACCATTCTTATGTGTGCCAAAAAATCATAAACCATACATCATAGCATAACCCATATAATAAAAATGGGAATCTTAAACATCGTGACATCATAAAACAATTCATATAAGATAAAGGAATTCATAAAAATAATTCCATTACAACATAATCAAATCAATGTAATAATAGGGATATAAATAGAACCCTTTATTATCTTAGATGGAAAATAATTTTGATAAAACACTTGAACTCCATTCTTGAGGAAAATATCCTTTCTACTTAAAAAACACTTTTCCTTTCTTAACATGTTATTCAATTCTAAACTAAAATAAGTTGATTAAAAATAAACTTGAAAATTGGTAAAGGAATATTCTTGGAAATAATTTTTTAAAAATCCATTCATGCCGTATAAGTTAAAAAAACATTCTTCTAGTACTTTTGTCGGAAAAGTCAAAAAGTACCTTGTACGAAAAATGGAAAAATATTCCTTTCATATCTTTTAATAAAAACTCACCAAAGGGTAATAATGGATTTAAAATTTTTTAGGTGGATGGAAATAATATTACATATTGAGGAAACATGGATGTGGATGATAAAATACACCCCAGTAAATACCAAAGTATAAACAATCTCGGATAAAAATGAGATTGTGATATTTTCCCCTACCTTAGGTCCGATTTGCTTCGTAAGTGCCCGAACATCCTGTATAATGATTTAAATAATGTCATTGACTTATTCCAGAATCATACTCATTGTTATGATATCATATATGGTTCACTTATGACTTTATATTACCCGTTCTTTTGTAAATTCCATGTTAAAGAGCGTTTTGGGTAAAATCGTTTCATTTGTCGTCCGTGTTTTGACTTGTAATTATTTAATTGATTACATAGATGATGATTACTTAATTCCAGAATATAAAACATGATTTATATATAATATACATATAGATCAGTAAATGGAAAGAAATACGCCGTTCATGGAGACAGTAGGCCATACGTACGAATGAACGATGTATTCGTTTCCTTATTGAGTTGAATGGAATTAAGTAGATGAAATACATATATATATACACATAAATCCAGTATCATTATTATGTCATATATTTCATGATTACATATTATATATACTTTATAATCATTTATGAATGGTTAACGTGGAGAATGAATCTCATTGCGTCGTGGAGATGGTAGTCCGTACGTAGGCACGAGCGATGATATCATTCTAATGATCGTGGAATTGTATTGGAGTATATGTATACTCTTTCATAATCAATATCTCTTTACAATAATCATATATAGTTATTATTTACACCATTATACCCATCCAAGTAAGGTGGTGGTGGAAAATAAATTACACCACGGCGTGGAAACGGTATTCCGTACGTATGCACGCACGGTGATTTCGTTTTCTGTAGGATGGATAGATGGTGAAATAGGTTTGTTTCATACTATATCAGTATATGAGTGATATTGATGTTATTACTTCATAATTAAACAACCTAATAAGAAGAAGTGGAAGAAGAAATAAAGTTGAATGAATCGGTAATGAACATTACCTCTTCTTTGAAGCGCCTCTTTGATTCCTCCTCTTAGGGCACTAAAATTGGTATTTGAAGAAGACCAGGACCTCTAGGATGTTTCTAGGGAAGTGGAGAAGAGAATTATGTAGGGGCTGGCCGAGCTTGAAGGGTCAAAGTGGTGGGAGGAAGAGAGGGAGGAGGTGCCCTTTTATAAGGGAGGAGAGGGGCACCTTTGGAATAACTAAAAATATTATTTAATTATAAAGCCAAATTAGGTTTTATATAGCTCCAAATTAATTTATTTCTAAGATATGGTGGGGATGGGTCGAAATCCTCTCATCCAATAGAATTTAGACAAGTTTAGGTTCCTATTTTAACCTTGTCATTTATATTTAACCTTAAGTTAGATAATTTTAATTTTACCGTGTCTTTTTGTGTTCTTACACTATAAGGTTAATAAACTTATAATAACAAGCCAAACGAACCCCAAGTTGTTTATTAATATAACTTTATCTAAACTTATAATAACAAGACTTTTCTGACGCGATGGGCTGTCACCCGTCCTGCAGGTTGTCCTTTTTCTGAAGCTATATTACTATAACATCCCATCAATAATATCGAAAAAAGTTCTATCCTAACTTATGTCCAACACAATCCATTCCAATCTTTAGGCTTATCTAAAATACTTCGGTCCAAGCTCATAGTATAAAGAAAATGATTACTTGGAATGTCACATAACAATCACGTGAATGCCATCATTTATCCCCCATATATCATAAGATATATCTTGTTGGTCAAATTACAAACATGTGAATACCTTAATAATGTATTCTCTTGAAGAATGAATACCCATTGAACCTTAGTGAAAACATGAATGCAGTTAAAAGTTAACACTTTCCACAAACCAACATCCTCAAAATTCTTTATACTCAAACCATGATATCACTTAGTCCTTATATCAATCATGATCTCATGAATACAATCAAACATATCATTATCTTCTTATCCCTTCATTATGCACATATAATCTACTTACCAAAAATATCTCAATCACTTTACATGGTTACCGGTACCATTGAAAACCACAATAGACCAATACATAAATATTCCAATATTCTACGATACTATATACAACATTATTTTGGAATCCCATTACATAAACACTTAATTATTCCACCACATCGTTTCCATATTCAACATCACCAATAGTGATCGCATTGACTTCCCTTTGTCCTTTGCCTTAAGTGGTTTCTCATGTCGATCATCACTAACCCTTGGATTAGGGCATTTATTAGCATAATTCCCCATTTCCTTGCACTTGAAGCATTTAAGTGTTGGTAGTGCGTTCTCTATAGTCTTTTCTTTATTCACATCATTAGAAACCCTTTTTCCATTACTTCGACACTCAGCTGCTCGATGACCTTCTTTTCCATAGTTAAAACATTTTCTAGTCCTTTTAAGACAATCTACACCATGCTTCTTTCCACACTTTGAGCATAAGGAAACATTCATCTTCTTTTCACCATTATTATGAGATTTCTCTTTGAACTCCATCTTTCATTTCTTGTCAAAACTATGAGATGGATAAGTAACACCAACTTCCATTTCTACCTTGATAGCACAATGCACAATTTCATAATAGCCACTGAAGACTCTTATAGCTAATGCCCTTAGAAGATTTTATTTTAAGCCACTAAAGAATCGATCAACTTTAGTTTCAGGTTGGATGATAAATCCAGATGCATACCTTGAAAGCCTTGTGAAATTCGCTTCGTATATACCAACAAATTCATCATCCCTTTTCTTTAGTTCAAGAAACTCATTCTCCATCTTTGTTCGAAGAATACGAGGGAATTACTTATTAAAAAATAAGTTCTTGAACTCGTCACATTCCATGGACTCAATGTCATGTCTTGGCCTCGTATTCTTGATAAGATTCCACCATTGATCATCTTCACCTTCCAAATGATATACTGCTAAGATGAATTTATCATGTTCAGATCATTGAATAACTGAAAATATCTTTTCAGTGGAAATGATCATTTGTTCAGCAACATGTGGATCAGAAGACCCACAGAAAGAAGGTGGATGTTTCCTCATGAAGGACTCAATAGAATATTGTTCCCTTCTATGCTCATTTGGAAGTCCAGAATGATTCATATCTTGTGTAAGTATAGCAATAAGATTTTTCACTCCATCTTCTATAACATTTGTTTGTTCAGGAGGACAATCATTGCATTGTCCAATACATTGATCAACACTGTTCCTTCGGGTTCCAGCCATCGTCTAAAACCCAAAAAGAATAGTGTGAGAGGTAAAAATCACTCTAGGGAAAACAATATAATAAAGGGGGAGTACCTTCAATATCTAACATCTTAGGATTAATTATAAGATGGTTAGCACAATACTAGGACTATAACGTATACTTAACCATAGGGACATCCCTAGACACACCTTAGAAATATCTCTAGGGATCTTACTAAAGTTCTCGCATCATAGTTTCCAAAGGTTGACTAAACCTTTCCTCTGATACCAACTGTAGAGACCCGGAGCTTGACGTACATGGATATTACATTACTTTTGCGGAATACTTAGTACATTACAAAAACACACACACAAGGACCGTAATAGTTTACTATCTTTGGAAACTTAGAACGTAATATTCTAATCATGGTGAAAGATCTTCAACATCTCCCATAAAGATCTTCCTTTTTTTCATACCTAAAACCTTTATTTATATCCTGGGGAAAAGAAAACATAAAAAGGGTGAGCTCAAATCCTCAGTAACGGAAAAGAAAATAAATATCAATCACATTATATTCATAAGAACATAACATTTTAGAAATCATAACCTGAAAAAGAGATCATAATATCATAACATGGGATAAATCATAGTAGTGAAATGTAATCCCAATTATCATAACATAAAACATGAAACTTTGTGGCATACACACATAATCATAGAGAATCATTTCTTATTAGTCAAAACTCATTTCCAAGACTATCTTAGTGGACAAAGTCCATTTCTGAACCGAGTTCACTCTTCGTTTCAGTTCTATTTCACTGAACCAGTTTAACCTGCCATTCCAGCCTTGTCTATCTCATGAGATATAAAATCGTTACCCAATGAATTGGAGGGAGATATAGTTCCCACCCATCTCATAATGATACCATTCTTATGTGTGCCACAAAATCATAAACCATACATCATAGCATAACCCATGTAATAAAAATGGGAATCTTAAACATCATGACATCATAAAAAAATTCATATAACATCAAGGAATTCATAAAAATAATTCCATCACAACATAATCAAATCAATGTAATAATAGGGATAGAAATATAACCCTTTAATATCTTATATGGAAAATAATTTTGATAAAACACTTGAACTCCATTCTTGAGGAAAATATCCTTTCTACCTCAAAAACACTTTTCCTTTCGTAACATGTCATACAATTCTAAACTAAAAGAAGTTGATTAAAAATAAACTTGAAAATTTGTAAAGGAATCTTTTTGGAAATAATGTTTTAAAAATCCATTCATGCCGTATGAGTTAAAAAAACATTCTTCTCGTACTTTTGTCGGAAAAGTAAAAAAGTACCTCGTACGAAAAAATGGAAAAAGATTCCTTTCATATCTTTTACTAAATACTCACCAAAGGGTAAAAATGGATTTAAAAAATTGTAGGTGGATGGAAATAATATTACATATTGAGGAAAAATCTATGTGGATGATAAAATACACCCCACTAAATACCAAAGTATAACCAATCTCGGATAAAAATGAGATTGTGATATTTTCCCTTACCTTTGGTCCGATTTGCTTCATAAGTGTCTGAACCTCCTGTATAATGATTTAAATAATGTCATTGACTTATTCCAGAATCATACTCATTTTTATGATATCATATATGGTTCACTTATGACTTTATATTACCCGTTCTTTTGTAAATTCCATGTTAAAGAGCGTTTTGGGTAAAATCGTTTCATTTGTCGCCCGTGTTTTGACTTGTAATTATTTATATGATTACATAGATCATGATTACTTAATTCCAGAATATAAAACATGATTTATATATAATATGCATATAGATAAGTAAATGGAAAGAAATACACCGTTCATGGAGATGGTAGGCCGTACGTACACATGAACGCTGTTTTCGTTTCCTAATTGAGTTCAATGGAATTAAGTAGATGACATACATATATATATACACATAAATCCAGTATCATTATTATGTCATATATTTCATGATTACTTATTATATATACTTTATAATCATTCATGAATGGTTAACGTGGAGAATTAATCTCATCACGTCGTGGAGACGGTAGTCTGTACGTATGCACGAGCGATGATATCGTTCTCATGATCGTGGAATTGTATTGGAGTGTATGTATACTATTTCAGAATCAATATCACTTTACAATAATCATAAATAGTTATTATTTACACCATTATACCCATCCATGTAAGGTGGTCATGGAAAATAAATTACACCACGGCATGGAGACGGTATTCCGTACGTACGCACGGGCGGTGATTTCGTTTTCCGTAGGATGGATAGATGGTGAAATAGGGTTGTTTCATAATTATAATAACATATCAGTATATGAGTGATACTGATGTTATTACTTCATAATAAAACAACCTAAGAAGAAGAAGTGGGAGAAGAAATAAAGTTGAAAGAATTGTAAACGGACATTACCTCTTCTTTGAAGCGCCTCTTTGAGTCCTCCTCTTAGGGCACTAAAATTGGTCTTTGAAGAATACCAGAACCTCTAGGATGTTTCTAGGGAAGTGGAGAAGAGAATTTGGCAGGGGTTGGACGAGCTTGGAGGCTCAAAGTGGTGTGAGGAAGAGAGGGAGGAGGTGCCCTTTTATAAGGGAGGAGAGGGGCACCTATGGAATAACTAAATATATTATTTTATTATAATGCCAAATTCGGTTTTAAAAAGCTCCAAATTGATTTATTTCGAATCTAAGGTGGGTATGGGTCGAAATCCTTCCATCCAATAGAATTTAGACAAGTTTAGGTTCCTATTTTAACCTTATCATTTATATTTAACCTTAAGTTAGATAAGTTTACTTAACCTTGTCTTTTTGTGTTCTTACAATATAAGGTTAATAACCATACAATAACAAGCCAAACGAACCCCAAGTTGTTTATTATTAATATATATAACCTTATCTAAGTCATTTTCCAGAACCTTAGATTTTTTGGAAAAAAATAACAACTAATAATATAATATTTTTTAAAAAAACTATTTTATGTCAATTTTGACACTATTTAGTAATGGATTTTTGTAAATATCATAAAAGAATTATTAGTTCGAAAAAATTTAATTACATCAATAATAACATGTCATATTAACCTATAAAATTCGTTTAATTCATAAAAATTCTCAAATTACATTTATTTGGGTATTTATAACATCAATTATGTCAATATTTCATTAATAAGATAATTATTGCATCATCTTTGTGTCATAAATAAACTAACTTATTTAAAGTCTAAAAATTATAAATAAATTATAATTATGTTGGAAAGCTTTTTATATTTCTAATTAATATTTATAGTCGAATTTATCTTATGTATAACCCTATATTAAAAATGATATACTTATTAAACTTTGATTTTAACTATTTTAACCCCTCTTTAAATAAATTAATAATATATGTCCTAATCTAATCCAAATGGGCCTAAATGGTCATATATTATTCCTAAGGTTGTTTTCGGTCGAATTACACTTATCCAATAGAATTAGGACATGTGTTAGGGTAATAATAATATCATTTTTACACTTAATTACCCTATTTACTTTTAACCGTGGTAAAAAAGTAAAAAGTTACTATTCACCAAAAATTATTTTCATCTCATTGAACCACATTTTACTTACTGACATCAACCGTGTCTCTCGGATTTTTGAAATTACATTCACAGAAGCGGTAAAATTAAATTTTATGAAAAATTCATTTTTTTAACTACCACTTAGTGTTTTCACTATTCATCATAAAATAAAAGTTTCCAGAAAAATACCAAAAATTAGGCCTAATAAATATTTGATATTATGAACTCAAAAATGATGTCTATTTTACCATATTCAAAACATATCAGTTGCATTATTTAATTTAAAAATTAATTCCCGTCGTCAAAACAAATAGCTTGTTCTTAAGAGATTATAACTATCAAAAGATTGACACTTGTTTATGTCTGGTTTAAATGTGAAATTACATCCAATGACCAACATTGTATTAAATTGTCAAAATATATTCTAAATATACTTTAAAACAACTCAAATTAATAATTTAACAGTATAAATTATTTCGATTAAAAAGGTTGTTTTTAATTAAAATTTAGTAATTTTCACTATTCATTAGAAAATGAAAGTTATCCGAAAAGTACCAAAATTTCACCCTAAGCTAATTTCGATATTCCGAATGCAAAAATGAAGTCCATTTTTAAAAATAAAATTCACAAAATTTCAAAAAGTGGTTATTACTATTCATAACGGCTAGTTTTAATAATATTTTAATAGCATATCGTTGTTTAGTGAAACTCGGTATTGCGTACTACACGCGCTATCGAGGAAGGTCGCGATTGCATGTAATGCAAGGCAAGTCAAGGATGCGTGTTGTGCAAGCTCCTTTTGGTGTAGCATACAACACAATACATTAATGAAATTAAAAATAATATTTTTCATAAAATCTCGGGGTGTTACATGAGCTCAAACGCTCAGTAAGGGTAAGCAATACAGTGGAAGATAACAAAAATACTAAGCATGGTGAATAATTGAAACCACATTCCTTTACCAATAATAACCATGAATACTTTTATGGCAGTAATTTGAGTTGAGTAAATAATGATATAATAAAACATAATCTTGAGTATTCTACTAGTCGAATGACCACATAAACCATCAATATTATTTTCATAATGAGGGAATGTATAATGCCAGACATTCTAAAACATTTTGTCAAGGCCTTGGCCAAGACATCTAAAAATGATTAAGGCCTCAGCCAAAACCATAAATCAAATTGGGAAAATGCCTTGGCCAATCCCACGTCTAGTTGTCTCATGAGACCTACCGATGCATCGAGGAGCTATAGTGGGCTCCACCCGTCACTTACTATGTCAAATACATTTCTCATATGAAAAGGATGATACATAAAATAAACATTTGTATAAGAACTAGGATACGAAATTTAAAAACTTTAACCATAAACCATGAATAGTATACAAATAAAACATCCATAGTCAAACATATCACAAAACCTTCAATACAATATGGAAGTTTTGTATCATAATAAATAAACTTCAAAACAAGTTTAAAATCCATTAAATGATTTGTCATAGATGGAAATGATTTGTAAAACTCTTTGATTGAAATATTCCTTTTCATGAAAACATTTAAAGGTCACAAAATTTTTAAAGGATGACATTTAAATACATTTTTGAATCAAAGTGTCCCATACCACTTTGAAAATTTTGAAAAGAATAATCATTTCAAAACATTAATATCCATATAAATATATTCTTAAAATCATTTTGAAAACATGGACATTAATTAAAATGTTTTATAAAGATAAATCTTTAAAACAATTAAAATTCTGATCTTGATAAATAGTACCATTCACAAGTCCTTAAAATATTCATTTTGAAATCATTTTTATGAAAAATGGACATGGATGATAAAAATTTCCCTGTAAATACTTTCACATAAACAATCTCAGATAATAATGAGATTGAGGAATTAACCCTTACCAATTTGGTAAAATATGAAACATACACCCCATGAAAGAGGTATCATACAATGAATATGTAAATACACATAAATTAAAGTGTATTACACAAATAATACAATTATGGGAAGTACATACACCACACAAAAGTTATTGGTGGCAATATGGCATAAATCTCACGGGAATAAGGAGTGAGATGAAAACCCCTTACCTTGTGCTTTCCTTTAGTTGAGGGTAAGTTTAACCTACTGTATGAAGACTATAGTATGTTATTAAATTATAACATAACCATATTAATATTTATGATATCATACACTATTCATTTATGACTTTATAATTCCCATTAAATAATAATTTCCATTTTATATTAATATTTAGGGTAATAATCGCTTTCTTTGTCGTATGTGTTTTAACTTGTTACTCTTGATTGTATCACATAGATCATGATTTAAATACTTAAAGAATATAAAACATGATTTATATATAATATATATTTAGAATATTAATATGTATAATAGACATATATATTCAATGGAAAACACCGTTTATGGAGACGGTAGTCCGTACGTACGCATAAACTCCGTTTCTGTTTTCATAAAGTATTTAACAGAAGTAAGTGAATAAGATATATGTAAGTACATAAATACTTATATATATATATATATATATATATCCAGAAGAATTATTATGTCATATATGACGTACTTATTAATAATATATATATATTTATAATCATCGATGAATGGTGAACATGGAAACGAATCTCATTGCGTTGTGTAGACGGTAATCCGTACGTACGCACCAACGAAAATATCATTGTTTTATATTAAAATAATTTAAAATTTCATGGTATATCATATATTCAGAATAATTATCATGTTATATTTATTATTTACACCAAATACACATCATTATTATACTCATCCAAATAATAATGCATTGAATAACAATTACACCACTACGTGGAAACGATAAGCCTTACATACTCACGTTTGGTGACATGTCATTCAAAGGGTGGATAGAATAATGAATTTGGTTGTAACATAATTATAATAAAATCACAATATATAGAAGATAATGGAGTTATTATTTTATAATGGAAACAACAAAGAAAAAGGAATTGGATGAAGAAATGAACTAGAAAAAGGGTGGGGAAAACATTACCTCTTCTTCGGGTTTGTTCTTTCGATTTGATCAAAAGGGCCACTTAGGATGGCTTTATGACTAATGTAAGGCCTCTAGAATGAAGTTAGGATATTTTATAGGGTATTGGGGCAGAGGTTGGCCAATCCAAAAGGCTTTGAAGGTATGAATATTTGGTTAGAAGTGTTGTCCTTTTATAAGGGGGAGGAGGGGCTCTTTAAAAAAACACAAAGTATTAATTTATAATAAATTAATATTCGGTTTGTAACGGCTCAAAAGTTTATTATTAAAAGTATAATGTGGGTATGGGTCTCATTCCTTTCAAAAAATATATTTTAGGCAGGTTTGGGTCATTATATTAACCTTATCTTTTAGTTTTAACTCTTCGTTAATTAGTTTGACATTTACCAAGTGACTTTGTATTTTTATATTATATAGTTAATAAACTTACTATATACATCCAATCGACCCCCAAGGGGTCCATTAATGATACACCTATAATGATATAAGTCCTTTGGATGATCCTTAGTTTTTTAGGAATAGAATATCAATTAATAATATAGTATTTGTTTTAAAAACACATATATGTCAATTTTGAAAATATTTAATAATTGATTTTTGTTATAGTCTTGAAAACTTTATTAATTATAAACAAATTCATTTAATCAATCCTTTCATGTAATATTAACTAATAAAATTCGTGTATGGTATCCAAACATTCAAAATATATTTATTTTAACATTTATAATACTAATTATTTGATTCTTTCATTAATAAAGAAAATACTGCATCATTATTGTGTCATAAATAAATTTAATTATTCAATATCTAAAAATGATAAATAAAATAACATTATGTAGGAAATATTTTTATATTTATAATTAATATTTATAGTTGAAAATATAAAAAATATATCCCTATGTAAAAATTGTTTTGCTAAAAGATATATGCTTATGTCATTTTTGTATTTACTTTAACTTAATTAATATAGTGTCCTTATCACCTACAAGTGGCTCCATGTGGTCCCAAAATCGGCCAAAAGATTTCCATGGTCGAACATGTATCAACCAATAGAGTTAGAACAAGTTTTAGGGTAAATTATTTTTATTATAATATTATTTTTTACCCTTATTTACAGGATTTACCCATTAACCATGGTAAATAAAATATTCACCGAAATAATTATTCAAAATGTCTAAAAATAAGGGTTAACTATTTACACAATCTGGACATCCTAATTCCAAATATGGAATCCATTTTTCCAAATTAAAAACAGAGAAGTGGAAGAAATTAATTTAAAATTAATTTCCATTATCAAAACAAAAAGTGTTTTTAACATATAATAACTATCAAAAGACTGACACTTTCTTATGTCCAGTTTAAATAGGAAATTATGTACAATGAACAAAATTGGAATAAATGGTAAAATTATAATCTAATTATACTTCAAAATAACTAAAATTCATAATTTATCACCATTAATTATTTTGATTAAAATAGTTGATTTTAATTAAAATTTAGTAATTTTCACTATTCATCAAAATATGAAAGTTATCAGAAAAGTACCAAAATTTTACCCTAAGATAATTTTGATAATCCGAATCCAAAAATGAAGCCTATTTTACCAAACTAAAAACATAAAAGTTTCATTTATTAATTTAAAATTAATTCCCGCTATTAAAACCAAAAGGGGCATTTTTAAGAAATAATAACTATCAAAAGTTTGACACTTGTTTATGTCCAATTTAAAAGTGAAATTACTTACAATGAAAATAATTGGATTAAATGGTAAAAATACAATCTAATTATAATTTCATACCATTAAAATTATTAATTTAACCATATAAATTATTTTGATTAAAAAAGTCGTTTTTAGTTAAAATATAGTAATTTTCACTATTCACCCAAATATGAAAGTTTTCAGAAAACAACCAAAACTTTATTGAAACTAAATTATTATGTCCCGATTCTAAATAAGAATTTTATTTTGTCAAATTGAATATATAAAAGTTTCAAATATTGGATTCAAAAAGGCTTTGCCATTAAAAGGCGGTAAAATTGCATTTTTTGGAAAAATACTTCTTTTATCTGAAAAAAATGTATTTGTTACTATATTATTTCAAAGAAACTAATAATATGGATTCTAAAATTATAAGGATTATATAAAGTTCAAAAGTCTGTTAATACTATTCATAACCGCTTTTGAACGGCTTTTTTAGTAAGTCATGGTGCACTAGAACTCGGTGTTGCGTGTAGTGAAAGTTATTGAATTAATTTGAAGAAATAACATACTATGAAATCATGGGGTGTTACATTCTTCCACACTTCAATGAATTCCTCCCTCATAGTTAGAAATTATATTTTGAAAATAAAAGGTTGAAAATAGAAAATACGTTTGGGAAACCCGACATCGTAAATTAGGTTAATAAAATTTAGTCTAAATACGAGGAAAAGGGAAATGAAAGGGTCACCACCAAATTATGATCTCAATTAGGAGAACATTGGTGGAAATTATAGACATATAATTAGTGGGAAAATGTAAATATTTATAGGTAATGATTGAGGTCATCAATCACACACAAGTGTAAAATTAACGGCCTTAAACTCATCAATCTATAATGATTTAAAATACCATCTGTTCAACAAAACATATGGTATTATGATAACACATTTTTTGTTTTAATATCCCTTCACTAAAGTATATTTATTAATTTCTTCATAGAATAAGAGAAGAAGAAAAATATATACTAGACAAATAGAGTCCCATCCTTTAACTAATTTCGACCACAAACTCATCTTTCACTCTAAAAGATATTAGAAATTAAAAATAATATTCTATTTATACTATTAGTATAGGGTTAAAAAAATGAATTTATAAATCATCTACCATTATTTTTTAAAAAAGGCTACATTATTCAATCTAGGACATCATGTGGGCCAGTGGTAGGTCATACACCCTTGTCCCCCATCGGTTGCGGGTTCAAGTCTCACAGCCTTGTCAGGCGCAACGGGTTGCCGCCCGACCTCTGGGTTGTCCTTTTAATGGAAATCCAAAAATAATCTCAAACTAGACTTATCCAAAATACTTCTGTCCAAACTCACAGTCCAAAATTTATATGGAAGATAAACACAATGAAGATCTTTTTTTCCACGGAATAACATGTGAACCCCCTCATCATGTATTATTTTAAAACATGGTAACATCATGAATTACCATAAAACCTTATTGATTACATTCATGCTCCCTTATTATTTATAGAATACTTGATATACTCTTTCTATCCAAAAATGTTGTAAACTCCAATACTGAGGGAATATACAAATCATTAATCAGTTTCAAGGTAGTCAAGAATATCTAATATAATTTACCAAAATCAACCATCTCTTATTCCAAAATCAGTACCTCAATATTAGGACCATATTAAGGTATATCTTTCCTTCAAACATATAATTTCCAAAACATTTAACTCACTGTAGAGTCACTTTTCTTAGTACCATAAAATCTCAAATCCTCAATGAAATAGTACTGTAGTACAATCCTAATTTATTTCAGTACATCATTTATACAAAACTTAAATGAAATAATTCTTTAACAACAACAGTAGAACACTAGTCATTCCTCTTCATCTGAGGTAGTATAATAACTTGATTATAACCCAATAATAGCATTTTTAGTATACACTTATGATTGGGACATTAGTTCGCATAGTGTCCCATCTCCTTGCAGATGAAGCATTATAAATTTGAAACCTTTTTCTTTCCCTTCCAGTCACGTACTTGGTGTCCTTTTTCTCCACACATATAACAAAATCAAATTTCTTTCATGCATTTACCAAGGTGATTCATTCCACATTTATCACATATTGGAAAATCCTTCTTTCCCTTATTCCCTTTATCCATCTTTATTTCTACCATCCTTTTCTTCTCTTGTTTCCCTTCAAAGCCATAGGATTCAGAGAATTATTTACTGATCTTATGATATTATTTATTCATATGATAATAATATGTGGGAGAATATTTCCTTTTTAAATTTTGGCTTAATACCATGAATGATATGACCCTTCTTACTCTTTGGATTATACATATTGCTGGAGTTCTCATTCAATCTATTGGGCACCATTTCTAAACAATGGCATACACTAGGTCACTTTATGAAATGAAATTCATAATTCCCAACATGTAAAATACCTAACGTAAATTGAACTGTTTATGGATATAATCCATAGTCAAAAAAATTTCTTTGAGGAGATATATACTCATAAACCCTTCATATTTCTTTGTAAAGAAAATAAGAATTATCCTAAGCATATCCCCCAGGAGTGTCGTAACCAAGAGTGCAGCAAGGCCCGTTGTTGTGCACCAGTTCCTGTTCGAGTCTCGCTCAAAGTGGTTTTTTCAAGGTTTACCCCTAGGTAAATATGTGCCAGAGCCTCCTCTACTTTCTTTTATCCATACATGGATGTATTTTCTTGGAAACTCACAAAATCTATACGTTACCAAAATTCTAGGATGTTCTTGTATACTAATCCTCAAAGTATATCTTAAGGTAATGTGCTTTAGTCTGTGTTTATCTAAATCTAGTTTCCGAGGTTATTGCTAAACTCTATCTAATACCAACTGTAATGCCCCGACCCCAGTTACCCAGAGACGGTGCATTATTTTAATACATTGGCATGATTACAAGGAATCAAGTCACAAAGGACCGATCAACTTAGCAGTCTTGGAAAGTAGATTACATACATGAATGTTACATTACAATTTATAACATAAAACAAAACATTAATAATTATTTATGAACGCCATTATTCCCTTAGCATAACCCTGCATATTAATGACAATAGACTTCTTCAAATCCTGGGAAAAATAAAACATAGAAAGGGGTGAGCTCAAACGCTCAGTAAGGGTAAGCAATACAGTGGAAGATAACAAAAATACTAAGCATGGGGAATAATTGAAACCACATGCCTTTACCAATAATAAACATGAATACTTTTATGGCGGGAATATGAGCTGAGTAAATAATGCTATAATAAAACATAATCATGGGTATTCTACTAGTCGAATGACCACATGAACCATCAATATTATTTTCATAATGAGGGAATTTATAATGCTAGACATTCTAAAACATTTTGTCAAGGCCTCGGCCAAGAAGTATAAATATGATTAAGGCCTCGACCAAAATCATAAATCAAATTGGGAAAAGGCCTCAGCCAATTAAACATCTAGTTGTCTCATGAGACCTACCGATGCATCGAGGAGCTATAACGGGATCCACCCGTCACTTACTATGTCCAATACATTCCTCATACGAAAATGATAAAACATAACATAAACATTCGTATAAGAACTAGGATACGAAATGTCAATACTTAAACCATAAAACATGAATAGTATACAAAAAAAACATCCACAGTCAAACATGTCACAAAACCTTCAATACAATATGGAAGTTTTGTATCACAATAAATCAACTTCAAAACAAGTTTAAAATCAATTAAAGTATTTGACATAGATGGAAATTATTTGTAAAACTCTTTGATTGAAATATTCCTTTTCATGAAAACATTTAAAAGTCACACAATTTAGAAAGGAAGAGATTTAAATACATTTTTGAATCAAAGTGTCCCATACTAGTTTGAAACTTTTGAAAAGAATAATCATTCCAAAACATTCATGTCCATATAAATAAATTCTAAAAATCAATTTGAAAACATGGACATTAATTAAAAATTTTATAAAGATAAATCTTTAAAACAATTAAAATTCTGATCTTGATAAATAGTACCTTTCACAAGTCCTTAAAATATTCATTTTGAAATCATTTTTATGAAAAATGGTCATGAATGATAAAAATTCCCCAGTAAATACTTTCACATAAACAATCTCGGATAATAATGAGATTGAGGAATTAACCCTTACCAATTTGGTAACATACAAAACACACACCCCATGAAAGAGGTATCATACAATGAATATGTAAATACACATAAATTTAAGTGTATTACACAAAGAATACAATTATGGGTAGTACATACACAACACAAAATTTAATGGTGGAAATATGGCATAAATCTCACGGGAATAAGGAGTGAGATGAAAACTCCTTCCCTTGCACTTTCCTTTAATCGAGGTTGCGTTTAACCTACTATATGAGGACTATAGTATGTTATTAAATTATAACGGAACCATATTAATATAAATTATATCATAAATTATTCATTTATGACTTTTTTACTTCCCATTTAATAATAATTTCCATGTTATATTAATATTTCGGGTAATAATCGCTTTCTTTGTTGTACGTGTTTTAACTTGTTACTCTTGATTGTATCACATAGATAATGATTTAAATACTTCCACAATATAAAAAATGATTTATATATAATATATATCTACAATATAAATATGTATAATAGACATATCATTGAAATGGAAAACACCATTTTTGGAGACGGTAGTCCGTACGTACGCATAAACGTTGTTTCTATTTTCATATAGTATTGAACAGAAGTAAGTGAATAAGATATATGTAAGTACATAAATACTTATATATATTAATATATATATCTACAGAATAATTATTATGTAATATATTATGTACTTATTAGTGAGATATATATTTTTATAATCTTCGATGAATTGTGAACTATGAAATGAATCTCATCGCGTCGTGTAGACGGTAATCCGTACGTACGCACCAGCGAAAATATCATTTTTTTGATATTAAAATAATTTATAATTGGATGGTATATCATATATACAAAATAATTATCATATTATATTTATTATTTACATCAAATACACATCATTATTATACCTATCCAAATAATAATGCATTGAATAACAATTACACCACAACGTGGAAACAGTAAGGCTTACGTACGCACGTATGGTGACATGTCATTCAAAGGGTGGATAGAATAATGAATTTTATTATACCATAATTATAATAACATCACAGTATATAGAATATACTGGAGTTATTATTTTATAATGGAAACAAAAAAGAAAAAGGAAGTGGAAGAAGAAAGGAACTTGAAAAAGGGTGGTGAAAACATTACCTCTTCCTCGGGTTCGTCCTTTTGATTTGATCAAAAGGGCTCTTAGGTTGGCTTTCTGACTAAAGGAAGGCCTCTATAATGAAGGTAGGATATCTGAGAGGGTACTGGGGCAGAGGTTGGCCGATCCAAAGGGATTTTAAGGTATGAAGAATTGGTTAGAAGTGGTGTCTTTTTATAAGGGGGAGGAGGGGATCTTTATAAACAACCTAAAGTATTAATTTACAATAAATTCAAATTCGGTTTCTAATGGATAAAAAGTTGATTATTAAAATTATAATTTGGGGATGGGTCAAAATCCTTTCAACCAATAGATTTTAGTCTGGTTTGGGTCATTATATTAACCTTATCTTTTAGTTTTAACTCTTCGTTAATTAGTTTGACATTTACCATGTCACTTTCTATTTTTATATTTTATAGTTAATAGACTTACTATATACATCCAGGAGACCCCCAAGTGGTCCATTAATGATAAAAATTTCTTTATATATGTACTTTGGCCTAACATTATATTTTTAGGAATATAATATCAATTAAAAATATAGTATTTGTTTTAAAAACTCATTTATGTCAATTTTGACAATATTTAATAATTGATTTTTATTAGTCTTAACAACTTTATTAATTAAAAAAGAATTCATTTAATCAATCCTATCATATAATATTAACCAATAAAATTCGTGGATGGTATCAAAACATTAAAAATATATTTATTTTAACATTTATAATACTAATTATTTGATTCTTTCATTAATAAGGAAAATACTGCATCTTTATTGTGTCATAAATAAATTTAATTATTCAATGTCTAAAAATGATATATAAAATACCATTATGTAGGAAATATTTTTATATTTCTAATTAATATTTATAGTTTAAAATATAACAAATATAACTATATGTAGAAATTGTTTTGCTAAAAGATATATGCTTATGTCATTTTTGTATTTACTTTAACTTAATTAATATAGTGTCCTTATCTCCTAAAAGTGGCTCCATATGGTCCCAAAATCGACCCAAAAATTCCCATGGTCGGAAAAGTATCAACCAATAGGGTTAGGATACATTTTAGGGTAAATTAATATTATTATAATATTATGTTTTTACCCTTATTTACTGAATTTACCCTTTAACCATGATAAATAAAATATTTACCGAAGTAATTATTCAAAATGTCTAAAAATAAGAGTTAAATATTTACACAATTTGAACATCCTAATTCCAAATATGGAATCCATTTTTCCAAAATTCAAAACACATAATTGGAAGAAATTAATTTAAAATTAATTCTCGTTGTCGTAACAAAAAGTGTGTTTTTAACATATAATAACTATCAAAAGATTGTTACTTTCTTATGTTCAGTGTAAATATGAAATTATGTCCAATGACAAAAATTGGAATAAATGGTAAAATAATAATCTAATTATACTTTAAAATAACTCAAATGAATAATTTATCACTATTAATTATTTTGCTTAAAATAGTTGTTTTTAATTAAAATTTAGTAATTTTTACTATTCATCAAAATATTAAAGTTATCAGAAAAGTACCAAAATTTCACCCTAAGATAATTTCGATATTACGAATCCAAATATAAAGTCTATTTTACCAAATTAAAAACATAAATGTTTCATTTATTAATTTAAAATTAATTCCTGCTGTTATAACCAAAAGACGCATTTTTAAGAAATAATAACTTTCAAAAGTTTGACACTTGTTTATGTCAAATTTAAAAGTGAAATTACATAAAATGAACATCATTGTATTAAATGGTAAAAATATAATCTATTTATACTTAAATACCATTATGATTTATAATTTAACAATATAAATTATTTTGATTTAAAAAGTTGTTTTCAGTTAAAATATTGTATTTTTCACTATTCACCCAAATATGAAAGTTTTCAGAAAAACACCAAAACATTATTGAATCTAAATTCATATGTCCCAATTCTAAATAAGAAGTTTATTTTGTCAAATTGAATATATAAAAGTTTCAAATATTGGATTTAAAAAGGATTCCCCATTAAATGGCGATAAAATTTCATTTTTTTGGAAAAATACTTCTTTTATCTAAAAAAATGAATTTGTTCTTATATTATGTCTAAGAAACTCATAATATGGATTCTAAAATTATAAGGATTATATAAAGTTCATGATTCAGTTAATACTATTCATAACCGCTTTTGAACGGCTTGTTTGGTATGTCATGGTGCGCTAGAACTCGGTGTTGCGTGTAGTGAAAGTTATTGAATTACATTGAAGAAATAACGTAATATGAAATCTTGGGGTGTTACATTCTTCCATCCTTCAATAAATTGCATCCTCACAGTTTGAAATTATTTTTTGAAAATAAAAGGTTGAAAATAGAAAATACCTTTGGGAAAACCCACATCGGAAATTAGGTTAATAAAACTTAGACTTAATACGAGGAAAAGGGAAATGAAAGGGTCAACACCCAATTATGATCTCAATTAGGAGAACATTGGTGGAAATTATAGACATATAATTAGAGGGAAAATGTAAATATGTATAGGTAATTATTGAGGTCATCAATCATAAACAAGTGTAAAATTGAGGGCTTTAAACTCATAATTCTATAATGATTTAAAATATGATATGTTCAACAAAACATATGGTATTATGATAACACATTTTTAGTTTTATGATCCCTTCAAAAAAGTATAAGAATTAATTTCTTCATAGAATAAGATAAGAAGAAAAATATATACTGGACATGTAGAGTCCCATCCTTTAACTAATTTCCACCACAAACTCATCTTTCACTCTAAAAGATAATAGAAATTAAAAATAATATTCTATTTATCCTATTCTCATAGGGTTAAAAAAAGGATTTTATAATTCATCTACCAGATTTTTTTAAAAAAGACTACATTCTTCAATCCAGGACATCATGTGGGCTAGTGGTAGGTGATACACCCTTGTCCCCCTTCAATTGCGAGTTCAAGTCTCGCAGCCTTGCCGGACGTGAAGGTTTCCTCCAGACCTCCGGGTTGTTCTTTTTATGGAAATCCAAAAATAATCTCAAACTAGAATTATCCAAAATAATTCTGTTAAAGCTCATGGTCCAAAATTTATATGGAAGATAAACACAATGAAGATCCTTTTTCCCACAGAATAACATGTGAACACTCTCATCATGTATTATTTTAAAACATGGTAACATCCTGAATTACCATAAAACCGTATTGATCACATTCATGATCCCTTATTCTTTATAGAGTTCTTGATATACTCCTTATATCCAAAAATGTTGTAAACTCCAACACTGACGGAATATACAAATCATTAATTAGTTTCAAGGTAGTCAAGAATATCCAATATAATTTACCCAAATCAACAATCTCTTATTCCAAAATCAGTAACTCAATATTAGGACCATATTAAGGTATATCATTCCTTAAAACATTTAATTTTCAAATATTTGATCTCACTGTAGATTCACTTTTCTTAGTACCATAAAATATCAAATCCTCAATGAAATAGTACTTCAATACAATCCTTATTTATTTCCAGTACATCATTGATACAACACTTAAATGAAATAATTCTTTAATAACAACATGAGAACACTAGTCATTCCTCTTCATCTGAGGTAGTATAATAACTTGATTATAACCCAATAACATAATTTTTGGTATAATCTTATGATTGGGACATTGGTTTGCATAGTGTCCCATCTCCTTGCAGATGAAGCATTGCACATTTGAATCCTTTTTCTTACCCTTGCAGTCACCTACTTGGTGTCCTTTTTCACTACACTTATAACTAACTCCCATTCCCTTCATGCATTTACCAAGGTGATTCATTCCACATTTATCACATATTGGAAATTATGATCTTGATAAATAGTACCCTTCACAAGTCCATAAAATATTCATTTTGAAATAATTTTTATGAAAAATGGACATGGATGATAAAAATGTCCCAGTAAATACTTTCACATAAACAATCTCGGATAATAATGAGATTGAGGAATTAACCTTTACCAATTTGGTAACATACAAAACACACACCCATGAAAGAGTTATCATACAATGAATATGTAAATACACATAAATTAAAGTTTATTACACAAAGAATACAATTATGGGAAGTTCATACACCACACAAAAGGTAATGGAGGCAATATGACATAAATCTCACGGGAATAAGGAGTGAGATGAAAACCCTTTACCTTGAACTTTCCTTTAGTCAAGGGTATGTTTAACCTCTTGTATGAAGACTATAGTATGTTATTAAATTATACCAAAACCATATTAATAATTATAATATCATACATTATTCATTTATGACATTATACTACCCATTTAATAATAATTTCCATGTTATATTAACATTTCGGGTAATAATCGCTTTCTTTGTCGTACATGTTTTAACTTGTTACTCTTGATTGTATCACTTGGATAATGATTTAAATAATTCCAGAATATAAAACATGATTTATATATAATAAATATTCAGAATATAAATATGTATAATAGACATATATATGAAATGAAAAACACCGTTTATGGAGACGGTAGTCCGTACGTACGCATAAACGCTATTTCTGTTTTCATATAGTATTGAACGAAAGTAAGTGAATAAGATATATGTAAGTAAATAAATACTTATATATATATATAAATATATATATCTCCAGTAGAATTATTATTTCATATATTACATACTTATTAGTAATATATATTTTAATAATCATCGATGAATGGTGAACTTCGAAATGAATCTAATCGCGTCCTGGAGACGGTAATCCGTACGTACGCACGAGCGAAAATATCATTATTTTGATATTAGAATAATTTATAATTGGATTTTATATCATATATACAGAATACTTATCATGTTATATTTATTATTTACATCAAATACACATCATTATTATACCCATCCAAAAAATAATGTATTGAATAACAATTACACCACAACGTGGAGACGGTAAGCCTTACGTACGCACGTATGGTGACATGTCATTCCAAGGGTGGGTAGAATAATGAATTTGGTTGTACCATAATTATAATAAAATCACAATATATAGAATATTCTGGAGTTATTATTTTAGAATGGAAATAACAAAGAAAAATGAAGTGGAAGAATAAAGGAACTTGAAAAAGGGTGGTGAAAACATCAACTCTTCTTCGAGTTCTTCCTTTTGATTTGGTCAAAAGGGATCTGTAGGTTGGCTTTCTGACTAAAGTAAGGCCTCTAGGATTCAAGGAGGATATTTGAGAGGGTATTGGGGAAGAGTTTGTCAGAGAAAAAAGACTTTGAAGGTATGAATAATTGGTTAGAAGTGGCGTCCTTTTATAAGGGGGAGGAGGGGCTCTTCAGGAAAAACTTAAAGTATTAATTTATAATAAATTAATTTTCGCTTTATAATGGATCAAAAGTTTATTATTAAAATTATAATGTGGTTATGGGTCTAAATCTATTCAACCAAAAGATTTTATATAGGTTTGGATCATTATATTAACCTTATCTTTTAGTTTTAACTCTTTGTTAATTAGTTTGACATTTACCATGTCACTTTGTATTTTTATATTATATAGTTAATAAACATACTATATACATCCAAGAGACCCCAAATAGGTCCATTAATGATAAAACTATCATGATATATGTTCTTTTACCTATCCTTATATTTTTAAGAATATAATATCAATTAATAATATAATATTTGTTTTAAAAACTCATTTATGTCAATTTTGACAATATTTAAAAATTGATTTTGTTAAAGTCTTAAAAACTTTTTTAGTTCAAAATAAATTCATTTAATCAATCCTATCATGTCATATTAACCATTAAATTTTTTTTATGGCATCAAAACTTTCAAATTATATTTATTTTTACATTTATAATACTAATTATTTTATTCTTTCATTAATAAAGAAAATACTACATCATTATTGTGCCATAAATAAATTTATTCATTTAATTTATAAAAGTTATAAATAAAATACGATTATGTATGAAATATTTTTTTATATCTAATTATTATTTATAGTAAAAAATATAACATATATAACTCTATGTAAAAATTGTTTTTCTAAAAGATATATGCTTGTGTCATTTTTGTATTTACTTTAACTTAATTAATATAAAGTGTCCTTATCACCTACATGGGGTCCCAAAATCAACACAATGATGCCCATGGTTGGACATGTATTAACCAATAGGGTTAGGACATGTTTTAGGATAAATTAATATTATTATAATATTATTTTTTTTTACGTTTATTAACCAGATTTACCCTTTAACCATGGTAAATAAAATATTTATCGAAGTAATTATTCAAAATGTCTAAAAATAAGAGTTATCTATTTACAAAATTTGGATTTCTTGACTCAAAATATGGAATCTATTTTTCCAAATTCAGAACACAGAAGTGGCATACACTAATTTAAAATTAATTCCCGTTGTCGAAACAAAAAGAGTATTTTTATCAAATAATAACTATCAAAAGATTGACACTTTCTTATGTCCAGTATAAATATGAAATTATGACCAATGTACAAAATTGGAATAAGTGGTAAAATTATAATATAATTATACTTTAAAATCACTGAAATTCAAAATTAATCACTATTAATTATTTCGATTAAAAAAGTTGTTTTTAATTAAAATTTAGTAATTTTCACAATTCATCAAAATATGAAAGTTATCAGAAAAGTACCGAAATTTCACCCTAAGATAATTTCAATATTAAGAATACAAAAATAAATTATATTTTACCAAACTAAAAACATAAAAGTTTTATTTATTAATTTAAAATTAATTCCTGCTATTAAAACCAAAATGCGCATTTTTAAGAAATAATAACTATCAAAAGTTTGACACTTGTTTATGTCCAATTTAAAAGTGAAATTACTTACATTGACCTTCATTGGATTAAATAGTAAAAATTTAATCTATTTATACTTTATTACCATTAAAATGTATAATTTAACAATATAAATTATTTTGATTAAAAAAGTTGGTTTCAGTTAAAATATAATATTTTTCACTATTCACCCAAATATGAAAGTTTTCTGAAAAACACCAAAACGTTATTGAAAATAAATTATTATGTCATGATTCTAAATAAGAAGTTTATATTGTCAAATTGAATATATTGAAGTTTCAAATATTGGATTTTAAAAGGATGCGCCATTAAAAGGAGGTAAAATTGCATTTTTTTTGAAAAATACTTCTTTTATCTGAAAAAATGTATTTGTTCTTATATTATTTCTAAGAAACTCATAATATGGATTCTAAAATTATAAGGATTATATAAAGATAAAAATTATGTTATTACTATTCATAACCACTTTTGAACGGCTTGTTTGGTAAGTCATGGTGCCCTAGAACTCGGTGTTGCGTGTAGTGAAAGTTATTGAATTACTTTGAAGAAATAACGTACTATGAAATCTTGGGTTGTTACATTTTCCGAAGGGTTAACACTGGTTCATACAAAGAGATACAGGTGAATGCTTAACAAAAACTTGTCAATTTTTTTGAATGATATTATTTAGACTCAAACACATCATATCTTATATTTATTTTAATTTTGGTCAATATTTACTTAATATATTTATATTTATTTAATAGGTTATGAAATTCCAAGTATTCAACTCCCTTTATTTATAATAGGAAAACCTAACTTCCCTCTTAGAAACACATAAAGAGACATTTATTATTACCAAAATTTTTCCCAAATACCTTAAAAATACCCTACCCCATATTTTAGTGGTCTTTTTAGGGATTGAATACCAACCATAGATTGCTTAATGTGTAATGCAAGAGAGGTTGTCTAAATAAATGGTATAGAGTTTAACAGAATGTTTTAGTTTTATTTCATCTTCTACCCTATTCATATATTCATAAAACATGATGAAATAAAACCATAACTATCATAAAATTATATATATATATATATATGTTATTATGTTTTTGAAAAAAATATAACTATCTCATCTTCCATCAAATGGGTAGCAGATCCAATATTCATCTGTTCGGAAGACTACCATCCCACGAACCTATGTAATTCTTTTTCCATCCCCACCTATTATGGATATTTATAATGATGTATTAAATATATAATATTTATACTAATGAAATTATTATAATTATTATAATTATATATATCATCTATTTTCACAACATTCCATCCATTTGAAAAAGAAAACATTGTTTGTTTGTACACAGGAATTACCAGCTCTATGAAGTGATGCATTCCATTTTTTATAATAGAATAAAATGGAAGATATATAAAAACTATTTAAATTTAAAATATCATATTTATGATATATTTATAATCTCATAAAGAAAAATCAATAATTACATACTATTCATAATTATCATTCAAAAGTTGAAATGTTAGTCATGTGTATATATGGACTGCCATCCACAAGATTGTAACATAATTATATTTTTCTAAATTTATTTAATGGTTGGTTTTCAAAGTATAATCAAAAATAAAAATTATTTATTTATCCACATTTATTATTTTTTATCTGATTTAATAATTACCATATTGATCAGGGCCAACATAACAAATTCATGTTTCCATTATGTACCAAACACCGTTAAAACACATTACATGGAATTAGATGATTATATAATTAAATATGCCATTCAAATAAATGAAATGTATAGATTATGTAGAAGGTATTATTCCTAAAAATTTATCATTATATATTGAAATTTTTTAATAATTTTATGTTATATGTGTTTGCAGACCAACATGGCATGTATGGACTTGAGGTAAGGGATTTAATATCAATTTTCTTTCATTTAGTAATATTTTCATGTTGTGAACCTAATTTATTTTATATGGTGTATATACTAGATTTTTAAATATTATATCATTAATACATATTAATAAATTTTATTTTGTGGTTAAACTCAAATTATTTCATTGAAGGGGATTTTATGTGAAATTTACCAAGTGGTAAGGGGTTTATTATATAAATTTACTATCATTTGGTTATACTTCAAACTAATTGAATTTTTATTACATGGTTTTTTGTGAATTGATCACTAAATTATTTTATTATGGATTTCATAATTGTTTTTTTCATTTAGATGTTTCCACAAAATCACTTCATGGATTATTTATAAGTTCAAAAGTTATGATCTTTGAAAGTGTTTTCTTTGTACGAATCTCATTTTCTCACGACAATTTTCATGTCATACACAGTGATTTCCTAGTATGGTGTACTTACTACCTCAGGAATTTATTTTTAAATATTATTTCTTATAATTCAATGAGATATAAAGAATCATATAATGTCATTTATTTAATTGATTTTCTATTTTGAATGTTTCCAAAGACGTGATGAATTTTTCTTACAGTCATATTTTTTAGGGACTGTATAACATAAATGATAATTGGGAAAACCATGTAATATTATTTTATTGATACACATATATTTTTTTTCATATTTTTATGAATTTAGTTTAAAATATCAATTTATATTTCAACCCTCATTTATTAAAAAAATATCATCAATGTAGTTTGTAAGTTATACAACTCCTATATTTTCTAATAAATGAATAATAATTCTAACCCATATCCATTATTTCCAAAAAGATTCAAAAAAATTTCTTAACGAACATAATTTATTTCCTAACAATATATTTTATTTTTTAAAACTGTTTAAAATGAAATTTATTTATTTTATTTCCATAGGGTAACATTTTAAATTTTTTAAGATTGTTTATTTTAAAGGTTACGACATGAATGGATTTTACCACAATCAGGAATGCTAGTTGTTTTTATGATTCCATTATTAGTTTACATGGATATTTCAAAGTAAAGATATTTTCCATAAATTTTTTATTTTTAAGGTATTTTTATATTGGAATTAGTATATTACCAAACAATATTTGTAATAATCTTTTGGTAGTATTTATATTCCCTGAATACCAAATTTTTTATTCTTAAATATTATCCCGAAACTTTATTTTGTAATGATACCATTATAATTGTTGCTTTAGATTTATTAGGACTATTTCAATGATATTTTCATAGAACCTATTTCTTTTTCATGGGTTATTCATTTTATTGAATGAATAATGTGTTTTTCTATGAATTTTAGGAAAAAATGAATTTGTGAAATACTTTACTCATATTATTGATCTAAAAAATTATTTATGATGATGGGTGGTTCCATTATAAAATAAATTTGGGTAAATACATTATAAAATATGGATTCATGGTTCTATAGTAAACCATGGATGAGTGGTTACGTTATAATCCAAGTATTCATGAGTCCATTATATCCAACCAATACACTGGAAAAAAGAGAAGGGATTGAATAATTATAATATTTTTGTATGAGATTGTTTAAATATACTAGGTAGGTTTTAATTTTTTTTATGTTTTATTGCAAGAGTGATTTGGTAATCACATTCTAGTATATCAACATGTTTTATATATGTTTCTAATGAGTTTTAAATGGTATCATTGATCATATAGCTCAGGTTTATTGATTCTTATATCTCGTTAAATTTTAAAATCACTACTCAATAGCCTATGATTTAGGATCCATGTTTTTTTTGTATTAATGAAATTATGTTATGGTCATATAGATTGAATATGTTAGAAAAAGCTTATTCCCAGTTTTTTACTATCTCAAGTCATCGAATTTTTATTTCTTACGTTTACCATCACTTCTTATTGTATCTCACCTATAATATATCCCATTTCATATATTTCATATCTAAATATTATATGTATGTTATACATATGATGATTAAATTATAATAATAACATTGTTGGGGAAGATGTAATTATCTATGAACCAGTTGTTATGTATTCATGTTGTTATAAGTGTTTTCTCTAATTCCCAATAAATCTGAACACAAAAGGACAATATGTATGTTAGTGATACAATATTTACTTATGATTTTACAAGTCTTCAATGGATAAAATTTTGACACATTTTTTATTAAAAGATAAAAATATGAATATGATGTTTTGGAAAAAGATCATAGAATGTGTGTCGGTAGGTGTCATAGCTTGAATCAGAGCACACATTAGATAAAATTGGAAATTATGAAGTTTTAATATATGGTTAAAATAATAGTTAAACATACTATCAAGGGTTTATTATTTTTTAGGTTAATAACGAGTTCAATGTCTTATAGAAATTATTTATAGATTTAAGTGATGGGATATGGAGGTGATTTGAAGCATTTATTGGGTTTTATGAAAAACACTATTATTATTTAAGTGAACCTTTGGATAAGTAATTGTTTTTTTATAACATAATTTTTTTTAATTTTTATAGTAGGATGTAGATAATATTTATCGTTGAATATTGATTAATTTATAAGATGATATTTTGAGAGACATTTATTTTCTAGCGAATGATTATCTTGCAACACAGTTTGAAAATTTGATTCATAATATTTTGTTGAATTTCAAAAAAATATAAGATTATCATGGTAATTAAATGATATTTTTGGAGATGTTTTACTGGGGTTAGGTATCTATAAACCTTGGTATTAACATATGATTTAAAATGAATGAATATTTGAGATGAATTCAATTATATTTTTGGGTATGTAAGATAAATGGTTGGGGATATACATTATGGTAAATTTTTTTAATGTTTATGTTATTGAGTTTTATTTTTAGATGGGATTATTTATTTGTGGAATGATTGAAGTTGTACCTTTGGTATTTCTGTGGAATATTTAGGTTCAAATTTATTATGACTTGATGTTATGTTTTATTTATTTTAGGGGTTATTTGATATTTTGTTAACCATTTTGTTTGGGGAGTGTTTCTAAATATTTTTGGAATTTCTTGTTATCCTTTTGAGGAATTATATAATATATTAAATGTTTATTTTAGTTATTTACGTAAGACTAATTTATCACGAGTAATCTTCCATGGGAGAAAAAAATGTGATTGTGGTGGAGATGCAGTCATGGAACAAATTTTACATTTAATATAAGTATATTTAAAAATGTTCTTAATATAGAGGATAATGAAATTATGATATTCTCGTAAACTAATCCTAAAACAAAAATGTTATCATATTTCCATTATATTTTATGAATCAATTATCTTTTTCAAATCTCCATTGTTTATGGTTACGTTTTCATTATATTTCCCATGATCATTCGTTTTCATGTGATGAATGATCTCTCTAACAATCCACAATTATTTAGATTTTACATTTCTTCAATTTATATATTTTAAGTTCCTTAAAATTTTCTCATATTTAAAATCCTTAATATGTGATATTCTAAATGACGTTTACATTCCCCTTTACGATTTTTCATTAAGAAGTTTTATTATCACTCTTTATGATGTGGGGTTCGAAAAAATGTATTTTGAAAAGTCAATCCCATGAGATCCAATCACATTTTAAAATTGTGAGGATTAAATTTATTATAATTGTTATAACGTAATATCCAATTATTTTAAGAGATGATAATTCTTGATATCTTACTCAACAAAAAACCCCATGATTTAGGGGATTTATAGACACAAAATAATGATTTTTTTATTTAAATGTGACTATTATAACCTATTTACTGAATATTAAGGTATTAATAGGGTTAATTTTTTTTTGAAATATGATTTAAGTCCCCTCTCAATAAAAATTTATTGATGAATTATTAAGAAATAAGCACTCGATATATTAGTAAAGTTTTTATTTTTTCATCAAAAAGTGATTTTATTTATTTTTGTGAGAGAATATTAAAAATAATTTCTATAAATTTAAGAATGGTTATTTTATGATTTTTAATCATTTTTTAATTATACAATCAAAAATATATTTAGATTAATTTTTGTAATTTATTTATTAATTTATATTTTTCATTGAATAATGAAAATACCTATTTTTGTCGAAAAATCATTTCATTTCATTCATCAATCCACTTATAATTTTTATTTTTTCACAAAGAACAATAAGTATTAATTAATTAATTATAATATAATTAATTCTATATAAATTTTAATTATACTTTATTTTGGCATAAGCTCATTTTCAAGATTAAAACTGCAATTTTCTAAAAATATTTTTCATTTTTTTTCAAATTTATATTAAAATTAAATACTTCCACATATATGAATTGGATGTTAAAAAATTAATAACATATTTGGAACTATTATGTTCAAATTTTTTAAATAAATCCCTTTTATTAATGACCATTTTGAATATTAAGGAGGGAAATTTTTTATTTTCATAGAAAAGGTAAATATGGAAATTCAGGTTAAAAATAGGATTATAGGGTATAAAAATCAACTATGAAATAAAATATACTTAATTTTATTATTATATTTCTTCCAAAATCGTCAAAAATTAAAAAATGGGACACTTTTGTTTAATTATCCTATAATTATAATGTCCTTATTATATTTGGTAAATATAAAAATGAAATTTACACACTCTTCCTTTTAATAACTATAATATTTTATCAACCTAGGTAATGTAAATAATGTTTAGTTATAAATTTTTATTTGAAATATAAATTATTTGTGTGTCATGGAATTTTATTAACTTCTAATAAATCAATAATTACATAAAATTCTTACTCAAGACTAACACAAAGACTATGCAATCTGTAGAAAAATGATATAATTATTATTAAGTCTCTAAAAGTAATATTTTATTATCAGTTATAGGGTCCCATAATTTTTTTGGATAAATTTAACTAATTATATTTGTGTTAAAGTTTCATATATTAATTACATTGTAATAATTTTTTTTAATTTCATATTACATTAGTAGTCCATGAAAGAACATTAATATTATATATGGTTAAATATATATTTAAATATTTTTAACACTCATAAAAATATTACAAGAGAAAAATAATGATTTTACATTTTTTAAAATTTACACCCTTCTCAATTTTTCATTAAATAATCAGCTTATAAGTTAAAATATAATCCATTTAAGTTGAAAATATTATGACAAGTGTTAATGTTAAAAACTGTTAATGGATGGGTTATTCCAAAAACAAGATTTAAAATTATATCTAAACCTTTAAAAATTTATTAAATGACTATATTAAGACCATATCCTCATTATTATGGAATCCATTCCATTTTTTGACCGTTTAATATTAATTAGACACAATATAAATTATAATATTTCATATAATTCTGAAGATGATTCTAATTATGTATTACACGATAAATATTTATTAGATTATTTAATATTAACAAAAAACCCTATCATCAGACATGTGAATGGTATATGGTTTAAAAATTCAACCACAATCCATATATTTATCATTTTTACTTTTATAGTAAATTTCATTATCCTTTAAAAGTAAAAAACATTTATATTGACGTAATTGTAAAAAGGGTTCTTCTTGGGTTTAAAAAGTTAAAATGGGGAAAACATAATAACAACACGTCATAATTTTATTGTATGAGATTATATTGACTCATAATCTTTTTCTTTTCATTTGATATCAATTTGGTGTAATTTTTAGATGATAATTAGTTTTTGTTAATTTAATACTTTATGTAAATATAGAATTACCCTAACTTTATTTATAAAAGGGAACCCCTACCATCTCCTATAAAATAATTAAAGAAGAATTTTTCATCTAATAAAATATTAAATCCATTTATAATATCCCAAATTGCATTGATGAAGTCATTTTTTGGTAGAATAAAAAACATATAAGGATTAAGATGTTAAACAAAAGAGTTTGTTTGAAGATGATGCATAGCTTTTAAACAAATATATTATACTTATTTCATCTTCTACAACTCAAATTTTATTCAACCATGCTGAAATAACGACTTCAGAATAATACTTATATTAATATTTTATTATTTTAATGTAATAAATAATATTTATCTCCTCTTCTATCTAATAGAAATTAAAACCATTGTTTGTGTGTACAAAGGACTACAACCTCCCGAAATGATATAATTCAATTTAAATCACTACCTCTAATGAATGGTAATAATGAGGGATAATATATATATATATATATGATATTCATTCAATAGTTATCATTATGTAAATATTTGACATCCATTATTTTCTTATGTTTCTATCCTGAAAAATGATGATGTCATTGATACGTATGTGTGTATTACCTCCTCTATGAAGTGATTTTATTTTTTTCATCAATAAATTACATGGATTATGTATATAATATATTTTATTATATAATATTAAGTTTATTATATTATAATTTCTTTGTAATGTTAAAATAATACTTACTTTCTTTAGCCCTTGAACGTTGAAAAATTAACATATTACACATGCATATGTATAGACTACCATCTCCATTATTGTAACATATTTCATTTTTTCATGAAAATATTTAATTATATTTTTAATATAATTAATATACAATAATTACAATAATTTCAGTATTATTATTATTTAGATGGTGTAACAATTACAACCTTGATCATGTCCAATAAACCAAAGTCTTTTTTCTACTATGCACTAAATATCCTAAAAATGATGACATGGACATAACTAATAAATTAATTTAATATATAATTAATATAAAAGAATTATAATCATTAATAATAAGTTATTAAACCTAGAAAATGATATCAGTAATTAAAATATTTTATATAAGCTTATTATACATAATATTAAGTACATACATGGAATGATCATACTTGAGGTAAAGGATTTGGTCTCAATTATCCTTCATTGAGGAAAATTTCATACTATAAAACTAATTGATTTTATGTGGTTCACATACTACCATATTCTATGTTATATCAATAATATTTAATAATTCATAGTATTTTATGTTTTAATTCTAATTTTTTCATGCAATAGGATATTACATGAATATTACCAAGAGGTATGGTTTTTGTTAACTCATTTTCTTTTTACTGGGTTATAATTCTACTTCAATTACATTGTTATTAAATAAATATGTTTAAATTTATCTCTAATTTTTTATTATATATTTAATACTATTTTATATGGATTTACATATGTTCAAATAATCACTACAGGGATTAATTGTCACTTCAAAAGGTACGATCATTGCATAGATTTTAATATTATGAAATAATTTTCTTATGAAATTTATCATGTCATGAACAAATAATTCCTTTTATGACATACACAATACCTCATGAATGAATTTTGACATATTAATTAATGAAATTCAAGGTATTTACTTTTCTATATCAAATTCATTCTTGAAATAGATTTTTATTTTGAAAAATACCACAGTAGTAATGGAATTATATTAAAATATCATTTAATTTTTGTGATTGATTATATTCATGGTTCATATGGGGGAAATTATAGCCTCTTATCTTTATGATCCAAACCACATTTATTTTCACATGGGTTTTAATGGGGTTTACATGTCTAATTACTCATTCCTCCATTATCTATTAACGAAACATCATGAATGGTTTTTAAGTGATACTAATCAAGTATGTTCGGCTAGATCCGTAATATTTACGATCCATAACAATGTTTTATTAAAATGTATTCAAGAATATTATTTTCAAATAAAAAGTAATTTCATAACATCAAATTTTAAATTCAATTAAAATATTTTAAAAGGAAACATAATTTTGTTTTTTCCATGGGTTACTTTTTTTGAAAATGAATTATTATTTTTAGTGATTATATCTCGAATAAATTTTCCCAAAATCATGATAATTATATGATATAAATCATTATTTATGATATTAAATGGTTATATTAAATGAAATATTATTTAGAATATT